>OX451411.1:2020498-2350524 GCA_949629135.1 Eremobia ochroleuca | reverse complement strand
GTTTTGGAAGTCAGTTTTTTTTTATATAAAAAAGTTTTTTCTCCTCTCTGTGAGAGGGAGTGGGCCGTAATCCACCACGCGGGCCCAGTGCGAGTTGGTAGACATCACATGTCTTCGAATGGTTCGTTCTAGGACATGCCGGTTTCCTCACGATGTTTTCTAAACTTACAGGTAGCTAATCAAGACACAAGTCTGCTGAGGTACAGACGCCAGCACATCAAGCTACTACAATCTGTCAAATTTCTTTAATAGATTTTCAACTTTATTGCTAGAGCATAAGGTTCGAAGTTGATTGGGAAAATGTTAGAGTTTCGGGTAGCTTGATGTGCTAGTGTCTGTACCTACAGTTAGCGCAAATAATGATAAAACGTTAACATATCGCGGTGACGGTGGGAGCGCAGCGTAGGACTTGATACATGTACCTAGTATGAAGCGTAAGGTGCTCTGTTTTATTATTTTTGTACTAGCTTGGGTATAGTGGTTTGAGCAGGACTATTTACTAGTTACTTGACAGATGTTTGGGCGCATATTTGTTAAAAGGCTAGCTTAAAGACAATTATCATCATCATCTGCCTAGCCTTTTCCCAATTGTGTTGGAGTCGGCTTCCAGTCTAACCTGATGCAGCTGAATACCAGTATTTTTCATGGAGCGACTGCCTATCTGACCTCCACAACCCATTTACTGGGTAATACGATACCCCTTAATAAGACTGGTTGTCAGAGTTTCGGGCTTCAGACTACCCGTAACGACTGCCAAAGATCCACGAATGACAGCAGGGACCAACGGCTTAAAGTGCTTTCCGAGGCACGGAGGGGTCTCGGTATGTAAAGATGATCACCCAACTACAGACCAACCGCGGCAAGCGTAGCTTAACCTGATCGAGCGACCTGTGCGACTGTTATTATTTAGCCACGGATCCCTCCTTGTGATTTTTCATGATACAGTTTGAAATTTTGTACATAGATTCATTACATAAAAATACTAGACACGTGTTTCGGGTTTCGCATATACTAAAACTAATGTTGTATACACATTTTACAGTTTATGCTACAAAATGAAGTACTACTATTAAACTGTACAGTATTACTGGTAGCGCTAACCCTTGCGACTAAGTTAATGTAGATGTGGTTGAACTAAATGGCATTAGCTTAAAGTTAGGGCATAAAATTAACGGGGTTAAAGACACTGACACACAGCGGGTGACGGCTTTTTTAATTTAAGAGACGGCTATAAAAATATTTATCCTAATATTAGAAATCATTAGATTGGAGAAAAAATACCTGTGTATATTAATATTTATTATTTTTAGCTGGTGTTTTGCCACCCCAAAGCCACCCCTTTTGGTCTCGATTTTTCACTTTTGCGTCGAAGAATATCTTTTAAATTAAAAGTTTAGGTACGGTCAAAGAAATGAATCGTTAAACAATTGACGAACATGACGACTGACAGTTTTTTGTCATTGTGTATTTTATCTTTTTTTTTTAATATAATTTGCGTCCTTTTGCTGAATAAATATTTTTTCTTTATAATTGACACCTTACGTCAATTCGTCTTATTATAGCCATTTCATACAACTTTCAAAGAATGACAGTTGTGATTTGAGTGATAGGACAATTTAAATTGGTGATAAATTTTCTTACACAAACAAATAATTTCTCTAACCCATAAAGTGCGTAAATTATTCAAATGGCAAGCTTTTAGAGAATTCCGAGAAGACACTTAGAATTAATTTGACGTGATTAATTGACACCCCACTTAACACAGCACTTTATTTCATAGAATTAGACACGAATCAAAAGCTGCGAACAGCAGTAATTTCTAAATATGTCACTTCTAAATTAGTCAAGTAAATGCTAAATCATATTACAAGCGGTTTATTTTTAGCCAGGTCTGTTTGGTTCTTAGAATTATATTTAGATTTTAGGAACATCTGATTAATTGCTTCTACTTGTTCAGCTGTAACGTTCCGATGGCGATATATTTTATCAGTGGAAACTTGTAAATGGCCTTTAATTTCATATTTCTTAAGAGCACTTTATAAATTAGTTATAAGTTTATAACGTTCCCGAATATAATAAAATCTAATTTAATCTAACTAAGAGTAGCCTTTTTTTTTTTTTTTTTTTTTTTTTTTTGGTATCGGGTTGGAAAATCCTCATGGAGTCCCTCCGCCCTTGGGGAAGGGCGAAGGGGACTGTCAGACTCTTACTGACTAAAAACCAACCCGTGTTCCTCATGTACCCGTGTGTCGGAGGGGCGGGTATCGCCGAAGCATTCGTCGCTACCCCCCGACGGGTATTGGCCCGCCAGAACGTCAGGCGGGCCCCGTCACCCACTGCGGCCATCACCCCGGCCGCAGGACTCCACTATGAGGCGCGCGCGGAACACGACGCCGCCGCCTCGAGGCCTGCTGCTGGTCGGACGACAAGACGCCCCAAGTCTGCCGTCCGCAGGCCGTGCCCTACGGTGGCCGGAAGTCGGCCACCCTACGACGCCCAGTGCGTCTGCTGCGGGAGGGGAGAGAGGAGGCAGCCTCTCTCTCCCTTTCCGCCGCCTCCTTTGCGAGCATCACGGCCTCGCAAAAGGTGGCGACGGCACTCCACCCTGACTCGCTTCCGACCATGGTAGACACAACAGCCGGAAGCGAGAGGTTTCCCGCAGCACCTACGGCCGCGACCAAGTCACGGCGCTGCTCGGCCCAGGCTGGGCACTCCGCCAACGTATGCAGCGCCGTATCGTCGCGGCAATCACCACAATGGTGGCACTGGGACGTCGGCTCCCGGCCTATGCGACACAGGTACTTCCCGAAACACCCGTGTCCGGTAAGCACCTGCGTCAGCCGGAAGCCGAGGGCGCCGTGGCTCCTATTGAGCCACTCCTCTAGAACGGGCCTTACTGCCGCTATAGCGGCATGCCCCGCCGTGGGTTGCGCTAAGCGCGTCTGCCACTCCGCCACTAGGACCTGGCGGAGCTCTGCCCTGCGTGCCTCAACCTGTCGAGGCACCAGGCGCTCGCCCCGCTCGACTGCCTCCACGCGCCACCAATAGAGTGACGCGAGGAGTTTTGCGTCGAGATCCCAGGGCGGGGATCCGGCTAGGAGGCTCGCTGCCTCAAAGGAGATCGTACGGTATCCCCTTATGATCCTGACGGCCATCGCGCGCTGCGGCCTTCGCAGCGCGGCGACGTTGCGGGCCGTCAGGGCATCCGCCCACACCGGCGCGGCGTATAGCGCCATCGACCGTACGACCCCCATGTAGAGCCTCCGGCAGGAGGAGTTGGGCCCCCCCAGGTTGGGCAGCAAGCGCGAGAGCGCAGAAGCGGCGCCCAACAACCGGGGGGCGAGCCGCGTAAAGTGCGGCCCGAAGTTCCATCGACTGTCGAGGACGAGTCCAAGGTACTTCATCGTCGACTCAACAGCGATGGAGACCCCTCCTACTATGATGCTGGACCTCGGAGGCGGCTTCATCCTCGGCCCATGAAAACACAGGGCCTCAGACTTGTGCAATGCCACCTCTAAGCCCAGCCGCCGGATCCTACCCACGACGTGCGCGACACCAGCAGTCGCGCGTATGGCCGCCTGCCGGTACGACTTCCCACGCGCTGTAACTAGCGTATCGTCGGCGTAACAAATGACGCCGACGCCGTGGAGAAGCGCACCGCGCAGAGCCCAGTCGTACCCGACGTTCCACAGGAGCGGCCCCAACACCGAACCCTGCGGAACGCCGCACGACGTCTCTCGCCGACCCCATCCTTCTCGACCCGGGTACACCACCGATCTTTCCGACAAATAGGCCCCGACAATGCGTTGGAGGTAGCGCGGCACCTCGTGGTACCGGAGTGCCTCTCGGATGGTACTCCAGGGCAAGGTGTTGAAAGCGTTGGCGATGTCGAGCGACACCGCCAAGACCACCTCACCCCGGGCGACTGCCTCCTCCGCAAGGACCCTTACGCGCATGATCGCATCCACCGTGGAGCGCCCCTGGCGGAAACCAAATTGGTTGTCCGCCAAATTCGGCCCCACCCCGGTCATGTGCCAGACGAGGCGACTGGCGATGATTCGCTCAAAGATCTTACACACCTCGTCCAGCAACACGATAGGCCTGTACGCAGATGGCGAGTCTGCGGGGCGCCCCTCCTTCTTGAGCAGGACCAGCTTTCCGGTCTTCCACCGGCTTGGAAACTGGCCCCGCTCCAAACATGCGCTTAAGAGCCCCGCTAGTCGGGAACTAAGAGTAGCCTGTATTGTCCCACTGCAGGGTAAATAAAGGCCTTCCTCACCCTTTTCCAGCAATTCTGTATTTTGCTAGTATTGTCCGGAAATAATATGAAATATGATATTTTTAAGTAGCATTAAATAAGTCAACGCTGAAGTTCTATTAAATTGCCAATCTAATAATAAAAGATAATTTTGCATTATCTTAAAAAAAGTAAATAAAACATCGTAAAGACTTTAAGAAGAATTGCTGTTGTTATAATAAGTTGAAAACTTCTGACCTCATTACCAAAACTGAAATTACCATTTTGTTTTTTTTTAATTAATAATACCAAAATCCAATAACCAAAACACACTACAAACTAATTACGTCCTCAAAAAAATAAACCTTAAAGAAAATTGCAAAACTGAAGTAGAGCCACTTTCCTGCCGCACCGTCTCGAGACCACACACGACGAGCGTACGCGCTCCAACCAGATATTTCGTTTAATCGGACCACAAAGTTACATTTACCGTCCACCAAACGATTTTTCAACCAACTACCTCCACATTATGCAGTTTCACAACCGCAAAGTTAAAATTGTCGAAGCACGAGACGAAACCACGATATCTTTCAACCAAAATTAATGGAATATCGACTTTATTTTGATAGAGCTAAGGTTGGTATGAAGTGTAAAGATATGTTGGTAAAAGATTACGTGTCCGAGGTGTAGCGAATCGGATGTTTTTTTTTTTTTTTGTATCACGATTTCGCAATTTTAAAGGTGTTAGTTGTATGTCAGTACTTGTAAGGTTGCTAACTCGAAAATTATCAGTTATCACACTATCACTGGTATTACTAGGTTTATTCCAAACGATTGATTTACTGAACAAATCGTCGGATTATGTTTTTACCGTAATAACATCGATTTTTGCTTATTATACTTAGCTGTTTACGGGGCAAATCTTTGACTTTTAAGTCAACTGACATTATACAGGGTACCTATTTTTTCAAAACTTCTGTTGAAGATAATTTTATATTCTTATGATGCTGAACAACTTCTCCTGTGAAACCTACTTATGTATACACGGACAGAAAAATCTTGGAAACGTTACTGTGCTGTCTCATAATCTGAGTGCATTTGAGTGGTAATGGAAAAATTACCATGCAGTAAAAATTCTTATGCTGTACAGTAAAATTTATTGGACAAATAGTGAATTTTTCCCAATCTCACTCATAAAACTTCCTGTAGATGTCAGTTGCGCTCACTTTACAGTCAATCATAAGTGAAGTGAGCACTTAATAGTGTTAATCCCTAGCATTAGGGAATGACAGCCGGTCGATTCTGGAAAATCTCACCGTGATAACTAAGGTGAAGTGAGCTTAGAGTGAGCTGTGAGTCATGCTAATGCTAGGGATTGACACAATTGGCGACTCACTCCACGCTCAATTCACCCACGTTTTCACGGTGAGATGGTTACAGAATCGCACGGCTGAGCTCACTTCCCGGTCACTTCACCTAAGTTCTCACGGTGAGATTTTTACAGAATAGCACTGCAGTATTTTACGTGGAGCGACTGCCTATCTGACCTCCACAAACAAACACACAAACAAATTCAAATTCATATAAACTCTTTGTCTATACAGCGTGTAACGGAAAGGGGGTATCAACCCTGAAGGAGGTGAATGTGCTCATGAAACTCAACAACTTTCCCCAAAGAACATAGGTCGAAATATGAAAAAAAAATTTGGCCCTCCCATAGTAAATCAATCAGCTGGTAGTCAGTTTTGTAAGGGAGGGTCAAATTTTTTTTTCATATTTCGACCTATGTTCTTTGGGGAAAGTTGTTGAGTTTCATGAGCACATTCACCTCCTTCAGGGTTGATACACCCCTTCCGTTACACGCTGTATATACATATAACCTGAATAGAAAGCCAGAAATGTATTGCACACATTTCCCATAGGAGACAAGTCATTTTCATTTATATAATCCTCAGGAAAGAAAAGTAATAATATACAACAACGGCACTAATTTAGATTTGGACCTGAGTAGTTGTTTCATGGTCTTGCGACAGTAGTGTTGCTTTCATAAAAAAAAACATGTGTGCAGTTCACACGCGATTGAAGTGAAACTTTCAAAAATGTTATTAGGTTTCTGACGCCTAGAGCAGTACCGACAATCTACGAAGACTTACGAATATTCCCGAACGTACGAAGATGGGAAGGGGTACGGACAGCGCTCAAAGAGGAGATCCCAAAATATAAGAAACACTGTATAACGGCTTCTATCTCACTCTCGCACGTTAAATCCTAGAGATGTATGTGTTTATCTCTTTTTACTGTCGCTTTTTCGTTTCATTTAGTTTCAAGTCACAACGATGCTAAAGAAGTTGTCACTTCAAAAACACTTACTTCGTTGTTAGTTGCCCTCGATAGTTATATCAGTGACCGTACGATTCTAATCGTGTATACAAGGTGTAACTTAAATAACGCACCACCTCTTAAGGGGTCATTGTACTCATCATTATGAACAACTTTTACTATGGGACCAAACCGGGAATCGCGAAAAAAAAATCAGCTGTTCCCTACATTTTGACGAGTTATGCGAACATAAATGTAGGGAACAGCTGTTTTTTTTTCGCGATTTCAGGTTTGGTCCCATAGTAAAAGTTGTTCATAATGATGAGTACAATGACCCCTTAAGAGGTTGTGCGTTATTTAAGTTACAACTTGTATAGTTAAGGGTATCATTTAAGCTATCACCAATTTAATTAGTTTTGTGTTTCTTAAATAATAGGGTTTGTCCTCAAAATAGTAGATCTGTCACCAAAATGTAGTCACCAAACAATGCAAAATCAGTTCCACAATAAATCACCTAAAATCCTGAGATATAAGGTCTAGTACCAAATAAATGTTTTTGTATGTATTATAATAGGTGTGTCCTAATAAGTATTTAAGCAAACTAATTTAAAGAGATCACCAATAAATCATATTATGTTACTAGAAAATTGCAGAACAATAATAAGGTGTAGTCGACGGAGCCCCGCTTCGCGGGGCCCCTATTTCTGTCTGCAGGGTTTAAAGGAACCTAACACGAAGTGGATGACGGGGGCTCGTTCGCTCGCTCCACTCGCTCACTTGAGCCCCCGTCATCCCCTTCGAACCTAACCTGTCCGTGTCGGGGTGCCCAAGAGATTTTTATTAATATTAATCTTTGAGTTGGATAGAATTTGGTGACCGTTGATCCATTTTGGTGACCGTTAATCCATTTTGGTGCCTAGGCTTAGAGTCTTAAAAATATTTTTGGTGGCCATCTAAATTATATAGGTATTAATATAGGTATTAATATAGGTATTATTTATATAGGTTTCGATAATCGATTTATTTGGTGACAGATCTACCATTCTGAGCACAGAGCTATTATTTAAGTAACAAAACTGTAATTGTTTGTTGTGTGATAATTCATACCTGGGAACAATTTTTGTTTATCTGAGAACGAAAATATTTCGTGGCGATAGATCTATTTATTAGGTGATACAACTTGATGACAAATATAAATTTTGGTGATAGAAAATATAGTTCCCTATAGTTAATGACGCTGAATAATGAGCACTCTCAACTCACAAACGTGTTTTATTTTTATTTTTTTTACTACCCATTAATGTCCCACTGCTGGACAAATACCTCCCTATTTTCTTTTCACATCTTTCTGTCCAGAGCTGCCGAAAAATCTTGCGCCCCTATAGACTTTCAGTCAGTAACAGGCTATATTGTCCCAAAATTTCAGCTAAATTGACTGAACGACTTTTTCCTAACACTTTGTGCGAGGTCCTTTCGATAAAAATCTACTTTATTTGAATTTAATTGAAACTATTAAAATTACATTTATTGCTATAAAATCAATTCTAATACCTAACACTTTCTCTTTCTATTGTAAACGATTGAGGAAAAATATTGCAAAAATATTGTTTTTGATAGATTCAGTCTCATTTTTATCACTATTCCGATTTTTTGTGGGTGTAGCAGAAACATTTCTAGTGATTGGGTGCAGTTTTAGTCATTAGGCATTAGGTATGTATGATCTGAATTTAGGCGATAGTTTCCCTTAAACAGCGAAAAAGAAGTGCAAGTAGTTTTGCTTTAAAAATATTAGCATTCATAGATCTCTATGAATGCTAATATTTTTAAAGCAAAAATACTTACCCACAGTGTGTGATACCCACTGTGTGTAGAATTGGCAAACAGCTCATAACGTTCCCTGGTAAAAAATACGGGCAAAACACCGAAAACAGCTGTTTTCGGTGTTTTGTTCACTACCTCGGCTTGTTTTCGGAGTATTTTCGGCCCGTATTTTTTACCAGGGACTCCAAAAACACGCCGAAATGAGGCCGAAATCACACCGAAAATCATTTTTACCCGGGTTCCCACTGCTGAGACACAGGCCTGCAGGGTAATTGCGTAACACAGTATCAGTAGCAATGGGTTTCATTTTGACAGTTCAACAACATTCATTGCGTTATTTACGTTGTTGAGCAGACACATTTTTCGAACATATGGAGCAATTGATTAGCAATATGCTTCAAAATGACTCAAATTGAGATTGTGTTACGCAATGACGGTGCTTGTCTCTATGAGAGGGAGTGGGGCGTAATCCATTGCACCACGCGGGCCCAGTGCGGGTTGGTGGATGTAACATGTCTTCGAATTTTTGATTCTATGACATGTCGGTTTCCTCACGATGTTTTCCTTCACCGTTTTGAGACACCAATCGTTCGTTTCGTTTTACATCGTCATCTGCTTAGCCTTAACTATGTTGGAGTTGGTTTCCAGTCTAACCGGATGCAGCTGAATACCAGTATTTACATGGAGCGACTGCCTATCTGACTTCCACCACCCAGTTACTAGGTAACACGATTGCCCTTAGCAACACTGGTTGACTAGATTACCTATCTCAAAGATAGATACTTAATTAACTTTTTCTTTAATCGGGTTGTCACAGTTAATTAATACTTATTTAATTTAATAAGACTTGTCACGACAAAAAGTTTGAATTACGAATTAAGGACGACTTGACACCATTTTACGTTTAGGTAATTGCAAATGACATTTTAAAATGGCGGCCTGTCGCCGGGTTATTTACCTACATATTATCGCTTTTTGCACGTGGGTTGAACATTTTAATTAAATAGTTATTGTGTTGTGACATGCAATTTTCTTTTGTGGAGACTTTTTGTTGCAAAATAGTCCTTTCACTTTGAAATGGGCTTTTATTGGCATTGTTGACACTTGAAATATGTCAGGCGCTTACAGGATAGTCAGCCATGTTGTAACATACTAACAGTAGCAATGGGTTTCATTTTGACAGTTCAATAACATCCATTGCGTTATTTACGTTATTGAGCAGACAAATTTTTCGTACATAAGAAGCAATGGATTAGCAATGTCGTTCAAAATTATTCAGATTGTGATTTAAAGTGCTCTCAAGAGCTACTGTCGTTTTGCTTGTAGAGATGCGAAGGAATAAATCTTTTCCTAGGGCGTCTGTTTCTAGTTAAAAATACTGAATTCGACACTGAAGGACTTCCTTAGGACTTGTGCAAGTTTACTATAAAATTGTTAATCGTTAAATGGCTGTAAAAGTCCACAACTAAACATGGACCTAAGGAAATTGCTCAAATAAGATCCTTAGTAAAAGATTTGGATCAAGAAAAAAACTTAAAACTGGTGCGAAAACACAATCTTGATACATTCAATTCAGTACATCATTTATGGGAAAACCGACATTAAAATAAAATAAAAAGTTGATACAATAAAAATTTATATCGCACTAAATACGATTCAAAGTGATATTTGCAACACCTAGAGACCTCAAACAGGAAAATAACGGTCACGACCACACAACCTTACACTCATTTGAAGTTTAAATTGGCGGGAAAAATGCAAGCGTCACTTTGACAGTTAACATTTTTTTATTCCTCCCGCGGCCGCGTTCCGTTCACCGTGCTAATGCTTAGTGGAAACATTAAGAAGTTGCGTATAAGGAATGCCCACATACAGCCTGTGTCCTGTTGATTACTAACAACAAGGTTGTTTTTATTGCTGTTAATTTTAAGTAATATGATTTTTTTATTAAAGAAATATGTTTCAGCTGTTTCGCTATAAGTTTTAGTAAAAACTAGATATTTTTATAGCAATATGTCAATGCTTATCCATCATTTTTATTTTTACACATTTAGTTTGTACATGGCCGCTAATAAGAACGCACCTCGTTTATCTTAGTACAGACGCCAGCACATCAAGTTACTACAATCTGTCAGATTTCCTTAATAGATTTTCAACTTTAGCGCTAAACCATAAGGTTCAAAGTTGGTTGGGAAAATCTGACAGTTTCGGGTAGCTTGATGTGCTGGCGTCTGTACCTAAGAGGCTGAATAATAAATTGTGATAACTTATAAGCCCAGTTGGTTGCCATTCGTGACTACATATAGAAAAGTATGTAGTTATAATAAAAAGTAACGCCCTGTCGGTTTACCTTTTATTTACTTACACATCACGCCTAGTTTTTCCCGAAGGCATGGGCGGGAGTGTACAGACACCAGCACATCAAGCTACCCGATACTGTCAAATTTTCCCAATCAACTTTGAACCTTATGCTTTAGCATTAAAGTTGAAAATCTATTAAAGAAATTTGACAGATTGTAGTAGCTTGATGTGCTGGCGTCTGTACCTATAATACAACCATATTTCGTCAGTTATGTTTAAATTCCATGCATTAATATGCCAGTGAGCCTACTGCCAGCAACGGGGCACCAAATCCAAAGTCTGGGCTGCTCCTGAGAAATAGTGAGGTTTATTATATGCTACAAACCTTTGCTTGCATAATTGAACTTTTTCAGGAAATAATTATGATGCGTCTGCTTTCCGAGATGAACGTTTATGACGGAAAGACAAACGGAGGAATAAAAAGTGAAAGTTTTTAATTTTTTTGAATTTTGTTAGCTAACCGAATAAATCTAGATTTTTATTGTGGAACACGGTACAAAGAATCTCGTGGGGAAATAAATTATTAAGATAATAAATTATAACAAAATAATTAATAAATAATTCACGGAACGATCGAATATTAAGCTACGCTTAGGTACTGAGGTGTAATTTGTAGATCTTTGACAGTCGTAACGGGGAATCAGAAGCCCGAAAGTCTGGCAACCAGTCTTACCAAGGAGTATCGTGTTACCCAGTTACTGAAGAGACCCTTTTACATGGAGCGACTGCTCTATGTAAAATACTGGTATTCAGCTGCTGTATCATGGTAAAATGGAAGCTGACATATCGTTCGAAAAAGGCTAGCAAGATTTATTAACGGTACCCTAAAGACTAAAATAAGGGGCTTATGGCTAAGTAATAACAGCCGCACGGGTCGATCGATCAGGTTAAGCTACGCTTGCCGCGGTTGGTCCATGGATGGGTGACCATCTTCACATACCAAGACCCCTCCGTGCCTCGGAAAGCACGTTAAGCCGTTGGTCCCGGCTGTCATTCGTGGATCTTTGACAGTCGTTACGGGTCGTCAGTAACCCGAAAGTTTGACAACCAGTCTTATCAAGGGGTATCGTATTACCCAGTAACTGGGTTGTTAAGGTCATATAGGCAGTCGCTCCATGTAAAATACTGGTATTCAGCTGCATCCGGTTAGACTGGAAGCCGACCCCAACATAGTTGGGAAAAGGCTATGCAGATGATGACCCTAAAGACTAAAATACCCAAATTTGGAATTAATTAATTACACGGTAATATTATAAAAATCGATGGTTTTACAACAAAATTGGACGCCATTAAATTTTATGGTACGAGTAGACGTCAATAAAAAACACTATCAACTCATACAATAAAATAATCAAATTCGCTAATTGAATTATTTAAATGATTAAGCAATCAACATTTTTTTTTTGTGGATCACTAACGATTTGAGAGTGTGAATACTGTATTTTAACCCACGAATTTACATTAGTATTTTGTCCTCGAATTTGTAGACTGATAAAAAAAATCTCAGGAAATATGACCATGTTTGTGTCGAGTTATAGGTCTGAGCTCAAATGGATGTCCATTCGCCAAAGAAGAAGTTTGCGCGCTTTGACCACGCTTTTCTCCCTTCTCAGCTGGGAGAGTTCTCCTTCTTATCTCGTGTCTCACTTCCAATATATCTATGTTCTTCTCGGGCTAAGAATCTGCGTTCTTCTAACAACGTTCTCCTACTCTGTCCTTCTCATACTTCTGACTTTGTTCATTCTTCCTTTCATATTCAGTCAATCCTTCTTTGGAATGCGCTTCCTCTTAATATCAGGACGGCCACTAGTCGGTATGCATTTAAGCGGAAACTGCAGAGTTATTTTCAAAATAAATAGCGTAGAGTCATCTCAACACCTCTCTTCCTTGAATTTGTATATATATTTATACAACGTGTAACGTTAAATGCGCAAAACCTGAAAATAGTTTGATCAGAATAACGAGCAGAATTAATTGAACCACTTTTTAATATAGGTCACATTTTTCAAAAAATCTTCATTAAAAACGTTGCCGTGTCTATTTATTAATAGGTCAAGCAAGCCAATGTCAGCGCGGCGCAGCGGCCCGGTGACGACTCCTCCCTCGATAAAGCGTCGTCGCAGACGCAAGAAACGATCAGAATGGCCAGTAAAACTAAAACAGCACATAGAACTTTTACAATTTTTTTAATGACTTTTTTTCTCTCTGAAATAGGTCAATTGAATTAAAAATCAGTTGGGGTGTCTGAGGTTTTGCGCATTTAACGTTACACGTTGTATATTATAATTAAATATTATAGAGTAGTTAATCATATGTATGTGTTTATAACCTATTTATGTATTTGTCTCTTATTTTTTTTTCCATCTAATCTCTTCACCACCCTTAGTTGACTGGTAGAGAATGCCTAAGGCGTTAAGTCCGCCTTTGTACCTTTTGTGTGCGAAAAGTTTAAATATATAAATAAATATTATTCCCACTGCGGGGACGCATGCCTCCTCTCTGTTTTAGAAGGAGTGGGTTGTAGGTACCTCTACCACGCGGGCCCAATGTGGGTTGGTAGAAAGAAAACATCGTGAGGAAACCGGCATGTCCTAGAACAAACATATCGAAGACATGTGACATCTACCAGCCCGCACTGGGCCAACGTGGGTTACAGACCATTACCTCTAACACAGAGGAAGCCTGTGTCCCAGCAGTTGTAACATTATAGACAGAGTATACACCATTATTTTTAGTATACTGCAAACCTAAATATAGTTTGTTCAGAATAAGTAACTGAATCGATTCCAATAGTTGTTACACCATGTTGCCTATATTTTGTCCCAAAAATATTTAAAAATGGAGACAGGTTGGACACCGAGCGACACTAAGTACATTTCCGCAATCATATGCGCACAACACAGAGCACAGCAGGCCGGCCGGCGGCGTGTGTTAAGTGGTAACCACCTTTTTGTACGGACAATCAGGTAACATAAAAAGCTTGTAAATTCGTGATTTTTCATGATACAGTTTTGAAATGTTGTACAGACGCCAGCACATCAAGCTACTACAATCTGTCAGATTTCTTTAATAGATTTTCAAATTTAGCGCTAAAGCATAAGGTTCAAAGTTGATTGGGAAAATCAACATATTTTAGTTTTTTTAATAGTTTTAGTTAGTGAAGAGAAACATTTTCAGAAAACTTTTAAATTATTGGCGCGTCATACAAAACTTAGGGAGCTATTAATAATATTATAGCTCAGCTATCTGAACAAACACACGGTTGTCCGTTCAATGACACTTGGAACACAATATCCAGAACAACAGACAAAATAATAGAAATCATCAAAATGATGAACGTTATTACTTAGGTATCCATGACGACACATCAGGATACAAATTACCAACATAAGCTGACTTCTGATTGTATGAAAAACCTAGGTATTCAATGCGAGGTCAGCTAAATAGGGAAAAGTATATCTTGATTAGTCCGCGTTTACTGCAAGATGCGGGAATAATGTTCGTACTTTGACCTCACGTATGCATGGGTTTAAGCCGAACGGATATCGATCCGATAAATGTCGTTAAAAACTAGTTCTTACAAGTAAATACGATACGATCAAACGTGGTAAAGGCTATATAAGAAGTTTTATTACTATTGCATCCTCTGGAAGAGAAAATACAATACCTAGTGTGATCTTTCTATCTATATAAAATACTAGCATCCGCTCGCAACTTCGTTTGCGTAGAATTCGGAATTCCCGCCGTTTAAAAATATGTTGCTTAAATAATGTGATTAATTGGTTTATTTATAATAATGTATAGAAAGATAGATTAGGTAGGCTTTAATTATTTGATGTCTAGTACCAAATAGTACCAAATAGGTACTAAAACTTGGTATTGCTCAAACTTCCAAAATCTCTCTTGGTCCAGTCATCCTGATGGAGACATACATACATTCGTGTCTGTGAAACCATGGAAATACACATACAAAATTTCAACCCAATCGGTCAAGCCGTTTAGTAGTTGGCATACCGACAGCAGCGCCACCTACCGGGTCCACATATATTTTTTAAAATAATCCAGGAAACCATCGAAATACCCATATAAAATTTCAACCCAATCGGTTCAGTCGTTTAGAAGTTATGTGAAAAAGATAAGTACGGAAGGATAATTCATACTACCCGTTGTCCTATTACCCGTTTTCCCGCAGGAATGAAACATTTTCCCGTAGTAAAAAGTAGCCTATGTTCATCAGGAATAATGTCGGCTTCTAATGGTAAAACAATTTTTCAAATCGGTCAAGTAGTTTCGGAGCCTATTCAATCCAAACAAACAATCAAATCTTCCCTCTTTATAATATTAGTGTAGATTTAGCCTGCAATGTTCCACTGACGGGCAAAGGTTTCCTTTTCCCTTTTCCATACACGTTTGTTCACTACTAGGTAATTAGGTATTGTGTAAAAAAATTCATATGAAATATTCTTAGAGGGAACTACTTTCCAAAGTTTAACAAATTATACAATTTTGATGGTTATTATTCTGTGAATATATAATTCCTACAGTCGCAAATTGCATTTTGATCAACAAACGACGTAAAACAGAGCTGTAATTTGCAAAAAACACAGAAAATTTGAATTTGGCGGGGTTCCGTTTAGTTAGAAGCAGTGGAATAGGAATTTCCTTCAAAACCCTCGGATTTGAAGGAAACGTTGTTCTATTACTCACCGGAGCAAGCAAAAGAAAGTATTTTAATAGCCAAATATAAGGCGTTCGTTGTACTAAATTGGCGTGACAAAAAATGTGTAGGGGAGCGGCCGCGTTCCCCCAGCGTTATTTTGAAGGTGTCATGTAAGGTTTACACTCCAATTATATTTATGTTCGTTCAAATGTTTGAAATGTTAAAAGTAGTCGTACCTTATTTTACATAATTTGTAACACTAGAACAGTGGTGGCCGTAGTTTGGAACCTAGACAGGCGCTTTGCTTGGTGTAAATTATTGCATCATCACTGCTCTCAAAACGGTGAAAGAAAACATCGTGAGGAAACCGGCATGTCCTAGAACCAAAATTTCGAAGACATGTGACGTCTACTGGGCCCGTGTGGTGCCCGGGTAAAAATGATTTTCGGTGTGATTTCGGCCTCATTTCGGCGTGTTTTTGGAGTGTTTTCGGCCTGTTTGTTGACTTATAGTGAAGTCCTATACTCTTCATGAAACGAAATTGTCTCTTTACCAACATTCACGTCACCCACGGCAAAGGAGAGTTCTATCTATTCTAGTCATATATGCCAGCTAAACCTCAACATAACGTGGGAGTAATTAACAAGGCTAATATTGCCAATAATTATTTATAGCCCGCTTTCCCATAGCTCATGTTTTACTAATAATATATTAATAGAACCAGCATCCCGCGTGGTTGTTTATGCATAATCGAAATTTTGTTTCGTATAATCTGAAACCCCTCCAAAGGAAAAGTTGGGTTCGTAAAGTGGATTATCGAATGGCTTCTGCGTTATTTCCCGCGGTACGATTTCTTCAGGGAACTATATTTTAGGGTTCAGTACCCAAAGGGTCTATTACTACTAAGCCTCCGCTGCCCGTCCGTCCGTCCTGCCATCCATCCGTCCGTCCGTTCGTCCGTCTATCTGTCAGCGGGCTGTATCTCAAGAACCGTAATAGGTAGACAGCTGAAAATTTTACAGAGTGTGTAATTGTGTATTTCTATTATAGCTATAATAAGAAATAAGGTATACCGCCGTTTACCCGAATTTTATTTGCCCTAATATCATTTGCCATAATAGTCAACAGCCATAATATCATACGACATAATACTCATTTGCCCTACTCTCATTTGCCATATTAGTCACGTGCCAGAATCATTGTTTCCCATAAAGTCACTTACCATAACATCATTTGTCATAATCATTGTAAGCCCTAATTATCACATGCCCTAATTATCACATGCCATAATTATGATATGCCATAACATAATTTGCCATCGACATCGGGTGTGTAACGGTTGTTTATATCAAGAGAAATTGGATGCAATTGGGACTTTAGGGCACCCCGACTCGGACAGGTTAGGTTAGAAGGGGATGGCGGGGTCGTGTGAGCGAGCGAAGCGAGCGAATAGACCCCGCCATCCCCTTCGTGGTTATTTTTTCATAAACCACACAGAGGTAGGAGCCCCGCCTCGCGGGGCTCCGTCGACCTAGCCCACCATCAACCATGCACAGAAAAAAAAACCATGCACAGAATAAATAAGTTTATTCTTATTATACCAAACATTGCGCACCCATCGACATCGACAGCCAGAAAGCTAATAAGTAGGTAAGTATTAGAATTAAAAACAAGTTTAATAATCAAACTATATAATTATAATTAGGTAGTTCAATTTCTTTTTTAATGCAAATACAAGTTTGATGCAAAAGCACGCAAAAATTCTTCTTTTCTAATAGGTACTTGTTATGCCATTTAAATATTATGCCATTATAATATTATGTCTAATAATTATTATGGCACATTAAAATAAGGCAAACAATACTTATGGCATTCGTATCTTATGGTATCTAAAATTCGGGCAATTAAAAGTATGTCATATGTCTTTTAGGGCAAATTAAACATTCGGGCAAATGAAATTCGGGTAAATGAAATTCGCGAAAATGATGATTATGGCATATAATCTTCGGGCAAACAATAGACAACCAAGAAATAATAAAAATGGAATAAAGTAAAAAATTGAAAGGAGACTCTATACAAGAAACGTGTTTTTTTCGGCGTTTTTTGCCTTATGGTATGGAACCCTTCGTGTGTGAGTCCGACTTGTACCGACGCCAGCATATTAAGCTACCCGAAACTCTAAAATTTACCCAGTCAAATTTGAACCTAATGCTTTAGCTATAAAGATGAAAATCAATGAAAGAAATTTGAATGATTGTAGTAGCTTGATGTGTTGGCGTCTGTACTTAGCTGCTTTTTTTAATCTGCATACTAGCCCAAATAATTATTTTCAGGCAGTTTGTGTTTAAAATCAAAATCAAAAGTCATTTATTCAAATTAGGCTGCGAATCAGAACTTTTTAAACGCCAAAATTACATAAGACACTAGATTGACACCTAAAACGCCCGCCCTTCACCACTTTCTAGTACTTTTGCTGGGAAGACGTGGCGCAACAAACTTCCAAGTGTTTATAAACGTAACCCACATGCCCTAGCCTTAAGAATTTCTAAACCATGGCCCGGTTTTTCGTTGCTTTGAGCGGTGACTTGCCCAAAAATGGCCAATTGGCAGTGGTGGTTGTACTCTGAAGCACAGAATATCCCTCTGCATGTGTAGCACGACCTCTTATATATCTACGAAGAATAGACCACATCTCTTTCAAAGTGACATTCTTCTTTTTTTAATTTTTGACATCGCGACGTAGAAATCTTTCTCCAATCTGTCATTTTGTCTTTCGTTTCTTCCGTACGATAGTCATGCCACGCGTTGGTCACACGAAGAGTTGACCAATCGCCAAAAAACAAAATTCCAAGTTTTGTCGAGGCACGGCTATTACAGAATCTTAAGCAAACTTCACGTTAACGAGAGCTAAACCATCTATCAAAGCCATTTAAAAATTAAAGGCGTACACAGACCATTTCCACCAACAGAAACCTATCTTACATTTGAAAAACTAATTAAAAAAACGCCCGGAACGATCTTAAAATCATAAATCTTGTTCTGAACAAACAAACTAACAAACAGACAAACTTTACTACGTCTTATAAACGTCTGTGTGTTTGTGCGTCTGTAATTTATATATTATTGTTTGGGCATGTTTTATTGACGATACATCACGTTTGCCCGGAGGAAAAGTTACATAATTATTTGGTAATTTTGTTTTTCCCGTGCTAAATGCGTGGTGGTATCAGGATGCCGATGATTTCCACCATCAGCTTATAATAATCCTCAAAACGGTGAAGGAAAATATCGTGAGAAAACCGGCATGTCCTAGAACCAAAAATTCGAAGACATGTGACATCTACCAACACGTCGAAGACATGTGACATCTACCAACACGTCGAAGACATGTGACATCTACCAACACGTCGAAGACATGTGACATCTACCAACACGTCGAAGACATGTGACATCTACCAACACGTCGAAGACATGTGACATCCACTAACACGTCGAAGACATGTGACATCTACCAACACGTCGAAGACATGTGACATCTACCAACAGGTCGAAGACATGTGACATCCACCAACACGTCGAAGACATGTGACATCTACCAACACGTCGAAGACATGTGACATCTACCAACACGTCGCAGACATGTGACATCTACCAACCCGCTCTGTGCCTGCGTTTTAGATTACAGCCGGTAGATGCTGTAAAAATCTCACCGTGAAATCATAAGCGAAGTGAGCAGTGTCAATAGTGTTAATCCTTAATGACAGCTCACTCCACGCTCACTGCACCCAAGTTTTCTCGGTGAGATGGTTACAGATTCGCACGGCTGGTCTCTCCCTGTCGAAGAGTAAGTTTGTGTCCCAGCAGTGAGACCATTATGGATGATTATGCTATAACAGTCCACTCTTGAACCTAGGTATTTCTAATCTCATGCCATTTAGCTCGATCTTAGCTTCTCTCATCCAGTTGCTATTAAAAATCATCCCTGCCTACGATGGGTTATTCCCAGTTGTCGCCAGTGTCAACGCCACCACTGGTGACAAATGGGAATAACCCTCTGCGATGATCGCTAAGCCTAACCTGTCCGTCACCGTGGTCGTTTCAATTAACAATCAACTCAGCCTATCGCAGTCCACTGCTGGACACAGGCCTCTCCCAGACTGCGCCACAACACCCTGTCCTCCGCCTTCCGCATCCAGTCTACCCCAGCTACCTTGTTTAGGTCGTCCGTCCATCTAGCTGGGGGGCGTCCCACACTACGCTTGCCGATACGCGGTCTCCACTCCAGGACTCGTCTGCTCCACCGGCCATCGGCCCTTCGACAGACATGGCCAGCCCACTGCCACTTCAGTTTGCTTACTCTGCAAGCTATGTCGGTTACTCCGGTTATTTTCCGGATAATTTCATTCCTGATTTTATCACGCCGTGGTCGTTTGCTTTCCTTAAATTTGGTTTAATTTATTGTTTTTGTTTTCTACACATGGGAGAGGGGCCCGTGGCTAAATAATAACAGCCGCACAGGAAGATCGATCAGGTTAAGCCACGCTTGTCGCGGTGGGTCTGTGGATAGGTGACCATCTTTACATATCGAGACCCCTCCGTGCCTCGGAAAGCACGCTAAGCCGTTGGTCCCGGCTGCCATTCGTAGATCTTTGACAGTCGTCACGGGTAGTCAGAAGCCCGAAAGTCTGACAACCAGTCTCACCAAGTGGTATCGTATTACCCAGTAACTGGGTTGTGGAGGTCAGATAGGCAGTCGCTCCATGTAAAATAGTGGTATTCAGCTGCATCCGGTTAGACTGGAAGCCGACTCCGACGTAGTTGGGAAAAGGCTAGGCAGATGATGATGTTTTCTACACATATATATATATATTTTTTTTTTATTGTCTACGTATGTAACTAACTATATAAGTACATTTAAGAATAATAAAAGAACAACAAAAATATCCTCACCATCCAGCCCTGACAAAAAAGTAAGATTTTTTTTTATTTATTCATTTGATACCATTTATTCAATGAATTTTTCCTGAATTTTGACTTTTGAGCCTGGTCTTCCAGAAAACGTTGGCTAGCAGTATCATTTTAATATTACGACTTTTTATACTTACCTACAAGTAAAACTAGATAGTACCTCAATTTGTATGTAGGTACCTATAAACGCACACGCACACGCTGTCTACATCTCTCTATCTATTGTCCTATCGCAGGTATGCTGGAAGAGATTCCTTAAGAAATAAGCATCACCTTTGTACCTATTTTTCTGTTCTGTTTTTTTCTTGTCTGTTTATATATGTGTGTACAGACGCCAGCACATCAAGCTACCCGAAACTGTCAGATTTTCCCAATCAACTTTATACTTTAGCGATAAAGTTGAAAATCTATTAAAGAAATCTGACAGATTGTAGTAGCTTGATGTGCTGGCGTCTGTACATAAATGGTAAAATAAATAAATAAATAAAGTTCGTACCACTACCCATAAACAATAATTAGGTACCTAAAATTCTCACCATTCATTCTCTCACTTAAATAACACACTACTGATTAATAACAAACAAACAACCAACGCTTTAATACACAAACAACGTTGCATCACGATCTCCTTAATCATTTAGTAGATGTGCGATAAACAATGCGCGTGCGACGCTCCAGGTTGTTAGCGCCATCTAGCGGCCGTTGTGTGAATTAGATGACGTTCAACATTTTTGTCAGGTCGGTTTGAATTGAATTTTGATGTTTTGTTGTTTCTTTTTCTTCTGTCGTGTTGCAATGTCATTTGCTTATTAATGTGTACGCACGGCTACACATCAAGGCTTAAATAACCAGTAAAAGCTGACTTCAGATTGTACGAAAAACCTAGGTACTTACCTATACAATGCGAAGTCAGCTAAAACTGGAAATGTCTAGCTAGATGTATAGCCGTGTGTCCCTTCTGTCAGACGGACAGGCTGCCAGAAGACAGCTGTTATGGGGTCGTCAGAATCCTGAAAGTTTTTCTTTCGGGCTTCTGAACGACCCCATAACGACTGTCAAAGATACAAGAATAACAGCCGGGACAAACTGCTTAACGTACTTTCCGAGGCACGGAGGGGTCTTGGTATGTACCTAAAGATGGTCGCCCATCCACGGACCAACCGCGGCAAGCCACAAACCACATTATTTATAAGCACGGAGGTGTATACTCAATCAGCGATAACTGAGAAAATGATACCAACTTAGCGGCACAACAAAAGGATAGCTCACCAACACAACAAGGTGTTAAAACCTCGTATAACCGGAAATAATGTCCGCCAAACATATTTGAGGCGATAAATAATATGGTTAGCGTAAGATATATGCTATTAGTCACACATTTTAAATGGAAACAGTGTCACTTTATGCTAATTCACGCTTTGTTTTCCGTAGTACCTAAGCTTGTTCAACGGTGTAAAGAAAAGAATAGCGTTTTGCAAGTAGCTCTCGGTGTTGTGAGAAAAAAAAAAAATTTTCATGAAAATCAAAATGGCTGCCGAAGAATGCAGGTAATACAGTACTTTTATCTCACGAACCGACACGCGCTTTACTTGTGGTAACTAAGTTTGTAAACTTAGTTACCACCAAAACCATTCGTTTCGCATCAAATTAAATATATACACTATTTTTATCACATGAAGTGACACGTGCTTTACTTGTGGTA
This sequence comes from Eremobia ochroleuca, assembly GCA_949629135.1. Taxonomy (NCBI): domain Eukaryota; kingdom Metazoa; phylum Arthropoda; class Insecta; order Lepidoptera; family Noctuidae; genus Eremobia; species Eremobia ochroleuca. The sequence continues at coordinate 2,328,456 of OX451411.1, read as the reverse complement.
ACTAAGTGTATAAACACGCTGTGAATGTGTGTGAGAAGACGAGCAGTGTTAGCTCATAACACACACACACGCACACTTCCCATTTTGCTATTTTCTCGGACGGTACTAAGAGCTCGTGCGCTTAAACACACATTCACAACGTGTATGGTGGATCACACTTGGTAACCACAAACAAAGCGTGCGTCGCTTCAGGAAATGAAAATACCATTGTGTACGTAGCTTATTTTATCAATATACTTATACTAATCTCTGAAGAACCCCCTCTCTCGCTAAAGAATTTGCTTGTTTGAACGCGCTAATCTCTAGAACTTCCAGTCGGATTTGAAACATATTTATTTTAATTTGATAGCTTTATTCTTGACGAAGGATATAGGCTTTAACATCACACTGGGACCCTTAAGAGCAAAAAGAAAAAAAGTAAGTAAGAACACACATACAGACCTTCGCAAGAAGCTGGCAGTATCATCACAAGTCAACGCTAATATTTTCTCATTGTTTGTCTTATTAATTTTTGGTATACTCATGTATTTATGTATATTTATTTGTACTTATATTTATATGTAATTAGGTATATATATTATATTTAAAATATTTATTCCTCAATTTTCACGATTGCACCTACTACTGTTTGTCTCTGCATCACACAAAGGTTGACTGCTAGAAAATGCCTATGGCATTAAGTCCGCCTCTGTACATTTATGTGCTTGAAGTATTTAATTAATAAATAAGAACGCGAAAACGAAGTAGTAGGCAGGCGATGCGATGCGACGGGGGGGGGGACGAGAAATTTTACATGAACGAAGTTTCGGACAGAACCTAATTTTGTTATAAAGTCATAATAAATTACGCTATATTCTAAAATACGTCTAATGAGGCTCAATTGTAACAAAAGACATATTAATTACACTTTAGGCGTAATTACAGCATTTGTGTAAACAAAATTACTTTAGGGTGAGAGACCCAATTAATGGTTTAGGTAATTATTTATCACTAAGTAGTGGGGAAATCGGAAAATGGTTTTCTTTGGATTTATTGTACCTTTGTTTATGGCTTTGATTACTTAAATTTAATAAAAAAGGGTGTGTAATATAATATTATGATATTTACCTACTTATCAATATTGAGTTTTAATATTAAATTTAAGAAATGTAAAGTTGGTCTCTGAAAATTAATTGTACAAGATTTTTTTATAGATGTTGCCCCATTTTTGTCGTATTTTTATTTTCTTTATTTACCCAAATAAAGCGCCTGCCTATCTGGGTTCGAACCCATGACCTACAACTCGTGGGTCGAGGCTGTTACCAGTGGGCCACCACAGCTTTCAAAAACGGTGAAGGAAAACATTGTGAGGAAACTGGCATTTTCCAGAACCAAAAATATTAAGACATGTGACATCTACCAACCCGCACTGGGCCCGCGTGGCTTGCAATAATAAACAAAATCACCCATTTCACATTTTAAACTGTTACAAGACTCGTAAATAAATAATTTGAATGAATCCTCGCAAATGACGTTGTGGTAAGCACACTCATTCATTGAATTTAACTTCACTAACCACAAATAATGAAAAGCGTTCAGAAAGTACGAAAAGTAAGTAACCCTTTCATATTATTTGTTTTATTTGTAGTGTTAGCTCTACCCACGGCTCCATTTGTTTATAAGATACGAAAGGTTCTTTTTCAAGCACATTTCTAAAGAAAAACTTTAAAATCTGCATAGTATAATTTATTAGTCGCGTGCTGTGAATGGCGATTGACAGGCGTTAGGGGTCGCCAGAAGCCCCAAAGTCTGACAACCCGTCTTACCAAGGTTGTGGATGTCAGATAGGCACTCGCTTCACGGAAAATACTAATACTTAGCTGTATTTGGTTAGACTGGAAGCCAAAATCAACATAGTTGGGAAATGTCTAGGCAGATGATGATGTGAAAGATGATATGGCTAGAAAGGGGATGACTACCGAGATGACGACTAATAGAAAGAACTCGACTCATTGAAGAAAAAGACATGTTGCGCTAACCCCAAATAAATAGGGATAGATAAGGGCAAAGGAATGATGATATGGTCCACGTTTGTGCCATCTAGTGGACTTCTGGTGCTCTCGTGTCAACACTAGCTAATACGAGTATACGAGTAGCTCATAGTTCCGTCATATCACTCAATCAAGGACTCATTTATTTCCTCTTACAAGTCTATATGCTTGTGTGTGACATCTTCGCAATTAACTACGTCATCGATGTCGATAACACCCACCACAAAGATGTTGAACCCCAAATAAGGACTCAAAAGACTTTTAACCAAAAATAATCAAACTTCCAACACGTCCACTTCCATTGTTCAGTAATTTCGCCAAATAATCACCGACTACTTCTTCCATTTCAATAACATGATTGTTAATAACTCGACAAGTCCACAATTGTTCGCTCGTAGCTAGACTCAATAATTTATCGAATAAGCACCGCAATGAGTCATTTCCTTCCGCTGAGTTCTACAATTTGCGAGAGTTGATAACCATAACAAATAAATGCATACGGCTATATACTGACAGCTCCTGTGTGGTTTTGTTCATGGAACAGATAAAAGATGCGGAGTTTCTTTGAAGGATAAAATCAGAAAGAAAATCATACGGAAAAGAACCGGTTTTAGAAACATATCATCATTATCTAAGGCTTTACAACGTGTGGGCCTCAGCCTGCACCCTAATTGCGTAACACACTATTACTCTCAATTTGAATCATTTTGAAGCATATTGCTAATCCATTGCTTCATATGTTCGAAAAATGTGTCTGCTCAACAACGTAAATAACGCAATGAATGTTGTTGCACTGTCAAAATGAAGCCCATTGCTACTAATAGTGTGTTACGCAACTACCCTGCTGGTCTAGTATATTTCTCCAACGATTGCCGGCTTTTTCTCTCCAATTTCTCACCCCAACAGTTCGTAAATCTTGGCCTACACCGTCAACTATCTGAGTCTGGGCCACCCTCGACTTCTCTGACCATCCGGTTTCATCCAGTAAACATTTCGATGCTCTGGTGTCGTCCATTCTTGCGACATGTCCTGCTCATTAGAGACGTCCTACTATGATGGTTTTATTGTAATTACATTAGGCTCGTCGTACATATCGTAGAGCTCATGACTGCACCGCGTTCGCCATTGCTCGTTTTCCAGCACTGCACTGAAAATGCGCCTGAGGATTTAGTTACGAAAACCTCGTATCCCAAGCCTCAAGCATATCATCTGCCTAGCCTTTTCCCAACTATGTTGAGGTCGGCTTCCAGTCTAACCGGATGCAGCTGAATACCAGTATTTTACATGGAGCGACTGCCTATCTGACCTCCACAACCCAGTTACTGGGTAATACAATACCTCTTGGTAAGACTGGTAGTCGAGACTTTCAGGCTTCTGACGACCCGTAACGACTGTCAAAGATCCACGAATGACAGCCGGGACCAACGGCTTAACGTACTTTCCGAGGCACGGAGGGGGTCATGGTATGTGAAGATGGCCTCAAGCATATATAGTTGGGAAAAGGCAAGATGCATAATAATGCACATTTATAACCTCACTCATTTTCTGCAAAGCTGTTCAATTTAATGCGTTACCCAATAACACGTCTTGTAATGTGAACGGTTAGAGCTGTTTTGGACAACCAGTCATAACAACCAACACGAGACATGACAGCTTCACTGATAAGAGATTTGATCAGGGTTTCAGAAGCCGGGTATTAAATAAGCTATAGAAATTCAAGTTGCATGTATTTAGTTATGCGACTGGTGCATAGATGAATTTTGATAAGTAATTTATTTGACAGCTTATAAGCACAATTACTTTGTGTGAATTATTTCATCACCACTGCTCTCAAAAAGGTGAAGAGAAATATCGTGAGGAAACCGGTATGTCCTAGAACTAACAATTCGAAGACATGTGACGTCTATCAACCGGCAATGGGCTCGCGTGGTGGATTACGGCTCACTCCCTCTCACAGAGAGGAGGCCTGTGTCCCAGCAGTGGGAATATTATAGTCCTACTATGCTATATGTTTGATTCACGCATGCATAAAAATATTTCATTGTCATTATGTGCTGTGTGCATAATACATAAAAGTGATTTATGTACATATGTCATGATTACATTCAAGATACACAATACAACTTATAGTGTCGGGTCTAGAAGTGTGAAATGTTTATTAATACATTCATTATTTATTTATTAGAGTAATTAATAATTTATAGTCTACATTTCGATACATGAATATGTTCACTATATTTATTTATCACCCTTTGATTATTATATTAAGGTCTCCTATATTTTATGTTATGACTAGCTTCTTCTCGCGACTTTGTCCCCGTGAAATTTCTTGTCGACCCGACTCACCCCGTCGCATCGAAACACCTGCCCGCACTGTCACTTTTTCACTCAGCGTTCTTTCTGCCCTTTTTTTGTATTTACCCGGCTTCTAAGGGTTGTAGCGTTATATTAACTAGCCTATAGCCTTCCTCAAGAATCGCGGGCTATCAAATGCTAAAAAAAAAGCAAATCCGACCGGTAGTTTCAGAGATTAGCACGTTCACACAAACAAACAAAAAAATTAACAAACTCTTCAGCTTTATTATTAGTATTAGTGTAGATATAGATAAAGAAACATAATTTATTCAAATATTCTAAGGCCGACAACTGGTGGACGCACCCTATTGTATGACACATGTATATACAATCATACACAACTGTGCAAGTACATATTATGTCGATCGATTTAAATATTAATTAATGCGCTGAAATGATTAATTGGTTAAAAACATTATTAATTCATGAATAGCGTGAATATATATGTATTGTTCAATAGTGAGTATATTATTAGTTTTTATTCTTATTATTTTTGTTCTTATTATTTTTATTCTTATGATTTTATGTAAATTGTTTTGTTTAATGAAAAAAATATATACCTAGCTGATAACAAAAGATACTAAAACTATTCTAGCTAGCGGTTTGTACGACTTGACAAAACATGGAGATTTCATTATTATAGGTATGTTTAATATTATTGAATTATACACATAAATCTTTCGGAATTTAGAGAAATTATTCTCTAAATAATGGTAAAAATCACATCAAAATCCGTTGCGTAGTTTAGAAGAACAATGCGGTCACAACAACAGACATGAAAGACGTTTTTAATGATAATTCAAAGCATTTATTTCAAATAGGCATGTAGTGACATCTACAACGCAACATGCGAACAACACGACATACTGACGTCACGCAAAATTCTGCATCTCGCAAGCAGAGTTTACCGCGCAACTAGCAATACAATGACCCGACATGAATCATATCGGGCACTTGCACAACACCCACCTAGTCGGAGGATCATCCTCCCTTTTCTATGGAGGATGAGTGAAGTTTATACACAACCTGTTCCTCCTTTCCCAATGCACATAAAAAGCACTTTTGAACGTCAAAAATTACAACAAAATTGCATTATATCTATTTCCAAAACTTAGTTTCGTATCGAGAAGAATGAGCAAGAAACTCCACCGTCAGTCTTTTAAAATGTTTTCCAATATTTTGCATACATTAAATTATTATAATAATTTATAGATACTTCACTAGCTGACCCGGTGAACTTCGTACCTCCTCAAAATATGAATTATGTTTTAATAGTTATTCTGATAATCGGGGCGTAGACAAATCCAACAAATCAAAGATCACAAAAATCTGTACAACCGTTCTTGAGTAAGAAAAGGTGTAACCAACCCGAATTTGTTTTATTTTTATAAGATAAGATATGTATGCTCGTAGATTGCTTGATACCTATTAATTCTAGCATTTAATTTTGTCTAGACGTAATTCTTATGGTAATTTTAAGTACCTATTATTTTTGTACCATTGTGTTTGCCAATATTTTGTTTCGTTTCAATACGAATAAGCCGTGCGATTCTGTAACCATCTCACGTTGAAAGCTTGGGTGAAGTGAGCGTGGACTGAGCTGTCATTCGCTAGGGATTAACACTATTAAGTGCTCACTTCACTTATGATTTCACGGTGAGATTTTTACAGAATCGACCAGAAGGTATTTAGGATGAAAAGTAGCCTATATTATCTTTCTTCAGGCCAGCATAATCAGCCTTTAGTATTTCCACTACTGGGATACAGGCCTCGTCTCTGTGAGATGAAGTGGGCTATAATCTGCACGGAGAGAAAATTCTTAGAAAAATTACCGTGCTCGTCACTGTAAAGTGAGTGCAAGTGACATCTACAGAAAATTTTCTGAGTGAGATTGGGAAAAATTCACTATTTTTCCAATAAATTTTACTGTACAGCATAAGAATTTTTACTGTGTTAGCATGGTAATTTTTCCATAACCACTCAAATGCACTCAGATTATGAGACAGCACAGTAATTTTTCTAAGATTTTTCTCTCCGTGTACCACGTGGGCCCAGTGCGGGTTGTTAGGTGTCACATGTCTTCAATTGTTTTTGTTCTAAGACATGCCGGTTTCTTCACAATGTTTTCCTTCGCCGTATCGAGAGCAGGTGGTGATGAAATGATTTACATTAAGTGTCTGCTTGGGTTCCACGGCCTACAACCCGTAAGGCCAGGCCGTCACCACCAGGCCACCACTGGTCCAAGCCCCAGGCTACCAATCTCTCATTTATATCTAACGCTCGAGGGGCCCGTGGGTAAATAATAACAGCCGCACAAGTCGATCGATCAGGTTAAGCTACTCTTGCCGCGGTTGGTCTGTGGATGGGTGACCATCTTTACATACCGAGACCCCTCTGTGCCTTGGAAAGCACGTTAAGCCGTTGGTCCTGTCATTCGTAGATCTTTGACAGCCGATACGGGTAGTCAGAAGCCCGAAAGTCTGACAACCAGTTTTACCAAGGGGTATCGTGTTACCCAGTAACTGGGTTGTGGAGGTCAGATAGGCAGTCGCTCTATGTAAAATACTGGTATTCAGCTGCATCCGGTTAGACTGGAAGCCGACCCCAACATAGTTGGGAAAAGGCTAGGGAGATAGATGATGCTCGGTTCAGTGGTATAGACGTGAAAACTCCAAATGTCATATTACGATTAACAGGTAACCAGTGCTCCACTTGGAATTTAGGAGTAATTAAATCTTATTAACTTCTTCGTCCCTTTCCTGAGGTAAGTCTAAGTTTTCTACAGGTTTCAGCGGTTGCCAACTTGTTTCTATTTTCGTTTCAGGATTTTTTATCAAAGCGGTGCCACCATGAAGCGGTCACAACGGCACGACGGCACTGACGGCACGGTTGGCGCAGTGGTTAAGCGATTGACTGCTGCGCTGGGTGTCGCGGGTTCGATTTCCGCACGGAACAAATATTTGTATGACCTACAAGTAGTTGTTCCGGGTCTGGCTGTTTGTGTATGTGACTTTAAATGTTTGTAAACGCACCCACAATACAGGAGAAATTCCTAGGGTAGGGCAAAGTTTTTTTTAAAAAAAAGTACTTTACTAACATTAATTATAAGTTTAATAACACAGCAGATCTTATGTTGTCCGAAATAAAGAATTTATTATTATTATTAACCCTATATGCCGCCGCCGTCGCCCGCCCCGTCTGTCTGTCCGTTTGTCTGTATCTTTTAACCGGCTAACAGGTATACCTAATCTGTTGCAATTTCCACAGATTAAGTATCTACATGCTAAAATGATAGCCTTTATCGTGGAAAATATTAAAGAGCGAAGACTACAATAATGGTTTTGGTCATACGGAACCCTTTGTGGGAGAGTTCAACTCGCACTTTATAACATTAGCATTGTAGGTATTAAAATTTGTTCAAACCGGTACTTAGAATGCACTACTTGATATAAATATAACAAAAAATAAAACTATTTTATTATAATCTCTAAGACTTATAAGCTGAACGGATTTGGAAGAATGAAATTTCGCACACGGATAGATATATAACCTGAATTACACATTCAATAAGATAATTTTTATCCCGGTAAATGACAACCCAGCCTTGCGATTCTGTAACCATCTCACCGTGAAAGCTTGGGTGAAGTGAGCGTGGAGTGAGCTGTCATTCGCTAGGGATTAACACTATTAAGTGCTCACTTCACTTATGATTTCACGGTGAGATTTTTACAGAATCGACCGGCTGTTATCAATTTATGTATGTTAATACTTTCACTGCCAAGTACATAGGTTACTTGCTTACTTTTTGCTTATTTTTGGCAACCGTATTAACACGATTTGCACCCGGTAGGCGGGTACTGGGCATGGTCACATACCACATATACAACGTCTAAAGTAAAATGCGCAAAACCTGAAAATAGTTTGATCAGAATAACGAGCAGAATTAATTGAACCACTTTTTAATATAGGTCACATTTTTCAAAAAATCTTCATTAAAAACGTTGCCGTGTCTATTTATTTATAGGTCAAGCAAGCCAATGTCAGCGCAGCGCAGCGGCCCGTTGACGACTCCTACCTCGGTAACGCGTCGTCGCAGACGCAAGAAACGATCAGAATGGCCAGTAAAAATAAAACAGCACATAAAACCTTAATCATTTTTTTAATGACTTATTTTCTCTGTGCAATAGGTCAATTGAATTAAAAATCAGTTGGGGTGTCTGAGGTTTTGCGCATTTAACGTAACACGTTGTATATGAAGGACGTGGGAGGCTAGTTCTGGGCACGCGAACGAATTATCTTTCCACACGGGAGGCGGGTGCTGGGCACTGGAAGTGTTAAATTCTCTCTGGGCCCAATACTGAAGTCCTCGCAGACTTTGTCGTGGGAAGAAACTAGTTTTATTATAATTTTTACTTAAAAGCTTTTAAATAATATTTTATTTTACACAGCAGTCGTCATGTGGTTCCAAAAAGATAGATAATAAAGCCTGTTTTGCAAATCACCAAAACAAAAACCTACAAAAACATTGTAGGTTATAAATTATCACCTTTTTTATGCTTAAAAATGTTTTTTGTTATTTAAACATACGTCTCAATTAATATCTTATTTATTATTTTAACAATACAATTTGATAACAGCCGGGAAAATAGTCATATTTTTGCATAAATCATCTGTCATTTGCCTAGACTTTTTCCAACCATGTTGGGGTCGGCTTCCAGTCTAACCGGATGAAACTAAATACCACTAAGTGTTTTACATGGAGCGACTGCCTATCTGACCTCCACAACCCAGTTACTGGATAATAAGATACATCTTGGTAAGAATGGTTGTCAGAATTTCGAGCTTCTGGCGAGCCGTAACGACTGTCAAAGATCCACGAATGACAGACGGGACCAATGGCTTAACGTGCTTTCCGAGACACGGAGGGGTCTTGGTATGTAAAGATGGTCACCAATCCATAGCCCACCCGCGGCAAGCGTAGCTTAACGTGATCGATCGACCCATGCGGCTGTTATTACTTAGCCAAAAGCCTCTTTTACAAAAATATCATTCTTAAAAAGTTCATCATCATCTTCTACCATACTTCCCGGTTCCGTGCGTCCCTCATCCAGGTGTTTCTCGCGACTATGACGATATCGTCCACCCAGCACGCTTTAGGACGGCCCTAGTTTCTATGGCCTTAAGTATATCTTAAAAAGTTAAACAAATCAAATATCAAAAGGTTACTAAGTCGGACAACCAGTCTTACCAAGGGTTATCGTGTTACCCAGTAACTGGGTTGTGAAGGTCAGATTGGCAGTCGCTCCATATAAAATACTGGTATTCAGTTGCTTCCGGTTAAACTGGAAGCCGACAATCTAATATTAACTTTGTGGGATTGTCATTATGACAATTTACTTGGTTATTAATTGGCCAATGATATTTTCCTTAGCATTAGGCACCAGCCAGTCGATTCTGTAAAAATATCATCGTGAAAACTTGCGTGGAGTGAGCTGTCAGTGTCATTCCACTGATGCCAGGGATTGACCAAGCATACATTTACAATCATAATCGAGATATTAATAATATGTTTTATGCTATTGCTAGTTAGTTGAATTGTTTAGTTTTTTTTTATGCGTCTTTTCATCAGTCTAATAGCCGTCTTAAACGTGTATGTCTTATTTTATTATTTTTTCGTGCGTGACGCGCTCGCGGCTTAAGCTATACCTACGTATAAGGACTAGTCTAACAAAAAAGAAAAAAAAAAACAACATTGAGATTCTGACTAAGTTTCTGTTTTGCTATTTTATTTTAAAACCCCGAAAAATCTCCACACCTAAAATACTAGCTTTGAAATTACAAAAAATTATCAATAGAATTAGCATAAAAAATATTATTAAAATCTCTATTATGATTGTAAATGTATGCATGGTCAATCCCTAGTATCAGGTGGGATGACACTGACAGCTCACTCCACGCTCACTTCACCTACGTTTTCACGGTGAGATGGTTACAGAATCGCACGGCTGGTGAGATTAATAATACAGTAATAATACAGTGATAATACAGTATTATTACTAGCAACCTCATATGCAAGATGGTCGAGAATTCACTACATTGTCAGACTAATTAGCTGTGACAGACAATGCACATTCAATGAGACAGACGGACCGTACTATGTGTGAAAATAAATCTGTCATATAAGGAACTTGTTTTAATACCTAACAATTTATCAGTCAGTAGCAACACGCCCTGCTCCACACGGTTTTTACGACTTGATAAAACATCGAGATTTCTTTATTGCAATGAAAGTTTAATATGAAACCATTATACCTGCATCTAAATCTTCGAGGATAAATTCTCGAAAAGTTACGACGCAACGGATTTTGATACATACAGTAAAACGGGGTGAATAGAAACGCAGGGGTGAATCGGAACGTAACTTTAAAATGGATTTTAACATTGAAATAATATCGTTTTTTGCCAAAATATCTCTTAATGTTTTTACTATATTATAGTTGACGATTAAGTGTAATTGTTGGCTACAAACTATATTACATCAACGTTAAAATCCATTTTAAAGTTTCGTTCCGATTCACCCCTGCGTTCCTATTCACCCCGTTTTACGGTACTGCATCAAAATCCGTTGCACAGCAAAGAACAACGCGGTTAACAGACAGACACGAAAAGCTACTTTAATTATAATATGTATAGTTAAGGAAAGATTTATTTGATAACAATACAATTTGATGACAGCCAGAAATATTGTCATATATTTCTAAATAGTATTCTTTAAACGTTAGGTAGGTATCGAAATATAAAACTTTGAGATTTTTTGTCCACAGGTCAATTTTCTTGATGATTAATTGGCCGATGATATTTTGCTTAGCAAAATTTAAAATGTTTCTGTCATTTGAAAAACCTGTTCTGCAAAAAAATGGTTTTTGATGTTGGTAATAGGTCTTTAGCAAATTTTTTTGTGTTTCATATTTTCGTGACTTCTCTGTATGAGAAGTAGTATTTTGCCATGCAGTGATACAATATTAGGGTGGTATTATTAGCTCAAAGTCAAAGCATTTATTTCAGCTAAACTTTAAAAGGCACTTTTGAATTGTCAAATAGTCTGTTAGATAGAAAGTTGAAGCTAGTTGCCCATTCCAAAAAATAATCTCTAAGTATGGAGAAGAACGGGCAAGAAACTCCTAAGACACTCTTTTAAATCAAGATATTACAAAATCCTGGGTATCTTTATTGTTTTCAAATCTAGATTTTAGATACTATCAAAATTTTTGTCATATTCAAATGCGTCTCTAAACGGAATGTGTCTTGTAAATTAAAAAATCAATAAACCATAATAATCCTTCACAGACAGATGCTATAAATTAGAGACGTAATAAATTAATTTGTGAAACGCTAATGTCTCAGGTCATCATTCATTACGGAATTTGAAATATACGCCCATGAATCATGGTTAAAGAAAATATTTTGGCAATAGCTTTATAAATATTATGAACGAGTTTAATACCTACTTTTATGTAAATAAATGTTATTGAATCAACTGCTCTATTTTATTTTTAACAGTTGCCGAGAAGGCCCGTACCTAATTGTAATGAAAGTCATTAGGCTTTTAAGAATTAAAAAAGAATACTTACGTTTCTACAAAATCCCACTAAATCAATCCTTCATAACAACAATATTTTTTCTATAAAAGAAAACTGAACAAACAGTCCATACACTCACTAAACACAGACACTAAACCGAACGCGCCTTAAAAATCTAAAAACAGAATTGTCAAAATCGCGCGGGAACAATTGCATAGACAAAAAAAAATGCAGATAAAAAATTATATTGACAGTTAATTGAATTTTTACAAAAGAGGTTTTAACGTTTGGAGCGCTAACTCTATACGCGAATCGGCGGCGACTGGCGAATGAGTCTACCCACCCCCCTTCTATAGGCGTGGCTTTGACATACCCACAGCGGGGCGGAGCCCTGGCTGAGTATTTTTTTTTTCCTATTTATACTTTTCTTGGTTTTATTATATTCGTCGGCAGTTTATTATATTGTAATGTCCGACTGTTTGTTCATCATTGTATTGAGTCCGTGATTTTGCGCGTCTTAATTGAGTAACATTTTTTGTGATAGGACAAGCTTGCCGCCATTTTAAGTTTAAAGCATTGGGTGGCTTTAATTAGTCTACCTACTGTTGGTATCCTGTTGTCTGTGGTCTCGAAGATTTTATTTCTGGGTAGGTATTCGTGGAATTATTTGGGGCTACAGATGAAAATAATTCAGTGTTAATAATTATCAGAACTAAATATGAGGGGTTTACTTTATTATTTTTTGATAAAATTAATTTAGTGAATTTTCAGTTCCTTTAACGATAAAAATAGGAATTATTTCGTAATAATTGATATTTTTTTTTTTTTTTATAAATACGGAATATTTTTGGTAGGTACCTAATTAGGTGCAGTTTTTTGGTTAGGTATAGGTACGTTGGTACTGAAAGATAACGTTGCAATAATTTTAAACTAAAATTTGTACCTTACATTTAAAAATATAAGCAACTCTCGGATATCCTATCTAGTACCTAGAAGGTCATTATAACCAAATTAGTGGCTTAGATATCATTAGATATCTACCACCATTGCTACCTGCTAATTATTATGACAGGTAGCTTGATACTTAATAATACAATATCTAATGACAGATGGCTGTACCTAACCTACTTGTACCTAATGTCAACGCCTTTCAGAGGGGCGATTCTCGTAATTTTAAGAACGTTCCCAATCTGATCTCAGTCTTAATCTGTCAAAAATACCTCTAATCTCCCTACATTTTTGATATTGATTGTCGCTGAGATGAGATTTGGAACGTTTTTAATTACGGGATTTGGCCTTCAGCTCTACATAGATTTTTAGTTCATGCCGAGGGCATGACAGTACCACCGCCAAGTCAAGGTTGGAAACCGAATTATTTCAGTTTCTGACAACACACGAGGGTTGAGGTGCGGCGCTGATTTCAATGTTAATAACATTAATATTTATAACTACTTAACTATTGTTAAATTTTGGTAAAATATAAATAATTAATTTCTTTGTTTCAATACGTACCTACTTTCATCAGCACTGCTCTCAAAACGGACATGGAAAATATCGTGAGGAAACCGGCATGTCTTAGACCCAAAAATTCGAAGACATGTGACGTCTACCAACCCGCACTGGGGCACTCCATGCTACAGAGAGGAGGCATGTGTTTCAGAAGTGGAAACATTATAGGCAGATTTGGTTGTTTATTTATTTATTTATTTATCCTCCTACTGGAACGCCATACAGCAATTACACCAACGGAGCAAAGAATTACTTAATGTGCTGCTTCCCATCCATCCTGCGCGCGGTGGACATCGAACGGGCGGCGATGGAACACGCACGCTCACACAGCGTTAGCTCAATAGTGATTTTTTGAGATACAATTATTTTTTTTTAAATAAATACATTTAAATTGTAAAAACGGAAAATTTTGGTGTGTCGTCCTGATTGACAGATGCCAGATGAATGTATGTATTGTTGTATGTATTTGTTGTATGTTACCTATTCAAAAACTCTTTTTTTGTATTTTCCTAACGATAATGATACAAGGACAAAGATACTCATACATCTTCATACACTTGCTCACTCTAGAGGGGTATAAACAAGTGACAATCGCTTTCGTTTCGTATTTCTACAACGACTTTCAAAAGCATTGACATTGAGGCTGAGGTTACATTAGGCCGCGACGCGACCTGCGACACATGAGCGATTTAAACAAATAAATGAATGCTCACGTATATGGCTACACCGTACGACAAATAGTACTAGCGATCTTTGATTTCTTTATGCGATAGGAACAACATTACTGTAATCACGGCATCAGCTACATTAACATATCAGCGAAATTGAAGCGATTTTATTAGAAAATTTCTCACTTGCACGACTAGTTCAATAGTGCTACTAAATATGCGTGTGGCTACATTATGCGTATAGTAGGTAAAAAACGTCCGATTGAAGTCTTTGTTATGATAGCGGCTACATTAGACACGGAGTCGCCGCATGAATCCCTCTTGCTAATTCGTTGTGCAGCATGTGTACTGTAGCCACGTCATCGCCGAATATACGCCGGATTTTCGCTTGTAATGTAGCCATACCATGTTTATTTCGTGTCGCTCTTCCAGTCGGATCGCAAATCGCTGCCTACTGTAGCCTCAGCCTTAAAGCTTTTCGGTAGCTTAGGTATGTCAGTCCCATACGTTTTGGACGTTCTCATCATCGTTGACGCTGATCGAATGTCAGTATGTCTAAGCCCTCAGGAAATTCCCGCTGGAATTCAATGGAACATTGGTAAAGCCTATTTGGTAATTAATTTAGATTGGATTTTATTTATTACAACGTTATAGATATCTATTTTATGGCAGATTTGAAGCCCACAATCTGCACCGAACACCTCATTTATTTGAAACATTCTTTAGCATAAAATTAATAGTGTTACCGCTAATTTTACCTGCTTACTTAAAAGTTGACAAATATTATGGCCGTACATAAATCAGCCATTTATAGACTAGAACTAATTCGTATAGTTTGACATAAGTCGTTTAAAAAATTATACATAATTATGCCAAAGCAGCTGAGGCATAATTCTTAGAAAATTATAAGTTTTAATAGCTTCATTATTTTATCTAGAACAATTTCTGCTCTATTACTGACGTTTTGAAAGAAATAATATTGGTATGCTGAATTATTTTCGGTATTTACCAGCTTATACCTATTTTCATTAATACCAAAATATGATTAATTCATCATCTGCCTAGCCTTTTCCCAACTATGTTGGGGTCGGCTTCCAGTCTAACCGGATGCAGCTGAATACCAGTATTTTACATGGAGCGACTGCCTATCTGACCTCCACAACCCAGTTACTGGGTAATACGATACCCCTTGGAAAGACTGGTTGTCAGACTTTTGGGCTCCTGACTACCCGTAACGACTGTCAAAGATCTACGAATGACAGCCGGGACCAACGGCTTAACGTGCTTTTCGAGGCTCGGAGGGGTCTCGGTATGTAAAGATACACGTACTTAATAAAATAGAAAATGATTAACAAATCTTCTAAAGGAGTACGTCGAGACGTTGGGCAGGACCATCTTCCTGTTTGATAATAGCATGCTTACGTACTGCGATCACAAATCCGTCTACTAACCGCAGGTTTTACTTCAAACTCAAAGCATTTATCTTAACATTTAAAAAGATTTTTAAAGTGAAACTTTATTACATCGTCTCAAACTTTTTCGTCTGTGTGTTGCATGTCGCGTGTCGGTCGGCCGCGAAGTAGGGATAAAGTGGAATAATGGAATATTATTCCGAAAATTTTTAGTTAAATATCTATAATGTGAAAAAAAGTTTCACTTTTACCGTGGTTTCATAAAAAACCACACAATCCTTAATTTTTTAAACATTTGTTTGTAATGCTAAAACGACTGAACGGATTTAGATGAAATTTAGCACATGTGTAGAACATTTTTAGACGATGTTCTCCCTCAACGTTTTTAGAGTATTACCTACTGTTCTTTACTCTTGTTTCATGTCTATTGTGATATGTATCTACCTATATATTTATTTAGATTAGTATAATATACTTTATGTATGTATTAATTGTATCGTGTAAATGGTACACCACAGACTACCTACAGTATTTGTCTCTCCTTCCCTTTTCAATCCATCCAAAGGTTCTCTTTAAAAGATCGCTCTTAGCGATAAGACCGCCCATTGTGTCACCCTTTCCAAAATTTCTATATTTATGTCTGTAATTTATATGGTGTACATAATAAAGAGTATTCTATTCTATTATTTACGCAAAGTAAAGTCGTAAGTCGGGACCCTTACCTACCACTGGACCACCACTGCTCCCTCAATAGGTTATGACAATAATAGGTACGTACCAAAATATTAGTACCATCGACAGCTCAACACTTTTTTGTTTACAGAGCAGTCGCTTTAAGACAATATTATTAGTACAGACGCCAGCACATCAAGCTACCCAAAACTGTCAAATTTTCCCAATCAACTTTGAACCTTATGCTTTAACGATAAATTTAAAAATCTATTAAAGAAATTTGACAGATTTTAGTAGCTTGATGTGCTGGCGTCTGTACCATCGACAATTCAACACGTTTTTTTTTGTGACTAAATCTAATTGCTTCAAGAATTACTTTTGCAGAATGTCTCATTTGTAAAAAAACAGTTTGTAAAAACGGTTTCTTTGCAACATAATATCGGCCGTAAGTCTCATCCCCTTGCATTCCTAACCACCTGGGGGGAAAGGGGGTGAGAAATAAAAAAACACCCTGAAGAAGGGAGTTTTTTTAATTAGTCACTTTTTTAAGTGTTTTTAAGACGGGTGCTACGTTTAGACTGGATAGTAGAGTGGTGAGGCAGCAATGTTACGGGAGAGTAGAGTGATCTACTCGTATTGATTATAAACGTGATACTTTGTTTATTTTTGTAAATAACATAACATTAAATAATAAGTAACATGATATTTTTTTTTTTTTTGTTTTCTTGTATAGGTATAATATATGTATATTTTTTAGTATTAATTAGGTATTAGTTGTTATTTGCTTACGTAAATAATTATTACCTCCCTTCTTGTGGTTAGAGAAATTTCTACAGAAGCCATCACATCAAGCTAGCCGGAACTGTCATTTTTTCCCAATGAACTTTGAACCTTGTGATAAAGTTGAACATCTATTAAAGAAATTTGACAGATTGTAGTAGTTATTTATTTCTCAGTTTCTGGTACAGACGACAGCACATCAAGCTACTACAATCTGTCTTTCTTTAATAGATTTTCAACTTTATCTCTAAAACATAAGGTTCAAAGTTGATGGGGATAATTAGACAGTTCCGGGTAGCTTGATGTACTGGCGTCTGTACATTGAGATCTTAAATTAAAGAATTTTTCACATATTATTATAGCAACTATTGCTGGTGTAGAAACATTAAATAAGAAGCTAGGTACATGCAGGATCATGGGCAATTGCGTAACACGCTAACAGTAACAAAGTTTTCACTTTGACAATTCAACAACTTTCATTGCGTTATTTACGTTGCTGAGCAGACATATTTTTCGAACATATGAAGCAATGGATTAGCAATATCCTTCAAAATGATTCCGATTGTAATGGGTCGTTTTTTACGCAATTAGGGTGCTGAACTAGGTACCTACGTTATAAGAATATTACATAAAGTTATAAAATTTTATATTATGTTTATTAATTTATAATTTTAACGACATATTAATAGACTGGTTAGGATTCATCAAAAATGCATTATTTATAATGTCAAAATATTAATAGTTAATTCAAAAATATAAATCATAATGTCAAAATAAAAATTACAATTTCCAAAAATTCATAATAATGTCAATGTACTAATGTCAAAACATCAAAAAGTATGATTTAAAAATTCATTGACGGAATAAAAACATAACACGGCCCGACCCGGGAATCAAACCCAGGACGTTATGCTCAGCAGGGCCTAGCACTTTTGGCCAATACACCAACGAGATTGATGTATATCCGTGTGTATTATAAAGTTAAAATATACTCTTTTCGCAAAAACATAAAACATTTTAAATCCATTCTGATCGAATAACTTGAATCAATTTTATAGAGCGTTCAATGAGTAGGTACCCAAATAACAAAAACACAAACCTCTTAAAATATTTATTACATTACATAGAACTATTTCGAAATATAATAAAACCTAAAAAAAAAGTCATTTCACGACTTGCTATCCGATGCATATTAAAATATAAAATTGGTTTTCATAAAAACTTATAAGTACAATTTTATTCAATCACGTTTCAATTTCAATTATTTATAACAAGTTTGTTAAGTATATTGTAAGGTATATAAGGGGATTGGTATTGTGGCTATAATAACAAGCTGTTATAACAACAAAAAGATGGTCTGGTATTGAAATTTATAACTGGCACGGTGCAGAAATTATATCAATCAACTTAAAATACGAATGACTAGCTGGTCCGCACCTACACTGACATGGAGGATGGAAATTATCCCACGGGAACGTATTACCGGGATTAAAAGTATCCTATGTGTTCATCCAGGCTATAATCTCTCTGTGTGCCAAATTTCATCCAAATCTGTTCAGCTGTTTTTGCGTGATTCAGGAACAAACATCTAAACATACTTGATAGGAAACTACGAGTATTAGGATATTACGATGAGTATATATCTAGGCAGATATTGTAGGTAATGAACTTTTATAGCACTGTGTGGCCTAAACCCGCACTTAAGTCATGCTTCTCTGTGACTTAATTGCTTAACCCTTAAATGCATAGATTCTTATTTCGGGCTGGAAAAATGTTTCCTAATAGGTATTTGGGCACTGATAACGTAAAAAAATATTTAAAAATCTGGTATTAAAAATATGTATTTAAGAATATATACAACGTGTAACGTTAAATGCGCAAAACCTCAAACACCCCAATTGATTTTTAATTCAATTGACTTATTTCAGAGAGAAAATAAGTCATTAAAAAAATTGTAAAGGTTTTATGTGCTGTTTTAGTTTTACTGGCCATTCTGATCGTTTCTTGCGTCTGCGACGACGCTTTACCGAGGGAGGAGTCGTCAGCGGGCCGCTGCGCCGCGCTGACATTGGGTTGCTTGACCTATTAATGAATAGACACGGCAACGTTTTTAATGAAGATTTTTTGAAAAATGTAACCTATATTAAAAAGTGGTACAATTGATTCTGCTCATTATTCTGATCAACTATTTTCAGGTTTTGCGCATTTAACGTTACACGTTGTATATAATGTATGTAGACATTTGGCAACACTATGCGTTATGTAATAAAGTTATCCTTAAATATTTTTATTGGGGTCATATATTTATTTATTCAAATATATTAACAATATACAGACTATTTCGAGTGTTTATTTATAGTCTATGGTCTTCAAGCTGCGTTCGGAAACACACACCTGATGCGTCTAATACAATAAGGTGAAATGTGGATTGTGTACAATTGGCAACAGGATGCATTTAAGAGTTAAGTCCCTAGTCCATTTTTACACAGAAAAGCGTGACTTACGGGTTTAGGTCACACGTGCTATAAAATAGTATACGAAACGTGTGACTTACTAAGTATATTATTGCGCCATGCAATAATGGACTACATGTCGTAACGTAACTACTATTTCGTCTAAACCCTACTAGCGCAAGTAACTCGCTCGGTCTAAACAGACTACAAATATCTTAGCTAGCTGCGAATAAGTCTTATCTTCTCGTAAAACACAGACAATGTTTTCTTTTCTCAACAGATAGTTATGTTCGCTCCCTTTTTAATTAAAAAAGTTAACTTACAAGTCACTTTGGTATATTTGAGACTTTTCTTCGTTAAAAAGAAAAATGGTGTCTATGACTTGTTTTTTTTTTTTTGTTTGTGCTTTCTATTATTTATGTAATTTGTAATGCTGGTTGGAAAATTGCAAAAAATAGTTGCTTAGTTTTAACTTTCTAAACCTTTCAGGAGTGAATTAAATCTTGGCGTTCAAAATGTTTTAAACGGAGACCGCAACAAGATATTTTTAGCTAATTGTGTTATTCCCAAAGTTTTTTTCACTTTCTTGGTGTGTTCCCATAGTTTTAGTGACTTTTGATCCCGTAGTATTGTCACTGGAAAATAAAACCTTTATCTTGACTAAATCCAGGCCCAAGTTAACTGCAATTTCTGAAATACATAGAATTTTAATGTAAACTAAATTCAGTATTCAATCAATTCCATACTCGACTTTTTTTTGTGTTCTTTCTTTGCGTCATGTTTATCGCAAATAATAGTATTTTATTTCTTTCTTTCTTTATTCCTATCCATTCAATAATAGGCAATTTCTTACTTACAGGTGAAATGGAGCGTTCAATTAAAAAAAGTAAGTATCATTACTAACTCACCTATTTGTTTAATTCTATGAAAAACCATTTCCCACGACCTTACAACTCTTGACATTAACAAAACTAGAACACAAGCGACTCCCTAGAACGTACCCTATAACAGTTATACCCACTCTCAAAGCTACCTACCTAATTTAAAGCTTCAACAGGAAGTCACACCTACCAATTTAGCCTACGAACAAAAACAATAAAATAAATCCCAAAAAATCAAATACGCACTATTTCTCATGAGTATGGCTTCAAAATTACTGCTTATACTCTCATTACGACTCGTTCTTTCAAGAAACGCCCGATAATAAATGTCAATTAGTCATAATTGTTACTGTTGAACGCAAAAGCTCTAATGAGGAATGCATAAGAGCGAGAATAAAAGAAAATTGTGCAATAAAGAGTGTATTATTGAGTATAATAATACGTTCCGATGTGTATAATGTGATTCAATGAAACGTTTCGCCGACTTGCTCAGATATGTATCTTTAGTAGGTAGGCAATTTCATAGATAATAATCTAGCTTCTTGAACGAATTGGGACAAGCAGTGCCATCTCGTATCGAATAGACAAACTAAAAACCCCAAATATTCCGAATCTTCTAATTTTAAGAAAGCGGCATCTAGCGGTGAATAGCTATACTAATTATGACCTCCATCTGTTATTAGTGCATAGATATGAATATAGATGGCGCTGCAACCAAAATATAATACTCCAAATGCACATTGGCACCGATTTAGTTTGTGAACAAGTGAATCGGCACCATGGTCTACGTCACCGCCAACTGGTTTAATTAGCCATTCAGTTAACTGCCTAGCCTTTTAACTCTTTCAGGATCAGTGGTTGGCTACGTTAACCACATATTTCGGATTGTCTTTCTGTAAATTCATGTCATCTAGCGATTATTTCTTGAACTAACATAGAAATACACCGTGCGCTTGATTTAGTTTAGGCAGTAAGTGCCGCCAATTTTCGTTTGTATATGTATTGTTGGTTTCAAAAACATTCGTTGAAATGTTTGTAATGTGTTCGGAAAACAGGTTCAAAAATAAGGCAAGTCAATTGACCTATTTCAGAGAGAAAATAAGTCATTAAAAAAATTGTAAAGGTTTTGTGTGCTGTTTTAGTTTTACTGGCCATCCTAATCGTTTCTTGCGTCTGCGACGACGCTTTAATTTGACGCTAATTGAATTAAAAATTAGTTGGGGTGTCTGAGGTTTTGCGCATTTAACGTTACACGTTGTATAAATTAAATACCTACACTTTTACAACATAGGTACCTAAAGTAGATAGACATTGGTACTAATTTCATCATTTTGTAATGTAAGTTTACAATATACAACATTATTTTTAGTATATTGCAAACCTCAATATAGTTTGTTCAGAATAAGTAACTGAATCGATTCCAATAATTTTTACACCGTGATTGGATGAAAAACGATTGCATGTAGCGGAGATGAGAATGTTGAGATGGATGTGTGGAGTGACAAGAATGGATAAAGTAAGGAATGAGTATATTAGAGGAAGTTTAAAAGTGGCGCCTGTTACAGAAAAACTGAAAGGAAGTCGTTTGTCTTGGTATGGACGTGTAATGAGGAGGGATGAAACGCATGTAACGAAAAGAGTGATGAATATGAATGTACAGCGTGTAACGGAAGGGGGGTATCAACCCTGAAGGAGGTGAATGTGCTCATGAAACTCAACAACTTTCCCCAAAGAACATAGGTCGAAATATGAAAAAAAAAATTGGCCATCCCTTACAAAACTGACTACCAGCTGATTGATTTACTATGGGAGGGCCAAATTTTTTTTTTTTTGGAAGGCCAAAGAAAAGATGGATGGACGGTGTGAGGAATGATATGAAAGGCAAGGGAGTAAATGATGCAATGATGTCTAACAGGGAAGAATGGAAAAAGAAAACGTGTTGCGTCGACGCCAAATATAATGGGACAAGGGCAGGAAGAAGTTATATTTTGTCCCAAAAATATTTAAAAAAGGTTACAAGTTGGACACCATGTGACACTAAGCACATAACCGCAATCATAATATGATTGCGGTTAACATAATATGATTGACCTGAGTTGTGCGCATATTATGCGCACAACTCAGGTCAGGGTCGGTCGGCCGGCGTGCTGGGGCGCCGCGTGTTAAGTGGTAACCATATTTTTGTACGGACAAGCAGGTAACATAACAAGCTTATACATTTGTAATTTTTCATGATAGTTTTGAAATTTTGTACATAGATTCTTTTCATAAAAATACTAGAAACGTGTTTCAGGTTTCGCATATAATACTCAAACTATTATAATGTTGTATAATGGCAGCTTATAATTTGTTTGTCTCTATAGCAACAATCGTTGTCGTCGAGTGCTACGAAAATAGTGTCAGGCTATTTTGTATGTGTCATCTCGACACAGCAACGGCAGGAATGGCGCTGCTGGCCATAGATTAAGGAGCGCAGAGATGTAGGTAGAGTCCGTCTCACGAAAGAAGTCTCGCAGACGCGGCGCCACTGTCGCGTAAATCATAAATATTGATTTATTTATTTATCTCGACATCGTATTACAGGCACTGCTTATTAAAGTGCACAATCTTAAATAAAGAAAGGTGTATGAGGTAGGAGGGTGGTTGTAGGAATGTTGCTAATCAGATAATGATAATTAGTTCCACTTATTGCCGCGGGACTTCTTTCGTGAAACGGACTTTAAGTGATTTTGCATTACTGTCTAAGTCACTGTGATCTTTATTCTCATTCCTATAAGGTTGTTGTTAGGTTGTTGCCATTGACAAGTCTGTCAAAGTCATTTTGATCTTCATTCTCGTCACAATAAGGTCGCGTTTAGGTTGCTGCTGTCAGAGGTAAAATAAATGAACGGACTGTACAGACGCCAGCACATCAAGCTACCCGAAACTGTCAGATTTCCCCAATCAACTTTAAACCTTATGCTTTAGCGATAAAGTTGAAAATCTATTAAAGAAATCTGACAGATTGTAGTAGCTTGATGTGCTGGCGTCTGTACATTTCGCCAGTCATGTTAACGTCATAATCATGAAATTATAAGGTTTGGGTACCTACTTTTAAATTAAAATGATGTATAGAACTACACTCAATTATAATATACAGCGTGTAACGGAGGGGGGGTATCAACCCTGAAGGAGGTGAATGTGCTCATGAAACTCAACAACTTTCCCCAAAGAACATAGGTCGAAATATGAAAAAAAAAAATTGGCCCTCCCATAGTAAATCAATCAGCTGGTACACTATTTGCGCTGTAGCATGGTGCGGGTGACAGTTGCCCGTATGACATTTGTCAGTACCACGTAGGGATGTGAGGTTATGCAATTCATTTTTATCGCTAACGATACTCGCAGCGTGAATCTAGTTCTCTTTAATATTGTTATGAAAATTAGTGTATTATTCAGTTGTGCAGTGTAACTACGTGTGTGCTACGTGTATAAACTTGTCAATATAAATGTTTTATGGCTACATAATTATCTTTGTACTTATATAAAATAATCAAAATCGGGTTTATGTTTTTTTTTTCGTGACAACATTTTTGCTCTATGGTGCATCGGCGCGGCGGCCATGTTGTTTACCCGTGCGATGCTGTGAGTGCGAGTACGAGTGCAAGCGCGTTATATTGTGACTTAATGTGACACGTATTACGATTTCATTGTTTGTTTTCATTTTTGTTAAATTGTTATTTGTTATAAGTTTGTTGAGTTTGTTGTTATTACCATGCCTAAGCATACAAAAAAAACTGTTTTGGGTAGTCAGGCCAGGGAGCTTGTTGTTCGCCTCCGAGACTACTTTGAAAGAGAACAACAAAATAATGGACCGTTGTTACCATTGAATCATATTGTAGAACGAGTAGCCGAAGCTCTTGATATTGGCCGCAATACTGTTTCGCGTATAACACGTGAGAAAATTGGCCAAGATGGGATGTTTGAAAATAAATTATCGACACCCAACAAAAAGCGGACCAAGGTGAAGCCAATCACAGATTTGGATGATTTTGCTAAGGTTGCTATTAGAAATCATATTTATGATTATTATAGAAGAATGGAGCTACCCACATTGCTCAAGCTTCTAAAATCATTAAAAGAAGCTGACTTGTTCAAAGGAGGTATTACTTCGCTACGGCAAGTTATAAAAGATATTGGCTTTGTTTACAAAAAAGTTAACAAAAGAAAGATTATTATGGATAGGACTGACATTGCCCTAGCAAGATGTAGATTTTTAAGGAAGGCCAAAAACATAAGTGATTGGAGCAAAGTTGTCTTTTTGGATGAAACGTGGCTAAACGCCAACCACACAGTGGGTAAAAGTTGGACCGACGATACGGCACAATCGTGTACCAAAGTGCCGGAAGGCAAAGGCGAACGCCTTATTATTTGTCACGCAGGTACAGCAAGTGGATTCGTCCCTGATTGTTTGCTGGCTTTTAAGTCAAAAAAAACTACGGAGTATCATGAGGAGATGAATTACGAAAAATTTAAAGATTGGTTCATAGGTCTATTAAACAATTTAAAAGAGCCTATGACCATAATAATGGACAACGCACCCTACCATTCGGTGCAAGTTAATAAACCCCCAAACCAATCCAACCGCAAAAGCGAGTTGGTGAAGTGGCTGAGTGAAAACGGAGTTACAGCAGATATAAAAATGTTAAAGACGGAGCTTATTGCCTTAGTCCGACGCCATAAGCCACCAACTCCTACCTATGCTCTGGACGAGATGGCAAAAGAAAAAGGCCACCAGGTCCTTCGACTACCACCCTACCATTGCCAGTATAACGCTATTGAGCTGATTTGGGCCCAAATAAAAGGTATGCTTTTAATTTCAATTCCCATTTTGAAGCTTTATAAAAAAATCAGCTTTCCGATCGTAGCATGTACCTAGTTTAAAAACATTACCAGATACTAGATTAGGCTGATTGATGATTATTTGAATACTTTTTTTTATAAGTTCGTTTATTTTTAGGTTACGCCGCAAGAAATAATACTTCGCCGCCATTTACGGCAAATAAGATGTTGGCCCTATTACAAGAGGCCATCAACAATGTTCAACCTGAAGACTGGTCGAAGGTCGTGAATAAAACAAAAAGGGACATTATGTCTGATTGGGATCGTGACATACATATTGACAACATAATTGAGTCATCGTTAATAATATCCGTCACAGATTCAGATGATGAATTGAGTGACAATTCAGATGTTCCTGACTCTGATATGAGTTTAGACGAATAACATGTATTTTTTTTTAGCAACCTTTTAAGCAACCTTACCCTATAAATGTTCTGTTGTATAATTAGACCTTTTAAAAATAAAAATTGACCTACGCACAATATACGTTTTTTATTATAAAAAATATCGACTATCCATCGTAGCAGTACATCCCATCACTAAATACGTCTATGGCGTTACGTTATACGCATAACACTTTGCTTAATTTTTCATTCAATTTGATTTTATTTCTTGATTAGAACATTCTGGCTGGGTTTAATTTAATTTACTACAGTTATTAATTATTTAATATATTACGAATGTGGTACAACTGAAATACTAAGTCATAAATTGTAAATCGCGGCAACTTTCAAGAGTGAAACGAAATGTTACTGAAACTGTCACCCGCACCATGCTACAGCGCAAATAGTGTAGTCAGTTTTGTAAGGGAGGGCCAATTTTTTTTTCATATTTCGACCTATGTTCTTTGGGGAAAGTTGTTGAGTTTCATGAGCACATTCAGCTCCTTCAGGGTTGATACCCCCCTTCCGTTACACGCTGTATATTAATTATATATTCACGTGTATCGGTTACCTACATAAACATTTCTTTATTTTAATAAAGTGATTTTTCAAGTATACCGAAAACGAATGCAGAATATTGTCTTGATTATCGGAGAAAAAACAAAAAGTAAAATAATTTTTAAACTTGGTATCAATATCATTATTATTAAACCCCACAATTATCCTACTCCTGAAATTCTACATTCATCTTATTATCTTGAAGTTAACATTTTTGAAGATTTCACTTACTTATATCGCGTGTGAACTGCATACATGTTTTTTTTTTTTTTTTGTACGGATATTGCAGTAGGAAAGCCCTATCTATTGGTAACGGCGGCCATAAAAAGCATTATAAGTTCAAAGTAGATTACTTATCTGCGTTACATAATCTATGGTCAAATGTTTATAATCCGCGGCACACAGCCGGCCGGCAATTCAGCCAGTGTTTTGTGAGCCGTCTTATAGGAAGCTACTACAAAATGGCGCGCGTAAGTACAATTTATTTTTTTATTACGATTTTTCTTTATCCTAAATATTATTTTGGTGTTAAGTTAGGATTGTTCGCGAAATTATGTGTAGATGTTGAAGGTTTTATATTATTATTTTTTTTTTTTTTTTTTATATAATTTCACATAAAATCGTCCTACCTACTGTATCTTGTAAGTTTATGGATTAGATCGATAAAATAATTATAATATAATATAATAATATAATATCCAGATTGATAATAATAAATAATAATATATTCCACAACTTTCACACAACGCCATCTAGTCCCAAACTAAGCAGAGCTTGTGCTATGAGTACTAGACAACTGATAAACATACATATATATTTCTAAATACATACGTATTATAGATAAATTACACCCAGACAAAGAACAAATGATCGTGCTCATCACACAAACATTTGTCCTAGGTGGGAATCGAACCCACGACCTTGCGCATAGCAGTCAGGACCACTGACCACTAGACCAACAGGCCTGTCCAAATTGAGATTCATAGTTTTACTCAATTAGGATGCTGCAGTGCTATTCTCTTAAAATCTCACCGTGAAAACTTAGGTGAAGTGAGCGTGGAGTGAGCTGTCAATAGTGTCAATCCCTAGCATCCAAACTCACTTCACCTACGTTTTCACGGTGAGATTTTCATAGAATAGCACCGCAGGTGCGATTTACACGAGCTGAAGTATGTAGTTCCTAGATTATTCTGTTATGTTATAACTTTCTATGTCATTGTTCACGTAGGTAGGTAATAAACAAGGTGGCCCGTTTCCGAATTATCTCCATAATAATATGCTCAGCGATTATTATTTTTTTTTTACCAAAAACGTTTTATTTCTTAATGCTCATCGTCCCCTAAGCGTATACTCCAACTCCTATAACTCCGCCCAAGGACGCGACCCACTGGCCCAAATCTTCCACTAATAACGTGATTAG
Source organism: Eremobia ochroleuca (assembly GCA_949629135.1). Classification (NCBI taxonomy): domain Eukaryota; kingdom Metazoa; phylum Arthropoda; class Insecta; order Lepidoptera; family Noctuidae; genus Eremobia; species Eremobia ochroleuca. The sequence continues at coordinate 2,300,874 of OX451411.1, read as the reverse complement.
GGGTCGTTTTAACCTTTTGAATGTCTTAAGCTACACAGTTCGACATAAGCAATTGTCTTTCTATTGTGTCTCTAATTACGGCATTCGATGAGTTAATGTTAAAATAATTACTATAACAACTAACGTACACCAAACCATATGACGTGTATGTTAACGACGGTGTTTTTTATGTGGTTGGCAGAAAAAAGGTGACACTGTTGACAGAACTGGGTTTTCGGAGCATTTAAGGGGTTAATACAATTGGAGTAAAATACATTTTAGCCAAAGAGATTAAATATATTGTGTAGTATAATTTAATGTCTTTGATTTTAGCCATTTTGGTGAGTTTGGCAAGGCAACGGTCCATGAAAGTTTTTACACATACGGAGGGGTAATTGCGCGACACGCTATCAGTAGCAATGGGTTTCATTTTGACAGTTCCACAAAATTCATTGCGTTATTTACGTTGTTGGGCAGACAAATTTTTCGAACATATAAAGCAATGGATTCGCAATATTCTTCAAAATTATTCAGATTTTGATTGGTGTGTTACGCAATTAGGGTGCTGGAAGGTTTTTGGCACACACTTGTTTACTTATTTATTTTTTGGGGAATGAATAACTGAAACGAATTTTGATGAACAAAATGTTTACCTTTGAGCTTCGTTTTCTCCTAATAATCGCTGAACATACTCATTTACGTACCTACCTACTTATTTCGGAATGCACTTTGCAAGAGGGTTCTAAAAATTCGTTTTGAGCGCTTAGCACTTGCTCTTCCCATCATTTTGAACATTCTTTTGTACTGAACCATACGTACTTACATGGGAACTTGGATTTACTATTTTTTTACGGAGTTATTGATGGTCAAAATTCTAACGTTTTTTTCACGAAATCAAGTAATAAATATTGTATTAGGTCCTATGAAATTGCCGATTTTTTATACTGGCTATGTGAAGATCGATATCTTTCATTCTTTTTAGAATTCAAAATTCTATATATTATAACAATAGATATAGTATAATTATTTAGTTTTTCAAAATAAGTTGTTCATTTGTTTTCCCGCCGTTCGATGTTATTAGGCTTCCGTACCCAAAGGGTAAAAAGGAACCCTATTACTCCCGCTCTGTTGTCCGTCCGTCCGTCCGTCTGTCACCAGAGGCTGTATCTCGCGAATCCGACTCGCGCTTGGCCGGTCTTTTAAATATCGCGCTATTTTCGAATATCAAAATCAAAATCAAAAGTCATTTATTCAAACTAGGCTGAGAATCAGCACTTTTCGAACGTCAAAATTACAAAAGACAGTCCCCCAATATGAGTTCCGTCGGGCCACCAACGCAGCACAGACCACTCAATATTAACGACATTTATACATAAACCACCGCATGTGAACGCACGGTCCGTTTTTGGTTTTCTCCCTTCCGTTCTGGAAATTTTTATCTCAACAATGAACCCCGTGGCCGACCTGAAGAACGATGAATTGAAATCCATAGTGGAAGCAGATACATCTCAAACCATGTTGGAACTTACAGCAGCCTTCAGCGTGAGTGATAAATCGATACTGGTTCATTTCCTTCAAATTGGAAAGATAAAAAGCTCGGAAAATGGGTATCGTATGAACTAACTGAACATCATCATAATCATCATCTGCCTAGCTACCTATGTTGGGGTCGGCTTCCAGTCTAACCGGATGCAGCTGAATACCAGTATTTTACATGGAGCGACTGCCTATCTGACCTCCACAACCTAGTAACTGGATAATACGATACCCCTTGGTAAGACTGGTTGTCAGACTTTCGGGCTTCTGACTACCCGTAACGACTGTCAAAGCTCTGGTGCTTTCCGAGGTGCGGAGGGGTCTCGGTATGTAAATTTGGTCACCCATCCACAGACCAACCGCGGCCAGTGTAGCTTAACCTGATCGATCGAACTGTGTGGCTGTTATTATTTAGCCACGGGCGTCTCTATATGGGGTTCCTACATATGTGTGTATAGCAGTAAAACGAGGATATGAACGATTTCGTTGAATTGATTCATCAATAAATCAGCCGAACGTATTTGAATTTTGTCTAACTCGCTAACTCGGGGCTTGATACTAATGATAGGTACGCTAGATCTATGTTCATTTAGTCTTGCTGCGCGGCTTTTGGTGTTATTTTTTGGTCCACTCCCAAGCTATGCAAACTCCTGATAAGTACAACCCGAAAGTTTGTTTTCTTCCCATCAACTTTGTGAATTCTTTCCTACCACGTACAGACGCCAGCACATCAAGCTACTACAATCTGTCAGATTTCTTTAATAGATTTTCAACTTTAGCCCTGAAGGTATAAGGTTCAAAGTTGATTGGGAAAATCTGACAGTTTCGGGTAGCTTGATGTGCTGGCGTCTGTACCTAGGAATTCCTGTCCCCAAACAGTCCGTGTGCCATGTGTGCCAGCACACCAATTGCGTAACACACAATCTTTTTGCTAGTACTTTATACAACGTGTAACGTTAAATGAGCAAAACCTCAGACACCCCAACTGATTTTTAATTCAATTGACCTATTTCAGAGACAAAATAAGTCATTAAAAAAATTGTAAAGGTTTTATGTGCTGTTTTAGTTTTACTGGCCATTCTGATCGCTTCTTGCGTCTGCGACGACGCTTTTCTCTACTCGACTCGTTATTCTGATCAAACTATTTTCAGGTTTTGCGCATTTAACGTTACACGTTGTAGTTGTCTGTTGAAGGTAATTCCTAGTAGTACCTAATTACCTACAACAAACAATATATTTTACAAATAAAATATTTATCAATAAAGTATTAATGTAAAGTATTTAATTCTACTTAAAATGTTTCTGTAGTAATAGTAGTAATACTACAGCTCACTCCTCGCAAGTTTTCACGGTGAGATTTTTACAGAACCTACACATGCTGGGGCCTACTAGGGGCATATACAACGTGTAACGTTAAATGCGCAAAACCTGAAAATAGTTTGATCAGAATAACGAGCAGAATTAATTGAACTACTTTTTAATGTAGGTCACATTTTAAAAAAAAAATCTTCATTAAAAACGTTGCCGTGTCTATTTATTAATAGGTCAAGCAAGCCAATGTGAGCGTGGCGCAGCGGCCCGGTGACGACTCCTCCCTCGATAAAGCGTCGTCGCAGACGCAAGAAACGATCAGAATGGCCAGTAAAACTAAAACAGCACATAAAACCTTATTTTTTTTTTTTAATTTTAATTTTTTTTAGGCATAACTTTGGATGCCAAGCTTCAATGGGGCCCCCATATAGATAAATTGTCAAAAAAGCTTAGCTCTGCAGCATACGCCGTTAGGAAAATTCGTGATTTAACTGATTTAGAGACGGCCCGTTTAGTTTACTTTAGTTATTTTCATAGTGTGATGTCATACGGTATTCTGTTGTGGGGAAATGCCACCGATATTCAGACAATTTTTATTTTACAAAAAAGGGCAATTCGTTCCATTTATAAATTAAGTCCCAGACACTCCCTCAGAGACAAGTTTAAAGAGATTAATATAATGACTGTGCCTTCTCAGTACATTTATGATAATCTTTTGTATGCACATAAAAATATTAATCTGTTTAAAAAATACAGTGATATCCATAACATAAATACTAGGAACAAACACAAATTTGTTGTTCCTACAACAAGGCTCACGAAAATAGGTGGCTCGTTTAGATGCCAATGTATACGTTTTTATAATAAACTTACTAGCCACATTCAAGAACTAAGCATTAATAAATTCAAATCTTTTATAAAGCTAAAACTATGCCAGAAAGCCTATTATACTGTAAAAGACTATATTGAGGACAAAAAAGCTTGGGATTGAGCTGCTTCCAATAGGTCTAGACAGTGAATGTTGTTTATTTTTAATTTTTTGCTGATTTACACTTTTTTTTTCTCTTTCTAAATATCTATTTATATACAGAATGACATGAACATTTATTTACTGTTTAAAGTCTTATATTATTTTAATTATTGTGAATGTGAGGACTATGTGGGTCATTGTTTCCGTTTTAATCATGGTCTGGCACTTTGAGTGGTTTATGCGGTCTACACAAATGTCCTGTCCTTGGTATTACTCATCGAATCGTTGAGCTCCTTAAGTTCTGAGTTGAGCTGCACGGTTACTGACGAATGCGTGCACCGACTGCACAGGTCCACTCAATCTGTGTGGTTCTTTCCTCAAAAGACCACTTCAGACACCAATCTACATAGTCCTCAAAGATCAAAGATTATTTCCGGATTTTTATATACACATTGACATTGATGAATATTATAGTATAAACAATGACATGGATATTTACTTAGTAAAGTATCTTATTTTTTATTATTATTATTGTGAGTGTGAAGACTATGTGGGTCATTTCTTTTTTCTGTTTTCCTTCTTAGTTAGTTTTAATCATGACCTGGCAGTTTGAGTAATTTATGCGGCCTACCCAAATGTCCTTTCATTGGTATTGTTCGTCGAATCGTAAGGCTCCTCAAGTTCTGAGTTGAGCTGCACGATTTTTGACAAATGCGTGCACTAACTGGACAGGTCCGCTCAATCTGTGTGGTTCTTTACTCAAAAGACCATTTCAGACACCAATCTACATGGTCTTCACATGATCTGACCAAGATTATGTCTGGACTTTAAAAGAGACTGTGACCTCTGAGTTTGTTTCGGCCTTTCTTCTCAGAGTAGTCAGATAGGAAACGCCGACCTCATCTAGTTTAAAAAAAAATATGATTGACATGTAAAAGTGTTTGTACAAACCTACTTACAGAAAATAAATCATTTATCATTTATCATTTAATGACTAATTTTCTCCCTGAAATAGGTCAATTGCATTAAAAATCAGTTGGGGTGTCTGAGGTTTTGCGCATTTAACGTTACACGTTGTAAATACATAATTTATTTATTGACTACTGTCATGTCATGTCTATTTGTTATTCAAAACTTCTAGGATGTTGATGCGGTCACCGTCATTAAGAGAATTTAGTCCGGAAGGGTATTTCTTTTTAGGGTTCCGTACATCAAAAGGAAAACGGAACCCTTATGAGATCACTTCGTTGTCCGCCTGTTTGTCCATCTGTCAAGACCCTTTTTCTCAGGAACGCGTGAGTTATCAAGATCTAAGTAATTAATATCAAAAACTCAGGGCTGCATGCAATCCCTTGAAACAGTGAAAAAATCAAACTTCTAAGTTGGAGTTCAAACTAAAGTGCATAAGAGGCGATATTATACAAGGTGTAACTTAAATAACGCACAACCTCTTAAGGGGTCATTGTACTCATCATTATGAACAACTTTTACTATGGGACCAAACCGAAAATCGCGAAAAAAAATCAGCTGTTCCCTACATTTTGACGAGTTATGCAAACATAAATGTAGGGAACAGCTGATTTTTTTTTCGCGATTTCCGGTTTGGTCCCATAGTAAAAGTTGTTCATAATGATAAGTACAATGACCCCTTAAGAGGTTGTGCGTTATTTAAGTTACACCTTGTATATGCGGTGCTGCAAGTGTCAAGCTACCCGAAACGGTGAAATTTTCCCAATCAACTTTGAACCTTATGTTTTAGCAATAAAGTTGAAAATCTATTAATGAAAGACAGATTATAGTAGCTTGACGTGCTGGCGTGTGTACAACGGTAATCTCGAGGACGAGGCTAGAGTATAATTGCCTCTTTAATTGACTATAATTGCCAGCACTCTTTTATTCTAATTGAACGAGTGGTTGAGTGGACACAACTCACTGTGTACACTCAACAAAATGAAATGGTGCAAAGGTGTGTTTGTACTACGCTAATTAGGAACAGCAATTACTTAATTACTTGAGCAGTAGTGGACAGTGGTAACTGCCGCGACTTACGAGTCGGGTCGTAGGTTCGAACCCAGACAGGAGTTTTACTTTGTGTAAGTTATAACACCACCACTGCTCTCAAAACGGTGAAGGAAAACGCTGTGAGGAAACCGGCTTGTCCTAGAACCAAAACATTTGTAGAAATGTGACATCTACCAACTTAGAGTGAGCTGTGAGTCATGCTGGTGCTAGGGATTAATAATAATAATAATAAATTGACTTAATAATGAATTGGATTGACGCTATTGACGACTCACTCCACGCTCACTTCACCCAAGTTTTCGCGGTGAGATGGTTACGGAATCGCACGGCAGGGGGAGTCCGGGAGAGTTTACCCGCCTTCGACTAAAATGCTCATAATAATAATAATAATAATTTTTTATTGACATACTTAATAAAAATTCATCTCAGCTCATAAATCACTTTATATATTTACAAAAAACTATTTTCTACAAATTGTACCCTAAGCTGCATTATTAAGCTTTATTTTTTCTCAAGAAAGTTTTATAAATCATTAATACTTTATCAGTAATTAACGATTTCTACCGAAGTGAGATTTGGCTAATATCTCCCGCCTGGGTGGGAGACTTGACCCCCAAGAAGGGAGACTTTACCCGGGTTTAAAACTAGGCAAAATAAAAATAACAAATTATAATTCATTCAAGAAATTTAATCAAAAAAACATGGCACATAATAATACGTAGTAAATTAGAACACGAGCTACATACTTTGAGTATCTTTGACATACAGGTAGTGAGGAATTAAGTACCTATCACATATTTTACAGTAACACCTACCAAAAAATAAAATAAAAATGTCGAAAATACTCCTATCTCTCTGTAAATGTCGTCAAACAGGTTCGTCCCGCAACAGATGCCGCAGCAGACTGATTGAACAAATTGAAAAGGATAGCGCTATTGCTAACGCGTGCAAAACATGAGACAGAAAGAGAGTGTGCTCGCTTAGAATAAAATGACGCAAGCGCCAAATCACTGAATTGCTAATTACGAGAAGACCAAGAGTAGAAAAATAAAAAATAAAAGTCACGATTTGAGATACTGTTATTACCTATCTATTTGATTAAAAGTCATCATTAAATTCCTTAAGGTTTCAGAGATCTAACGCAAAATAAGTGCAAAACGAGGTTTTTTCGTTTCTTTTTTTTATCGAGAATTTTTTATCGAGTCGTGTTTTTGCTTCAACAGATTTAAAGATCCAAGTTCGAGTCCAAGTTTAATGTGTCCAAATAGCAAACTCTTAGGTCATATACAACGTGTAACGTTAAATGCGCAAAATCTGAAAATAGTTTGATCAGAATAACGAGCAGAATTAATTGAACCACTTTTTAATATAGGTCACATTTTTCAAAAAATCTTCATTAAAAACGTTGCCGTGTCTATTTATTAATAGGTCAAGCAATCCAATGTCAGCGCGGCGCAGCGGCCCGGTGACGACTCCTCCTTCGATAAAGCGTCGTCGCAGACGCAAGGAACGATCAGAATGGCCAGTAAAACTAAAACAGCACACAAAACCTTTACAATTTTTTAATGACTTATTTTCTCTCTGAAATAGGTCAATTCAATTAAAAATCAGTTGAGGTGTCTAAGGTTTTGCGCATTTAACGTTACACGTTGTAGATACCGAGATACAGATCGCCCAATATCACCAAAACAGCATCATATGGACTCTTAAAGCAAGAGGCAGTTCGCGATACCATATTTTTATTGAAGATGAACAACAATCTACAGTACGTAAAATTAATTACCTACTGTAGATTGTTGAAAACCTGCGGGGTAACACACTATCAGTAGCAATGAGTTTCATTTTGACAGTGCAACAACATTCATTGCGTTATTTACGTTGTTGAACAGACACATTTTTCGCACATATGGAGCAATGGATTAGCAATATGCTTTAAAATGACTCAAATTGAGAGTAATAGTGTTTTACGCAATTAGAGTGCTGATATGAATATTGTTAACACTGCTAGATAAACTTTGAACTTGATTTGATAAAGTAAGATATTATAACCATTACTTACGTGATAGTTGTGTAATTGGTGTAAACATAAGTACTTAGTTTGTTTATATTTTTTAGGGTTCCGTACCTCAAAAGGAAAAACGGAACCCTTATAAGATCCCTGTTGTCCGTCTGCCTGTCCGTCTGGTAAGAACCTTTTTCTCAGGAACGCGTGGAGTTATCAAGTTGAAATTAATATCAAATACTCAAGGGTGCAATATTTTGAAGCAGTAAACAAATCTTTCTGTGTCAACGCAATCAAAAGATACGGGCGTTTATGATCCGTTTATGCCGCATATTTTGACACTCGCAAGGGAATCAAAACCTATATAACCTATAGGTTACTTCCCGATAACCTAGAGACATGAAATTTGGCAAGAAGAAATGTCATGTAGCACAAGTAAAGAAAAAAAAAATTTGTAGTTACGTACATACCTACAAAGTACGCAACCCTCGGTGCGCGAGTCCAACTCACACTTGTTTTTCTTTTGAAAGAAACATGTTGAAATGGTCCCATTCTTTTTTCAGCGTTAACACTGGCACAATATTATATGATAGAAAGACAGAATAGAATACTCTTTATTTTGTACACCATATAATTGTAGAAATAAAACAAAAAACATTTGATGTGTTTTTTAGGGTTCAACGACCGCTAGTTGTCCCCCTACCTATCACTTTTGTGAACTTTAACCAATATAAAAGCTGTTTTTTAAACTGATATTTCATGTGACTACACTAGCTGCGGTCGGAGACCTCACAAAAAAAAAATAGTCCAATTAATTTACTTTTTTGTTTTACGGTGTTCTTATATCGATACCCAATCGCGTCCGGGGAGTTTCACTAGCTAAATTAATTTTTCCCTGTCTCATACACTTGGGTCATTGTCAAAACGTGTACAAAATGAGTTCAGTAAAGAAAAAAAATATAATTATTTATTAATTTGATTACAAATTTTATATGTTGTGAACACCAACTTTAGCTTTAAAGGATAATATGAGAAAAAATAGTGTCAAGTAAATATTTAAAATATACGGAATTTTTTTAAGCATAAAAGTCCGTTTCGGTGGTCAGTTCAGAATCGGTCGACATAAATTTAGACTTACGAAATTAAAAAAAAATACTGCATTATTTAATGGTGTCACAGCTAAAATTGTTCTTTGTATCATGACAATGAGTTTTTTAACATAATTGGATTGACAATGTCCTATCTGGTAAGAATATTACTCATTGTCACTTGTTACAAGGTCACGAAGTCTTTTCGGTGGTCAATAAATCACACATAATATCAGGGCGTAATTTAAAATATTCAACTCAATGAAAAAAAATACAGTAGTTAATAATATTTCGAACGCAATCCGTCGGCCTTCTTTAGTCTGTGCCTTGCGCTTGAAGGGAAAATAGTGTTTCGTTTACCAATAAGTGTTTTTTGGTCAAACCTCACAAGATCTTTCCGGTTACGCTATTAAATTGGTAAGCTAAAGGTATTTTAACCAAACAATCGGTTGGCTTATCTCATAACAAGGATTTTATTGTAAATAGCATGCTACTTTTTTCATAATCTCAAAATATTGCATTGCAATTCATGTTTAGTAAAAAATGTCCATTCGGTGGTCATCTTTTCGGTGGTCACTGGTGACCACCGAAAAGTCAGCTGACCACCGAAAAGATGCTACTGTCGGATTTGGGTTTTATATCATAATAAACTGTTAATGCTAATCATATTTTTTGTTAAGGCGGTGCTTTCTTGCTTTAATAGATTAAAAAGATGGCGAAAACAAGAATAAAAACTAACCGATGAAGAAAAGAAAATTCGGAGACGAGAGCAGAAAAAGCTGACTATGCGGAAACTAAGAGAGAAATTGAAACAAAATCCAGTGGCATTGGAACAAAAACGTAAAAAAGACAGAGACTATTAATTATAAAAAAAGTAAAGGGCTGATTAAAACAATAAAGGATTTTAGTTGATTAAAACAATAAAAAGAAAGAAGAAAAGGAAAGAAGTGGAGGGAAGATGCAAGAAAGCGACGGGAAATTAGAAAAATACAGCGCCGTACTCATAAAACTATTGAAGAAGGTACACCACCAGCTTCTCCCGTACCTCCTGGTAGCCCTGTGTCTACTTCTTCTTTATTACCTCCTCAGCCATCAACATCAAGAAAGACTTTGGGTAAAACTATTGCAGCTAGAAACAGAAATGAAACGTCCGAGCACAACAAAGAAAATGTCAAAATATCAGCCAGTAAACATCTTACCAGAAAGGCAAGGACCCAAAAATTTGTTCACGACTTTTTAAATGATGATAAAAACAGTCGGCTTACATCAGGAACAAAAGAAACTATCACTAGAAGAAAGGTAAAAAAACAAATCCGGCTTTTGAATGATTTCATGACAAATTTACATGGAAAATTTAAAAAGGAAGCAGGAAGTCACATCTCTTACAATACTTTCTGCAGGTACCGCCCTTTTTGGGTTCTCATCCCAAAATATTGAGCTGTGTAGTCTGTCCAGCAGATGTTGTGTGTCCTCATTACGAAATAGGACAGATTCCAATGAAATCTATACGGTATGACGAATATGATACAATGGATGAAAACTATGTAGATGTGCCATCTCCATCACAACGTAAAAAACTTTGGAGATATGAGGATGTTTATTCCGATTCTTCCGAAGACAATATTCCTTTGGCAACATTAGCTCCCCGAAAATCTGAAGGTGAGGCTAGCCATCAGATAGATCTCGAAGATCGCGAAGAAACTTTTCATCCAAACGTTTTACGAGATTTCTGGAGTGATTCAGATGGCGACGACAGTGACATTTTTACTTATTAAAATGACAACATAAAAGTGTGTCTTTTATTTTTGTTCAAAAGACCATTACTTTTTGAATTAAAACCGGTTGATCTGATGAGAAAGTTTATTGGTAGGCTGCTTATTGATAATGTTGTAACAGACTTTACTCCAATTTGGTAAATTTTGAGATTTCGTTCTTTTTGGTGGTCAAGTAGTATTTTCGGTGGCCACAAAAAAAAAAAATTGTGCATAATGTCTTTGATATGAAAGGTCTATCTCATTCAGGTATTAATTTAAGATAATTGCATGATAACCCTTCAGAAAAATAATAAAAATTTTAGAATTTAATAAATTTTTATTTTTCACTTACAATGACCGTAAAATGACAATGACCCACTTACAACTTTTACCATAGTACAGGATCCGTATTACAACGAGCTTCATCGATCGAGTAACCGGACGAAATGTGTTTTTTTACGGAATAAAATATGTTACCGAAAGTAACGGTGATGGGTTGCCTAATGAAATCCTGTCAAGGATATTTTTAAGTAGTTTTTTTTTTTCGATACATTCACCGATGGAGAAACCAAAAAAAATTACCGCTAATCGAAAGTATGAACTCTACAGAATATGCATACATAGAGTTGTCTACCTTTTTCTTGTCAAGGCTGTAGGGTTGCTCAGTTTACCTAAACAGGTGAATCGAAAATGTTACCTTCACCGATCGAGTAACCAAATAAATTATACAGCGTGTAACGTTAAATGCGCAAAACCTGAAAATAGTTTGATCAGAATAACGAGCAGAATTAATTGAACCACTTTTTAGTATAGGTCACATTTTTCAAAAAATCTTCATTAAAAACGTTGCCGTGTCTATTTATTAATAGGTCAAGCAAGCCAATGTCAGCGCGGCGCAGCGGCCCGGTGACGACTCCTCCCTCGATAAAGCGTCGTCGCAGACGCAAGAAACGACCAGAATGGCCAGTAAAACTAAAACAGCACATAAAACCTTTACAATTTTTTTAGTGACTTATTTTCTCTCTGAAATAGATCAATTTAATTAAAAATCAGTTGGGGTGTCTGAGGTTTTGAGCATTTAACGTTACACGTTGTATATCAAAATGAAGATTATTTTTTTGCGAATACGGTGGTATAAGGTTGCCTATGAAAAACCGGTCAACAATCAGGATTATCTGTTACGTTATTAATTAAAAATATCCTTGACAGGATTTCATTAGGCAACCCATCATCATTAGCATATTGTATTACATAAAAACACATTTCGTCCGGTTACTCGATCGATGAAGGTCGTTCCTCTACGTATCTTAGACTACCAACTATGTTGGTGTCAGCTTCCATTTTAACCGGATGCTGAATACCAGTATTTTACATGGTCTATCTGATGTCTTGCCTACTTCTACATAATTTTTCTCAAGCCATTTTCTTTGATTCCAGGTAAACATCCCATCATTCAAAATGAACGATGGCCGGGAGATCCCAGCTGTTGGCTACGGGACTTGGTTGGGGATGGACGAGACCGTAAGATAGCTTCAGTAGCCCGATTAGTGTAGAACGTAGTTTGCAGATAGTTGATGGAATGCTCAGAGGGCCTACAACAAGTGACCTTCTATCAGCGACTAGCTTCTGAACACGACTTCGTTCACGTGGAAGTCGTAAGATATATACAACATTATTTTTAGTATACTGCAAACCTGAATATAGTTTGTTCAGAATAAGTAACTGAATCGATTCCAATAATTTTTACACCATGTTATATTTTCTCCCAAAAATATTTAAAAATGGTAACAAGTTGAACACTGAGCGACACTAAGTACATATCCGCAATCATATGCGCATAATACAGGTCACAGCCGGACGGCCGGTGGCGCGTGTTAAGTGGTAACCAACTTTTTGTACGGACAAACAGGTAACATAACAAGTTAATAACTTCGTGATTTTTCATGATACAGTTTTGAAATTTTGTACGTAGATTATTTACATAAAAGTACTAGACACGTGTTTCGGATTTGCCATATACTAAAATTAATGTTGTATATTAGTATGATAGATAACGATGATGGAAAAGTCATAAATATATTATTACTGAACATACTGTTAAAAGTCATTGTAGAAATACGAAACGCTTTGAAAGCAATTGTCACTTGTCTAGGCCCTCTGTACTTTTTGAAATGCCCGTATAAGCAGGATAGCTTTGCATGGTATTACCTACAGATAGCATCGAAGCGCAAACTGTAACCATGATTTCATTACACGATTCTAGAACCCCTAGCGTAGAATGTTTTTGATCGATTATAAAAAAAAACAGCGTATTGATTCTGTAAAAATCTCACCGTGATAACTTGCGTGGAGTGAGCTGTCAGTGTCATCCCACTAATGCTAGGGATTGACTAAGCAAACATTTACAATCATAATCGAGATTTTAATAATATTTTCATGCTAATGATATTTATTGATCATTTTATATACTTAGGTAATTTCAAAGTTAGTATTTTAGCTGTCAAAACATTACTATTTTGTGGGGTTTTAAAATAAAATATCAAAACAGAAACTTAGTCAGAATATCAATTTTCTTTTTTTTCCTAAACTGATCCTTCCTTCCTACTAGTCTTTTTTCCTAGCTTAAAATGGTGAATGGTAAATATAATAAAGATTATTCTATTCTTTTATCCAGCAAGTATCAGTTAGATGTGGGCAAAGGGAATTGAAGATTTTTATATGGAGCCTGGTATACTCCTACGTACTGTCACGCAATTTTTTTTTTCCAAAATGTCGGCCACGCATGAAACTTATACAGTGTGAGTCTTTATAAAGTGCACATATTAAAAAGGGTGAAAATATAAACAGTTTTATCGACGGAAAAAATGTCAAAAAAAATCTAAAAAAAATTTAAATTTTTATTTTTTTTTACTCTCGTCTGGGTACCCCATGCAAACAAACTGTTACTACTTTTAAAGTAAATGTCATATTAAAACAAAACAAACTTAATAATGATCTCTAATAATAGGCCAAGCTAATAAAGCCATAATTTTTTGAAAAAGAAACCTCATAAATTAATTATTCATGATTTTTAAAGAAAATTTACCATTTTTACCATTTTTTACCATTAAAAAAAATTTTTCTTTTTGACATTTTTTCCGTCGATAAAATTGTTTATATTTTCACCCTTTTTAATATGTGCACTTTATAAAAACTCACACTGTATAAATCGATAGCTGACATCAATGCAAACAGGAAACATAAGACCAAACCACGTCGATTTATACAGTTTTCATGAGCAGCCACTATTTTGAAAAAAAAAAAAATGCGAACAGGTAGGTACAGACGCCAGCACATCAAGCTACTACAATCTGTCAGATTTCTTTAATAGATTTTCAACTTTATTGCTAAAGCATTAGGTTCAAAGTTCATTGGGATTTGACAGTTTCGTGTAGCTTGATGTGCTGGCGTCTGTACCTATACCACGGACCTGCATTAGTGTGTGGAGTACAGACGATCAAACTAGGAATCGAGAAATAATAATCACATTCGGGTCGAGTTTGTGTTGAACTTTTTTAAGGGACGGGTATTATTTTTTTTCACGATTACGATGTTGGTCCCAATTTTATTTATCTTTTATATAAAAAGCCTTATGTAGTTAGTTTTAACCTTTATTTTATTATTTATGTACAGACGCCAGCACATCAAGCTACCCGAAACTGTCAAATTTTCCTAATCAACTTTGAACCTTATGCTTTAAAAATAAAGTTGAAAATCTATTAAAGAAATTTGACAGATTGTAGTAGCTTGATGTGCTGGCGTTTGTACACACAGTAAAAATAATATCTTTATTTTTTTCTTTCCTTGTATTTAATTGCACGTGTATTATATTTCTTTTGCATTTTCTTTTAACGTAGGAATCGAAGGGTCCGAGTAAGACGTTTGAGGTTAGTAACTACACCTTTGCTTACTTTTTGCATGTAATATGTTTAATGCTTTATGTGTTTTTTTAACGCCGAAGCCACACAGAGGAGCTTCGCATAAGCTTGGGTTTCCTTGGAAAGCGATACCGTCATATTATAACGGCTGTTATGAAAATCTGTCATTTTGACCGGGATTTGACATTAAAGTGTCAAAAAACGCTCTGTACATATTTGGACACCCGGCGTATAATGGCGTGGCTAGCTGACATATGGTACTACGAGTACTAAGATTCGTCAACAAGTTTCACATTAAATTCAACGATTTATTGATTAGCGGGAATTGGCTTTAGAATTTTAGTGTTTCTTTTTTCTCTTCGCACGTTTATCATATCACGTCGGACATTGGCAGAATTGTCGACATCGGCACCATTGTCATAGAGAAAAATAGAATAGAATAGACATAATATGGTAAACAATGTAAATTATCCATTTAATCAAATCACATCTGTCATTATTTGAAAACGGTAATTATTTGACAGTTGTGGGTATATCTTGCAAAAAATATGAAAATTAAAACAATACAATAAAATCGCTTTAATGAGGCCTTTATAAGGATTTCAATGCATCCAAATGTATATGACAGACACACATATACAGCGTGTAACGGAAGGGGGGTATCAACCCTGAAGGAGGTGAATGTGCTCATGAAACTCAACAACTTTCCCCAAAGAACATAGGTCGAAATATGAAAAAAAAAATTGGCCCTCCCTTACAAAACTGACTACCAGCTGATTGATTTACTATGGGAGGGCCAAATTTTTTTTTCATATTTCGACCTATGTTCTTTGGGGAAAGTTGTTGAGTTTCATGAGCACATTCACCTCCTTCAGGGTTGATACCCCCCTTCCGTTACACGCTGTATATCTAGGCAGACATCAAGAACATAAAATTAAACAGAGTATCTATATAAATAAAAAAAAAAAACAAATGTTGTTCGTTGGTAAGCGCATCACTTGAGAACGGCTTGACCGATTTGGCTATTTTTTGTTTTTAAATGTTCGTAATAGTCCGAATAATGTTTTTATGGAAAGAATAATTGAGAAAGTATCCCAAAAAAATTAATCAACCTTAAAATTTGTACTTCATCAAATTCGGGAAAAACGTCAATTGGACAGCCGTGCGATTCTGTAGCCAACTCACCGTGAAAACTTGGGTGAAGTGAGCGTGGAGTGAGTCGTCAATAGTGTCAATCCCTAGCATCAGCACGACTCACAGCTCACTCTAAGCCAGGGGCGTAGCTACCGCGGTATCAGCCGTATCAATGATACGGGGCCCCCGGGCTACAGGGGCCCCTAACGCGTGTAATCAAAAATTAGTAAAATGTTAGTCACTTAATCTCGTGCTTCCCGGGAAAAAAACATATAAAAAAAACTGTCATACGTGCCTATAGAGTTTTCACTTCAGAAATGACAAAATTCTAAATGACAATTTCTAGGAGGAAGCGATAACTTATAATCAATAAATATTTATTTTAATTTAATGCAAGCATTTTTGTTTCTTTTGTGAGAAATCTTTACCCTTCATTTGGGCCCCCCAACTAATTTTGATACAGGGCCCCTCCAAGGCACGCTACACCACTGCTCTAAGCTCACTTCACCTTCGTTATCACGGTGAGATTTTTCGAGAATCGACTGGCTGGACAACGTCTTTTGGGTCAGCTCATTATTAATAATTACTCTTAAATCAATTTTCAGTTCGAATTCAGCGCCAATGGCATGCCCAAGATGATGGAGGCACTTTCCTATGCCATCGACATCGGCTACAGACACATAGACACTGCCCACCTCTACAGAGTGGAACCGGAAGTGGGGAAGGTCATAGAGAAGAAGATTAAAGATGGCGTCGTGAAGAGGGAAGAACTTTTTGTTACTACCAAGGTATGGATGACCTTTTATCTATGAATTGAGTTTTATAAAGAGAAAGAAATGACTATAGAGACTGACTGTAGAGAGCAGTTGTGCAGTAAAGCTTCCTGTGAAAGCGAAAAATGCTTAGGGCCTGTACACACCACGTTTTTTATCCGCGCCGCTGACGCGCGTCGACGGCGCGCTTTTATCCTACAGAGCAGTTTGTTGTCGTTTCTATTGATACACACGAGCGTTAGCATCGCGTTTGGAACGATTCAAACGCGCGACACCGGCGCGTCTGTATCGATACACACACGCGTTAGTATTGCGTTTAATAATAATAATAATAAATATATAGTTTGTATCCACACAATCTTCTCTCGCTTGTAAATGGGTCCACACAATCTTCTCTCGCTTGTAAATGGGTGTACCCGCAAACGTCGGTAATTTTTCTTCTTCCTTTTTTTGAAAATTAATAACAAAGCGCATGCAATCAATGCTGTCTCGACCGACGCCATCTTACTACTGTTGACGAGCACGAAATATGCCAGCGCGTTTGTATCGCGTCTGTATCGCTATACAGGCGCGTCTGTATCAATTCAAACGCGTATTTGAATTTATAAAGGTGTGCAAAGGTCTGCAGGCTGCGTCTGACTCGCGTGCGTATCGCGTCTGTATCGCTACAAACGCGCATCAACGGCGCGTTTAAAAAACGTGGTGTGCACAGGCCCTTAGTGCCATTTTAATGCTTCCACAAATCAGCATTCTTGCTGTGTTCCGGCATGAAGGTTATGATGTCAGTAAAACGACACCACTCCTAGTGCCGACCAATCACCCTAAGGGTACTGTATTAGATCGGAGCCTCTAGTCTCCTGACCAGAAGGGGGACTTCCTAGTCTCCTTACCGTTAAAGGTGATGATAAACCTGTGGAAGTATGAGGCCCATATGGGGATTTCAGTGCCTAGGACCTAGGTTTCTGTTTTTTTATACAGGTTTTTTTTTTTTTTCAACCAATCAATCAGGAAATATTTTTATGCTCAATCTGTAACCATGAATTCAGCTCATGATTCCCCAGCGTATAAATTTTTCTTCGATTATCAAAAAAAACTGGTGTTTCATAGAAAAGTGTCATACCTATGTAATATGTATGTATTTAGAAATATATATGAATGTTTATCAGTTGTCTAGTACTCATAGCACAAGCTCTGCTTAGTTTGGCACTAGATGGCGTTGTGTGAAAGTTGTGGAATATTATTATTATTATTACCTACGCGCTCAAAAAGCATAGTATAAAGAGGGGAAGTAGGCTATCTCCGGCCCAATCCGCGATATAATTGCCTACTGTCTTAGGGTTGTCACTTTTAGGAAAATTTTAATTCAGTGCAAACCAACACAGAAATATAAAACAAATACAGAAATGTATTCAAGATTCAGAGCAGTATTATTTATAAAAAAAAGGGATAAAATAAACCGGCGTGCGGCGGGGCGGTGGGGGCGCGACTGTCCGCTCTTCGTCAGATTCGGTTATCGCCCAAACCGCTAACAAATATTTATAGACTAAGAGCTCGTATATCATATAAGTATATCATCGTAAAAAAAAATACAAAAAACTGACTAGTATAATTATATACTAGTCCGTTTTTTGTATTTTTTTTTATAGGCACAATGTAGTATTTGTACACATAAAGGACCATATTTATTTTTATTTTTAATTAATACAAACATATCTATTGAATCACACATTTATTACAAAATTACAAATTAGCTACAGAAAAATACTTTCTTCGGTTTCGACTATTACGAAACGCCTTGTTATTAAACTTTAATGTGTAATATATCCGTATCCTTATAAATAACTTTTGCAAATATAATTTCGGAAAGCATGGGCAGGGCGGTGAAAAATGTAAATCTTTTATTTGTTCATAAACAAAAGCCTCGTGCGGTGTTAGCCCCGACTGGCGCTGTGAGAAACGGGTCGAGATTTTGTTTAAGTGTGCGTGCGGCGACGCATAGATACTTTGGCGCACACATACAAGCCGCGCGCGGTGCGTTTGTATGAAGATAACTTACTTCCCCTCTTTATACTTTGCAAAAAGTATGGAACTACGAATATTATTTTTTATAACCAGTAATATATGACGATAATTAGACTTCCTGTTTTAACATTCCAAAAGCTGTGTTTTCTTTCTTGGAATCTCCTCCGTTAATACCAATTCCTTCAGGTTTGGCACCATTTCCACCGCGAGGCTGACGTGGAGGTGTCAGTCCGAGGGTCTCTGCGGCGTCTGAAGCTGGAGTACCTCGATCTGGTGCTGATGCACTGGCCTATGTCTATCTCGGTGAGTTTAAAACCTGCCGTGCGATTCTGTAACCATCTCACCGTGAAAGCTTGGGTGAAGTGAGCGCGGAGTGAGCTGTCATTCGCTAGGGATTAACGCTAAGTATTAAGTGCTCACTTCACTTATGATTCCACGGTGACATTTTTACAGAATCGACCGGCTGTTACGGAAAATAAAGTACATATCTCGTCAAAGTGGATAAAAGAACAAATTAGGGAAAAAAGATTTGCTACTTAACATCGGCGATGACGAAAATTAGGCACCCTCGTCATCCATATTCTTTTCTATACAGATAAATAAAATTAAAGTGTCTGTTTGTAATGTCAAAATAACAGACTTTTTAATCACACTAATAATATAAAGGCGAAAGTTTGTGCCTGTGTGTGTGTGTGTGTTTGTATTTTTGTTACTTCTTCACGCTCAAACGGCTGAACGGATTTGGATGAAATTTGGTAAACAGATAGTTTATAACCGGCACCCTAATTGCGTAACACACTGTTTCTCTCAATTTGAAGCATATTGCTAATCCATTGTTCCATATGTTGGAAAAATGTGTCTGCTCAACAACGTAAATAACGCAATGAATGTTGTTGAAATATCAAAATGAAACTAATTGATAGTGTGTTACGCAATTAGCCTGCGGGATTAACACGTAGGATTCTTTTAATCCCGATATTCCCACGGGATCGACACTTATGCGGGTGAAACCGCGGGGCGCGGCTAGTATATTCATATATCACAAACACAACAACAAAAAAAAATTTTTTTTTGTTTGTCTGTTTGTTCCGACTAATCCCCAAAACGGCTGGACCGACCCTGGTAAAACAAACGGGCCGAAAATACGCCGAAAACAGGCCGAAGTAGTAACCAAATGATAATGATTATAGAAGTGATGTTTTTTTTTTCAAATGAAGAATATTTGACAAATGTGCACTGTTAAAGACTGTCACCGCTTGGCTCAGCGCCGAGCCAAGCGGTGGCAGTTTTTAACAGTGCACATTTGTCAAATTTTCTTCATTTGAAAAAAAAAAAAAACATCACTTCTATAATCATTATCATACGGTTAGACTAGAAGCCGATCCCAACATAGCTGGGAAAAGGCTACGCGGATGGTGATATCACTAGGCATTTTTCCATATGTGTACTGATGAAACATTCAAATACTCAATCCCCATCTATTGAATTCCAGCAAGATGGAGTAGACGAGAAGATTGACTACCTGGAGACGTGGCGCGGCTTCGAGTCCGTGCTGCGCAAGGGACTGGTCAAGAGTATCGGAGTATCCAACTTTAACGCGGAACAGATGGACAGGCTGCTGAAGAACTGCAAGGTGCCACCCGTGACCAACCAGGTTGAGGTGAGATATTAAGCCCCTTCGCAAATGGTGTCGTATCGTAAGCGTATCGTAGAACGCGCGTAGTACGAGAGCAATACGAGCAGGAACATGTTCAAACAAGTCCGCACACGAGGCGGTGTTGCAGCGTATCATTGTCATTACGATAGTCGTAGCGTACTGGCGTAAAAAAGGAAGCGACAAAAAAAATTATTTTATATCTTTCTCATTTTTATATCCTTCCTCATTCGATAAAAACTGCGGAATTTATTATCATTTTCTGACAGTTCACGTGCAGCAACAAACAATCTTTTCATGTAATTATTTGCTATGTATGGATGGATCCAATGAGCACGTCGCTTTCTACTTCTAACGAAATCAAATAACAAGAAATCCTCTTCGTCTGAAGAGAAGGTAAGGCCATCAATAAATTCCCCAAACACATCTGGTACGCTTGACGCCATGATTTCAACTGAGATATTACAAAACGATACGTCTACGCGACGATTCGTATGTAGAACACTCCGCGATACGCGCACGAGACAACTACGCCTACGACCCATGTGCGAAAAGACTTAGGGAGCTGAGATAGGACATACTAAAACCAAAGTAGTTTTTGGAAGATTGGTCAAGATTTGTTAACAACTCCGAATTTATTTATTTATTTATTCAATAGTACACATACATTTTAAACGCTTAAGTTGGTGCCAACATAAAGTTATTAGAGTTTTACCGTGCACCAAAATCATCGACTACATAATTTAGAATTATACATTACATATATTTAGAGTTATAATCACTTAAGTAGGTAGTTTGGTAAAAACTAACAACAACAAAAAAATTAAATAAGATGACAACGGGTATACGCGAAATATTATCACTACATAGTATAAAACAAAGTCGCTTCCCGCTGTCTGTCCCTATGTATGCTTAGATCTTAAAAATTACGCAACGGATTTTGATGCGGTTTTTTTGATAGATACGAGTAATTCAAGAGGAAGGTTTATATGTATAATACATGCATAATATAGTAGAGAAACACTGATAATTTTAGAGGTTTCTAATGTGATGTCGTAAATAAACACATTTTTTTGCTATTACATTGCAAACGCTGGCTGAACCCTACGAGATAGATCAAAATAATGTACTACAGTATTGTACACCTTAAAAAGGTCTACAAAAAAGTCCGCGATGGTATATGTTTATCTCTTAGGGATAACCCACAATAACCATTTTTTATCCTATACTTTTTACGAGAAAAAATAGCTCTAAAATTATCATTGTTTCTCTACTATATTATGCATGTATTATACATATAAACCTTCCTCTTGAATCACTCTATCTATTGAAAAAAACCGCATCAAAATCCGTTGAGCAGTTTTAAAGATCTAAGCATACATAGGGCCAGACAGACAGCGGAAAGCAACTGTGTTTTACACTATTTAGTGATCAGCATTGCACCCGTGCGAAGCCGGGGCGGGCCGCTAGTCTATAATAATACGAGTACTAACGAGCCCACATCAGTGACCAATCCGGCCACCCATCCTTAAAACATAAGTGGTGGAGAGTTTTTGCACTGATACAGACTGTTCCCAAAAGTACCCATGTTTTAAGTAATAGTTAATTTTAAATTTTATTTGTGTTATGGAATTGTTGTTAGTAATAATATAAGATTATGTGACAGTCTTGGGATTTAATAACAAAATAGAAGATATAAAATCTTCTATAGAGGTATGAGGAACAGAGTGACAAGTTCACTCATGCCCAATAGAAAAGGGGGATCCTCTGACCAGACGGGTGTCGTGTATTGTGGGCTACTCCCCGTTGATTCACGTTGTACACAATGCTGGTTGCACGGTAAACTCTGCTTGCGCGATGCAGGATTTTGTCTGACGTCAGTGTGTTGCGTAGTTCGCATGTGGCGATGTAGATGCCGCCTCACTTCTATTGATTTCTTTAATTTCTAATTTTTAATTGGAGTACGCTGTCCTGTCGATTTTAAATAGGTACGCAGGAAGACGTGTCAAGCTATACATTTCCAGTATATGCTGACTTCTCACTGTACGAAAAGTCTACACATTGCGAGGTTAGCTAAAACTGGAAGTGAATAATTTAAAAAAAAAACTTTTCGAATTGAAATCTTCAGAAGGGTTTTCTTATGTAATATTTAGATATACTTATGTATGAACTCAAACCATAAGATAATAGACGTTTTTACACCAATTACATATACAGCGTGTAACGGAAGGGGGGTATCAACCCTGAAGGAGGTGAATGTGCTCATGAAACTCAACAACTTTCCCCAAAGAACATAGGTCGAAATATGAAAAAAAAATTTGGCCCTCCCTTACAAAACTGACTACCAGCTGATTGCTTTACTATGGGAGTTCCGTTACACGCTGTATAATAAATGTAATCAACAGCAGAAATGTTGAAAGTTTTTCTAAAAATTGCTTGGAAATTCAAGCATTCATACTGATATTGCCGGCCACTGCTCGCATGTAGGTATTAAAGCAGCACCCTAATTGCGTAACAAACTTTCAATCAGAATCTTAAACATTTTGAAGGATATTGCTAATCCATTGATTCATATGTTCGAAAAAAAATTTTGCTCAACAACGTAAATAACGCAATGAATGTTGTTGAACTGTCAAAATGAAACCCATTGCTACTGATAGTGTGTTACGCAGTTAACCCGCTGTACAAGCCTTGGCCACATCCAGGTATTAATGGACTCACATATGTGTCCTCAGCGAATTTGTAGGTCACTGAATTACGATTTTGACGGCACGGTTGGCGCAGTGGTTAAGCGATCGACTACTGCGCTGCGTGTCGCGGGTTCGATTCCCGCACGGAACAAATATTTGTATGACCTACGAGTAGTTGTTCCGGGTCTGGCTGTTTGTGTATGTGACTTTAAATTTTTGTAAACGCACCCACAATACAGGAGATTTTTTTTTCGTGATCTTAGACTTGGTTCCATAGTGAAAGTTGTTCATATTCTTGGGCAGATTTGGAAACGGTAAAAAAAAAACATGCTGTATGTACACAACCATTTGAAAACTAACAATCTTCTTCTAGATCAACCTAAACCTGGGCCAGAAAGAGCTGGTAGACTTCTGCCAAGCGAACAACGTGCTGATCACCGCCTACTCCCCGTTCGGGACGATGGTACCGTCCCGAAGTGCCCCGAACAGTCCCGAGCCGAAGCTCAACAACCCGACAATGGTGGCCATCGCGAAGAAACATGGGAAGACTGTCACGCAAGTCACGCTGAGATATCTGGTAAGAGAATCCCCATACAACAATGATATCACGACACAACGCATAAAAACGCAACTGACGCTCGACTTTAAAAAAGTCAAGTAACCGGCGTAAATGACAATTAGAGACTTGACATGTGACGTTAGGCCATCTATGTCCTTTTCCCTACACTTTGTTCAAATTAGACAAGCCGTGCGATTCTGTAACCATCTCACCGCAAAACTTGGGTGAAGTGAGCGTGGAGTGAGTCGTCAATAGTGTCAATCACAGCTCACAGCTCACTCTAAGCTCACTTCACATTAGTTATCACGGTGAGATTTTCTCAGAATAGACCGGCCGGTTTCTATCCAGTAATCAGAATCAAGACTTCGTCATGCTGAGATTTGGGACCAAATAGTTAGTTAACCCCTTTTGTTCCATTTTTCTCCATAATAATTATTTTTCACTTTCATTTCAGTACCAACGCGGAATCGTCAGCATACCGAAAACGGTCACAAACTCAAGAGTCGTAGAAAACGCATCCATTTTCGACTTCACCCTGGACAAAGCTGATGTTGAGACCCTGGCTGAATTCGACAATGGCTTCCGAACAGTCCGACCTTTCTTCTGGCAAGATTATCAAAATTACCCGTTCGACAAAATCCCGGAGAAAATGGATATCCCTGAGGCGCTTCGTATTTGGAAGAATGGACTTAATCTAGACATTGATTAAACTTTACAGCGGCGTAATTGCGTAACACACTAACGATTGCAATATCTTTCATTTTGACACTTCGACAACATTCATTGCGTTTTTATATTGTCGAGCAGAGGAGCTTTTCAAACATATGAAGCAATGGATAAGCAATATCTTTCAAAATTCGTCAGATTGTGATTGAAAGTGTGTTGCGCAATTGGGGTAGTGGTTATTGTTTACATTGCCTGGGTGTTAACAGCATTGGCCAAAGTAAACAACGTCGCTTTTTTAACTTTATTGTGACATTATTGGTGTACCTATTACATTGTAAAAGATATTATTTTAAGAAAAAAATAATATGTTGTTTTCAATATTTGGTTCTTCTAAGTATATTTTTTCTCATAAAATAGTTGTTTTTACATTACTGAAGTTTTATTTTATCAGAACCAGCAGGTGTCCCACATGATAGTCTGGTTACCGCCGACTATAATCTACAACGTGTAACGTTAAATGCGCAAAACCTCAGTCACCCCAACTGATTTTTAATTCAATTGACCTATTTCAGAGAGAAAATAAGTCATTAAATTGTAAAGGTTTTATGTGTTGTTTTAGTTTTACTGGTCATTCTGATCGTTTCTTGCGTCTGTGACGACGCTTTATCGAGGGAGGAGTCGTCACCGGGCCGCTGCGCCGCGCCGACATTGGCTTGCTTGACCTATTAATAAATAGACACGGCAACGTTTTTAATGAAGATTTTTTGAAAAATGTGACCTACATTAAAAAGTGGTTCAATTAATTCTGCTCGTTATTCTGATCAAACTATTTTCAGGTTTTGCGCATTTAACGTTACACGTTGTATACGATGTGCCCGCGACTCCGTTCGCATTCATATCGGAAAACAAATTGGATTTAATGGGTTTTGATTTTTATGCGAGGAACCCTAATTATTTTCTAAAATAAAAGTAGCCTAAGGTACTCCTCATAACATCAGCTATCTGTTAGTGAAAATCCCGTTTCGGAGATTAGCCGGAACAAACAGACAGACAAAAATGTTAAAAATTGTTATTATTATTTTTTTTATTTTTTTATTGCCGTATACAACTTTCATGTGTACTAACCTTCTTACTAATAAACGTATTATATGAGAAAAATAGTTGCACACCGATTTCTCTCTTTCAGTCGTCAGTAATTTGATTTTCGAAAGAAGAAGACAAAACGTTGTGTAACTATACAGACGCTACAGAACGTTTATTAGTAAGGGGGTTTGTAAAAAGCTGTTATTTAGACATTACAAAGAGATATTTCAATTTTCTTTATTTGTTTGTATGTATGTATTTAAAGCAATGAAAAAATGGTACTTATCCCAGAGAAGGAAAGAGGAAGATCATTTCAAAGATCGGAAGACGACCTGAAAACTACTGCGGGAGGGACATATGGAGGAGAAAAACTCACGATCGTGATGTATGTATAGATAAATATAATAGAAGCATATCCCGTACGCAAAATACGCGCATTGACGTGGAGTTGCGGACACCAGCCCGTGTTACCTATTACCTATTAGAAGCATATCCCGCTTATTGTCGTATCAAGACGCTAGTGTTGTCTAACAGCTAAAATCAACAAACATTTTAAATGTGTGAAGTTGAATGAACTATGCAATTAATGAAGTATCTAAACAGACCGATTCGTTTGGCTTGTTTTATTTCTCTCATAACAACAAAAAAAAGCTCACCTTGACAAAATTTCCATCAGCTATGGCCACTGACCTCAGATAGAGAATTTCGTGTGAAGCTGAAGTGGTTAGTAATTCACCTTCGCTGGAATGCTCATATTCTTTCTCTTTTGTATCTCCATCCCTCCATCTTAAAAAACGTTTTCAGTATCTTTGCGACTCCCACACGAAGTTTATGAGGTCATCGGATAATTTAACCCTACAGTGCATAGTGTCCCACATATGGGACATACCGAAAAATGTCTTATATTTTAAAAATTGATCCAAGTAGCGTGATCTAGTGTTGACAAGATTAACTATTATGTATTTGAGTTTCGAATTTAGTACCATATATTTTGGATAGATCTGTAGATAAACATTTATTTATGTTTTCTTCAAAATGGTAGGTACTTTGAATACGATTAACGAGCGGCGTATAATAATCGCAAAAAAATGATAAAATTAAAATGATAGAATTTTCAGGGTCGAAATAATTACTAGAGGTAAGTTCATGTTCATATTTGTCATTTTATGTGTAATCTTGTAATTTCATTGATACTACGTAACACATATTAACATGAAAATGCATGATGTGCCATGCACAAAAACATACGTTTCTATTGAGTTATGATTTTTCTAAATATTTTTTCGAGAAATGGCGTCATATTTGCAGGCTAATGTATTTTTTTTAAGCCTATAAGAAAAATCATGCACTGTAGGGTTAAAGCTTAAAATGCCATTGCATTCCACAAAATTTTTCGACAAATCCTTTTCTGTCCAGGCCGCCCGTTTATGGTATGCTTTGCCAGTTCAAAAAAAGCGCGCGCAATCGTTCGCTGTATATTTTGAGACTCGTGAAGGAACATTACTTGTTGTTGTGATCTTGTTTCCGTAGCTGCAATTTTTTTTTTTTTTGGTTAGCATCATCCGTGCGATTCTGTTACCATCTCACCGTAAAAGCTTGGGTGAAGTGAGCGTGGAGTGAGCTGTAATTCGCTAGGGGTTAACACAATTAAGTGCTCACTTCACTAATGATTTCGCGGTGAGATTGTTACAGAATCGACCGGCATGCGGCAGAAGTAAAATATCGTAGGTATACGAATATACACGAGTGTATAACATTCAAAAACTACAAATCATAATACTGATAGTTTTTATAACAAGTTAACAGCTCCATCTCACGTACTACCGCGCGGCTACACATCAAGCTACACGTAACCAGTTTAAGCTGACTTCTGACTGTGGGGAAACCTATACAGTGCGAGCTCAGCTAAAACTGGAAATTATAGCTCGATGTGTGGCCGTGTGTACCTACTAGTTTACCTTGACGGTATTGTTGACAACATAATTGTTATAGTATGACGACTGTAATTCCAGCGTCTCGTGATTCTAAGTAAGTATCAATTTTCTTTTTTGGATCAATGTTCTTTTTGTTATGATTTGTGAATGTGTCGTCTTCATAGACATATATATATGGACTGGAAATACCTACGAAAAAAGGGTGCCTACCTACAACTCATATTGTCTCAAAAAATGGCTGCCATTGCTAGGGTTGTATCAATCAAGGAACATTGGTGTTACTATAACGAGTATCGATACTAAATACGAGTCGTACTAGTTATCACGTTTGGATCATAATATAGTATACTAACTTATAGTCCGTTCTAACTAAGGTTGCCTACTTTATAGTAACGTATCCTAGTTTATTTTCGATAAACATACTTTATAATTTTGCATAAAAATACAGTATGCGAAAATACTTTATTTCTAATCTTTTGTTATGCGTAAAAGACTCATATGAACTATTTATCGATAGGTACAGACGCCAGCACATCAAGCTACCCGAAACTGTCAAATTATCGCAATCAACTTTCTTCCCTGAAAATAAAATTAATGCCAAGTGTTTTTTCGGCACAGAATTAAAAAACACTTTTTAATTGCATCACGTTTACGTATTAAAGTGAAGGAAAACAGCGTGAAGAGATATGTATCCATATGCCCAAAAACAGGTGCTTTCGCATATTATACCTTTGGGTTGGAAGGCCAGAGAGCAGTAGTTTGTTAGGTATGCGGACCCTAGTGAAAAACAAGATAATCACTAGGGTGAATGAATAATATAAACTTCCCATCACATTCTCCGTGAATGGGATGGGATGCTTATATTATTGTGTTAATGAGTGGTGGAGTAAAAATAAAATAAAAGTATTTTTTTTTTGCCTTTGTTTATTGGTATGATAATGATTAACAAATATAACGTTCAATTATCGTTCAAATATAACGTTTGATTAGTAAAATAGGCTTACAAAAGTAATACTTTGCGAATGCGATGCTTTGGGCATCTTTTGTGATTGGTCCAAGGCATTCAATTGTATTCTTCATGAAACCTTAATCAGGAAACTTCGCCACTACGGAATCCGGCACCCTCTCTGGATCTTCTCACTTCTTACTTCAGTGATAGGATTCAGAGAGTTGATGTTAACGGGAAAAGGTCACCCGGATCTGTAGTAAGAATGGGAGTCCCCCAGGGCTCAATACTTGGACCATTTTCATTTATTATTTATATCAATGACTTGCATTTCCTCATAAAGGATGAACATGATATAGTGTTGTTTGCAGATGACACTTCACTTTTATTTAAACTCAAACGTCAACAGCTGGTTACTGACAGTATAAATAGTGCCCTCGCAAAAGTAGTAAACTGATTTAATGTTAATAATCTACTTCTTAACGAAAAAAAAAAACGAAATGTATTAAATTTACGATACCAAATGTTAGACAAGTAGAAACTAGTGTTCTCATAAAGGGTGAAGAGTTAAAACCCGAAAATACCACAGTATTCTTAGGCATAACTTTGGATGCCAAGCTTCAATGGGGCCCCCATATAGATAAATTGTCAAAAAAACTTAGCTCTGCAGCATACGCCGTTAGGAAAATTCGTGACTTAACTGATTTAGAGACAGCCCGTTTAGTTTACTTTAGTTATTTTCATAGTGTGCTGTCATACGGTATTCTGTTGTGGGGAAATGCCGCCGATATTCAGACAATTTTAATTTTACAAAAAAGGGCAATTCGTTCCATTTATAAATTAAGTCCCAGACACTCCCTCAGAGACTTTAAAGAGATTAATATAATGACTGTGCCTTCTCAGTACATTTATGATAATCTTTTGTATGCACATAAAAATATAATCTGTTTAAAAATACAGTGATATATATAATATAAATACTAGGAACAATCACAAATTTGTTGTTCCTACAACAAGGCTGACGTTTCATAAGTGCCCATGTAGGTTTATGTGAAAGAAAATATTTTGATTTTGGTGCTGTGAACCACGGGCCGGACCTAGCAACGTCAATCGGAGCTAATAAGACGGAGGACTATTTATGTTAACATAGCAGAATATACCGATATCGTTCCAGCGGAGGAACTAGTTCCGGAAACTATTAGGCAACGGTACAACACTATTCTATTATGACATATTATTGTAAACAAACGAATGAATTAACAAAATAATAAAAAGGTCTGTTATACGGAAATTCACCCAAACATCAATACTTTAGCCATAAATTCATGATCGCGTTACAATTATATCATCGAATGTCTATTATTGTATGTGTTATTGCATGAAAACCGGCTACTAACCTGTGCAAAGAAAGTTGAGGTTGATTTACATTCTTCCTTGCACCACACTTCACAATACAACACACAGGCATGTTGAATTGCTGTTTTTCAACATTTACATGCAGTTTTAAAGGTAAAGTCCTCGTAATTTTCTCGCAAATCTCAATAATACAAAAAATAAACAACCATTTGACAGCTGAACTACCACGAAACTTGGCGACAAAGATGGCTGCTCTGGCACCTACCTACAACCGTGTATAGAATAACAGGGCATCTCCTGTTATATCCCATCTCAATGGTCGTCTTGTATTCATAACATTGAGTAAGAAACCATAGCGTAGGATAGTATTGTCTATGTTATAATCTATGGACTTGTATGTTTTGTATTGTCTCTGTCACTTCCTTTTTAGACCGATCACGGTAATTATGTCAGATTTTGCTCTTCTAAATTAATCTAAATCAATCTATTCCAGTTGTTTATGTAAAATTGTATTCAAGCTACGTATAGTAAATATACTGAAGTGCATACAGATTAGAATCTATCATTTATTCCAAAACTCCCTATCTGCCGATTCATCTGCACGCAATGACCACTGCAGCTGTGTTCTGCTCCAACAGTTCTGCTGTCTGCACAATACTTTTACGGAGCTTGCTTGTAAAATGGGGGAAATCGTCACCTAACAAAAAAGCGTTATGGCCTCTCCATGTGACTAATAGAAAGAGACAGAGAGAGAGAGGGAGGGACGGAGACAATTTACATCGTTTTTGGGGGTGCTGAAGCCGATAGTGATGTCAAAAAGAAAATCCAAGATGGCGGCTGCATAAATTTTCAAATTTTTCGTCATGGGTGTCGTTTTCGTGGCTTTCGAGGGTGTTGAAGCCGAAAGCGAGGTTAAAATGAAAATCCAAGATGACAGCTGCAAACATTTTCAAATTTTTGCAGCCACCATCTTGGATTTTTATTTTAAACTTCTTTCCTGCCGGGGGTGCCCCGACCCCGCACTTTTTTTTAGTTAACTTATTTTGTCCCACTGCTGGGTAAAGATCTCTATACTAATATAATAATAATAATTATGTATATCCATACTACTAATACAGCTGAAGTGTTTGTTTTGTTTGTTTGTGACGCGTTAATGTCTGGAACAACCTACCACTAGAATTTAAAAACAAACAGAAGCTAATAATAATATAATGCTTCAAAAGTAAAAATAAATTAATACTCATCATTTCAGTCGAAAGACGTCCACTACTGGATATAGCTCTCCCCCAAGCATCGCCACTTCGACTTCTTCTGGTTCTGTGCTTCCCGCATCCAGCGGATTCCTGCAGCCTAACAAAACTAGCCTATAAATTTTCCCACTGCTGAGACACAGGCCTCCTCACTGTGATACAATATTGTATATGAGCTCATTATACAATTGTCTTTATTGGGCTGTATAAGTCAAATCAGTTTAATTTAATTTTAATTTTATTATTGACATAATCAACCCATTGCAATGTTTTCTAATGAGTTGATTGCAATATGTGGTTAGCTAGTGACCTCGACGATTGATCATATTATTCTTACCTGAGCAACCGGCAGCAAGTTCGTCATGCTCCCTTAGATGTCACTGCTTGCGGTAGCGTCGGGGGTCGGGTTGCCTCCTTCCCTCAAATATGGCGAGGGGGGTAATGGCTGATCTTTGCGTTATGCTCGTGAACGGGTGCTGCTTGTGGTGACTGGTTTTATTATTGTTACAATTAGTAATAACTTGTTTATTTAGTTTCCTTTGATGGTCCTAGTTTATCATTTGTGACTTCAAGCGAAAGCTATGTAAACGGAACCCAGCATTGCATAAATATGTTAGCGGACACGCCCTTTATACCTGGAGGCTTTTATTTAATTTTCATTTATTAATTTTTGCTTGAGTACGTATAGTTTTTTATTGTATTTCTTGGTATATTGGCGTTGCTAGCTGACATATGGCAAATAACTTAATTTAGTGTTCTGTGTCTTGTAATGTTAATTACTTTGCATACCTTGTATTGTATTCAGTCAAGTATTTTCTAACTCAACAGACAGCTGTGCTGCTGGGGAGTTTGTTGCGCCACTTCTTCTTCCCAGCGAAAGCACTAGGAAGTGGTGAAGGGCGGGCGTTTTGGGGGACTGTCTTTTGTAATTTTGACGTTCGAAAAGTGCTGATTCTCAGCCTAGTTTGAATAAATGACTTTTGATTTTGATTTTGAGAGGGAGTGGGCCGTAATCCACCACGCGGGCCCAGTGCGGGTTGCTGAATGCCACATGCCTTCATTTTTTTTGTTTTAGGACATGCCAGTTTCCTCACGATGTTTTCATTCACCGTTTGAGCGCAGTGGTGATGATAAATACACAAAGTACCAGTGCCTGTCTGGGTTTGAACTCACGACCTACCACTCGTAAGTCGGGGCCGATACCACTGGCCCACCACTGTCCCCAAACTAATAATAATTTCTATTAATCACTTAATGCTATAAGTGAGTAATAACATAACGACGACGTGCTCAAATCAATGTCGTACAGTTACACATAAGAAATCCTTTGTAACATAACCCACATTTGAAATCCACCTTTAACTATCAACAAACAAAGTTCAAAATCTAGCACCACTAAATTTAAAAGCTAAAAAGTTCCACTACCTCTCTTCTATTGTAACTTTAAGCTTTATATTGATGGAGATAATGTTCAAAATCGTTATGTAAGTAAATGTAAGCTTATTTGAACGTCCAATATAAGTAGGTAAATCAAATGAATGGGTCAGTCTTACTTAGTTCGAGCTTAGAAGATGACGTTTATTTTTATTTTATTATCTGTGATAGTTGGAGTGGTAAGTTTTAGTAACTAATTTATTTTTAACTTGCTGACTGGCGAAATATATACAACGTGTAACGTTAAATGCGCAAAACCTCAGACAC
The DNA here is from genome assembly GCA_949629135.1 of Eremobia ochroleuca. Classification (NCBI taxonomy): domain Eukaryota; kingdom Metazoa; phylum Arthropoda; class Insecta; order Lepidoptera; family Noctuidae; genus Eremobia; species Eremobia ochroleuca. The sequence continues at coordinate 2,268,527 of OX451411.1, read as the reverse complement.
CCCAACTGATTTTTAATTCAATTGACCTATTTCAAAGAGAAAATAAGTCATTAAAAAAATTGTAAAGGTTTTATGTGCTGTTTTAGTTTTACTGGCCATTCTGATCGTTTCTTGAGTCTGCGACGACGCTTTATCGAGGGAGGAGTCGTCACCCGGCCGCTGCGCCGCGCTGACATTGGCTTGCTTGACCTATTAATAAATAGACACGGCAACGTTTTTAATGAAGATTTTTTGAAAAATGTGACCTATATTAAAAAGTGGTTCAATTAATTCTGCTCGTTATTCTGATCAAACTATTTTCAGGTTTTGCGCATTTAACGTTACACGTTGTATACAGCGTGACTGTATCTGTACCCGCCATATCAAATTCGCATATAGAGGAGGTCATTTACTATTTATTGAACTTTACTTTCCCTAGCTAAAGTTTTATAGTCTGAGAGGTATGTCAATTTTTGTACTTTAATGAGTTTTGTTTTTTTTGCGCGAAGCACAGAAGCACAGAACCAGTTGAAGTGGAGGTGCCTTGCCAGCTTTGGGGAGGAATAAAACAAACCCCCCCCCCCCCCCCCCCCCCCGCCGCTTCTGTCTCTTTGTCTGAACGCGATAAACACAAAAACTACCGAACGGGTGTTCATACGATTTCACATTATGGTTTTGTGTAAATTGGCTAAGATATGACGATGATTGTTGAAATTTTCGGTAAAAACCATGCCGATTGGCAGCTTTGACCGACCTTATGTTATGAAATCAATGTATTACGGAATTATTCCTCTCAAAACGTAGGACGCACGGCTACACAACAAGACAAACATAACCAGTATAAGATGACTTCTGATTGTAGGAAAAGCATGTACAATGCGAGCCATGTGTAATTGTGTATGTACGTACGTTTCCGTGACCTCCACGCGAGCGAACCCGCGGTTAAAAGCTAGTACAGACGCACATTAAGCTGCCCGAAACTGTCAAATCCCAATCAACTTTGAATCTTATAGGATACTTTAGCAATAAAGTTGAAAATCAATTAAAAAAATTTGACAGCTTGCAGTAGCTTGATTTGCTGGCGTCAGAACCAACTCTTATAACTACAACTTTTCACTATTTTCAGTTGTGTGACGAAAAAGATGGCGGCAAGGCGTACAGGATTCCACTAAACGATGGAAACTCCATACCAGCACTAGGACTTGGCACCTTCTTGGGTTTTGATGAGGTAAGTCAGAATATTTATATTATTTTGTAAACACTCTCAAAACGGTGAAGGAAAACATCGTGAGGTAACCGGCATGTCCTAGAACCAAAAGTTCAAAGGCATGTGACATGTACTAACTGTGATTTGAATTCTTGATCTTCGTGTCGCTGTCATGACCTTTCTTAGATGTTGGCTCAAAACTTCGCCACTTCCACGGCGTCGTCAGAGACAACGCAGAGGTCACTTTGACTGCAAGTTTTAGGACATGCAATTTGAATATACGGACAATTGAAGATGGAAGTCAGTTTGGTTAACATTTGGTTTCCCTACCCAAATTTTGCCAATGAGATGGGTTCCGGACCCAAATGTTGCCAATAGGACCCTAACAAAGGCTCCGCTGTCCGTCCTTCTGAAACAGGACCGTATCTTTTGAACCGTAACAGGCAGCTCGCTAAAACAACATTAAAAAAAAGTTATAAATTAAAGGGGGTCTATACAAGAAACTGTTTTATTTAAAAAAAATATATGTAGTGTTATAATATAGTACTGTGGTACGGAACCCTTCGTGTCCTAGTCCGACTCGCACTTGGACGCTTTTTTCTTTACTTTACATCGTTATTTTTTGAGCGCCTACATTAATTAAGGAGCAACGATATTTAATTAGGAGACTATATTTCATCGTCGTTCTACAAAATCTTGCTGTTGTACAGACGCCAGCACATCAAGCTACCCGAAACTGTAAAATTTTCCCAATCAACTTTGAACCTTATGCTTCAGCGATAAAGTTAAATATCTAATAAAGAGACAGATTTTAGTAGCTTGATGTGCTGGCGTCTGTACATGGTGATATCTATACCCATTTACCTTTTTTTATAGAATGGTCAGAAGCCTGTAGATGAACATGAAGTTGAATACCCTGTCACCTGGGCATTGAAGGCTGGATACAGGTACGATGATTTTGAACTATACAAGGTGTAACTTAAATAACTCACAACCTCTTAAGGGGTCATTGTACTCATCACTATGAACAACTTTTACTATGGGACCAAAACAGAAATCACAAAAAAAAAAAACTGCTGTAGTTTGCGAAACGGAGGTATGGTACGGACAAAAGAATGTTCTTTTGTCCGTACCGTACCTCCGTCTCGTATCAGCGTCGCGATCCAAGAACGCTAGTTTGGACGCCCGTTCGGCACGGCACGGGCGTCTTGACACGCAGGTACGGTACGGACAAAAGAACATATCTGGACACAGCTGTACAGTCTTGCAGTGGACGTCTTTCAGCTGAATGATGATGATGAAATATTAATGATTTTGGCAGGATGATAGACACTGCAGCTGCTTATCTCAACGAGGGTGAAGTGGGTGCAGGAGTGAGAGCTTCCGGAGTACCCAGGGAAAATGTTTTCATTGTAACCAAGGTAAGAGCAATATATTTCCCAAGTATTTTTATCAGCACCTTAATTCCGTAACACATTTTCAGAAAGAAGAGAGAAAGAAAAAATATTATAAAGGAAAAAGTTTGTGTGTGTGTGTGTGTGTGTGTGTGTGTGTGTGTGTGTGTGTGTGTGTGTGTGTGTGTGTGTGTGTGCGCGTGTGTGTGTGTGTGTGTGTGGGTGTGTGGGTGTGTGGGTGTGTGTGTGTGTGTGTGTGTGTGTGGGTGTGGGTGTGTGTGTGTGTGTGTGTGTGTGTGTGTGTGTGTGTGTGTGTGTGTGTGTGTGTGTGTGTATGAGTGTGTGTTTGTATGTTTGTTACTTCTTCACGCTCAAACGGCTCGACCACTTTTGATGAAATTTGGCACACAGATAGTTTGTAACCAAGATTAACACATAGAATACTTTTATCCCGATATTCCTACGGGATCGAAACTTATGCGGGTGACACCACGCGGCGCAGCTAGTTGCTTCATATGTCCGAAAAATTTGCCTGCCCAACAACGTACCTAAATAACGCAATGGATGTTGTTGAACTGTCAAAATGAAAGCCATTGCTACTGTTAGTGAGCTACTCAATTACCCCACTGATGTGACTTTACAAAGTTGTTACTTTTTACTGACCAAAAAAAAGAGGAGGTTCTCAAGTCACCGCGTTTATTTTAGTTTTTTTTTTTGTGTTTTTGTTTGGACATAACTTTTACGTGTTCGTCACTTTACTGCTGTTTCACTTTCTGCTACTTTTGATAAATCTAATCCTTCTTTTGTAGTTTAACTTTTTTTTAACTTTGTCGAAAAATAGGTTAGCCCTCCGGTTACGTGAAGAGTCAACCAACCGCTTGGCGATGTCTCGAAATACACTACCGCTCAAAAGTATTTGGCCACCTAGTAAAATACATTTTGTAAAAGTTTGATTGAATGAAACTACTTCATATTTATTTTAACTGTTTATTAGCAATCTTTAGACATAAAAATAATATACATTTTTAAATTTTGGACTCATCTATGTGTCCACCTTTGTTTTTATGACAGCCTCATAAAGCTTCGGCAACCTAGCTACAAAATTTTCCAATGTTATCTTGGTTATCTTCTGCCCTTCGTCTTGCAGTTTCCTCCACAGGTCTTCTTGAGATGTAGGACAACGTTTCCACACCTGTCTATCCAGCTGATCCCACAATAGTTCTATCGGATTCAAGTCTGGGGACTGTGGAGGCCATATCATGAGTTTCAACACTTGTTGTTGTTCTTTTCCTTTTAAAAAGTCCTTTCATAGTCTTGACGTGTGTTTCTGACCATTATCCCGTTGAAATATAAATCCTGGACCAATTAAATGGGTTCCAGAAGGCACTACGCTAGTCTCCAACATCTTTTTGTAACCTTCTTTTTTTAAGATTCCTTGTATTCGCACAAGATCTCTCACAGAGGAGCCACCAAAACAGCCCCAAATCATCACAGACCCTCCGCCGTGTTTAACTGAAGTCACAGTACAAGCATCATTCACCCTTTCGTTTGACTGCCGCCGTACGAAAACTCTTCGTTTGTATCCAAAAATTTCAAATATTGATTCGTACGTCCAGAGGACCTTTTCCCAATCTGCTGTTGTCCAATTCTTGTGTTCTCTAGCCCAATTAAGTCTCTTCTTTTTGTTAATAGTTTTAAGAAGTTGTTTTGAGACCGCTATGCATCCCTTAAGTCCTGCGTCACGGAGTCTTCTTTTGACTGTGGATACACTGTCTGGTTTATCACGATCCACATTAAACTCTGCTGCTATTTCCGGTGCAGTTAATCGTCTATTCCGTTTGCTTTTAATAACTATGCTCAAATCATCACTAGAGGTTGTGGCTCGCGGTCTGCCTGAACGACTTTTGTTGCAAATTGTTCCTTCAGTCGCAAATTCCTTAACGATGTAGTCAACAGTTTGCCTTGGTATCTTCTGCAGTCTTGAAATCTCACGATTATTTTTACCGGATTTATGAAGGCCGATTATTATACTCCTGATCTCTTGGGAATATTTCTTAGTTTTAGTAATTATCTTCAAAAAATAAAACTCAGAAGTGAAAAACAAGAAAATATTATTAGACTTTAAGTACTGAGCTACGGAGAGCGTGTTTTCTGGTCAAAGGACATCAGATAACTAACGTAACAATATTTGTAGTAGTTATTCTACATTTTAGTTATATTTATTTCTCAATTACTAAATCAAAATAAAACTGCGACTTCAAAGATTAACTTCGAAGAAATTCCGACACTAAGCACTATTTTGGTTTTATGACCAAAAGTCGGCAAATAACAATAGGCTATTTACGATTTTACCGTAGATAAGTAATTTGCGGTGATATACAAACAATTAAACCTAATAAATGATTATTTTTTATATGTATTGTTTGTAACTTAAACAAAATGCAGGTGGCCAAATACTTTTGAACGGTAGTGTACTTTGTGGGCACTCGGACCCCATGGCTCTAATGTTTTAACCCCAATCAGCTAGAATATATGAGTTCCAAAGAGGTTGGAGTATCGGTTCGAGGTTTTCTGCACCTGCAGCAGCCGCCCCAGTACAGCCCACCGTGCTTGGAAGATGGGATGGCGCAAGGGTGTCGACACACGTTGCATCCCACACCAAAGGCCTACCTACCTTCCAAGGCATTATGGTCATTCCGTCTAGTCTCTTCCCATCGTCGCATGCCAAGCCATTGACGATGACAAGAGAAACGACGGATAATATTGCTCCTATTTTTTGGCCAAAGAATCAGCATCGCCATACAACGTGGCAATGCTGCCAGCCTTATGGGCACGTTTCCTATTGACAGCGATGCGGACGAATTTTTTGATGCGCTTTGATTATTTGCCCTCCTTTTTATATACTTGTACATATTATTATTTTTATTTTAAGACTGTTAGCTTTTTAAATTATGTACAGACGCCAGCACATCAAGCTACTACAATCTGTCAGATTTCTTTAATAGATTTTCAACTTTAGCGCTAAAGCATAAGGTTCAAAGTTGATTGGGAAAATCTGACAGTTTCGGGTAGCTTGATGTGCTGGCGTCTGTACATACTTAATAAATTGAATACTTCGTCGTCACTTTTGTAAGGTTCACTTTTTTATATACTTCAGCCGGTCTCAAAAAATCTTACCGTGAAAACTAAGGAGAAGTGAGCTGTCATTCCGTCTGATGCTCGGGATTGACACTATTGACAGCTCACTTCACCTAAGTTTTCACGGTGAGATTTTTACAGGATTGATGGGCTGTTGTTCCTCTTCTTACTAACCCCTTTATTCATAAACGTTAGCTGTTTAACCACACATTTTGACGTTTTTAAACGTCACTTAACTTTATTTATTGTTTATAAATAAACCCCTTATATTAAACACAGAATTGTACTTATTTCGTGTTGCAGCTTCCTTCCCGCGAGTCCCGAGACGTCATCTCTTCTCTGAGGAGCTCTCTGACTCGTCTGAACATGACCTATGTGGACCTGTACCTCATTCACAGCACTGTCACTTTTAAGGTTTGTAGTTTATACAACGTGTAACGTTAAATGCGCAAAACCTCAGACACCCCAATTGACCTATTTCAGAGAGAAAATAAGTCATTAAAAAATTGTAAAGGTTTTATGTGCTGTTTTAGTTTTACTGGCCATTCTGATCGTTTCTTGCGTCTGCGACGACGCTTTATCGAGAGAGGAGTCGTCACCGCGCCGCTGCGCCGCGCTGACATTGGGTTGCTTGACCTATTAATAAATAGACACGGCGACGTTTTTAATGAAGATTTTTTGAAAAATGTGTCGTATATAAAAAGTGGTTTAATTAATTCTGGAAGTTATTCTGATCAAACTATTTTCAAGTTTTGCGTATTTAACGTTACACGTTGTATAGCTCATAATCAGCAAAGAGTAAATAGTTTTTATCATTTTTCCTCTCAACCAAAGCACTTGGCATCTAAAATCTTCACCACCCCTGGTTGACTGGCAGAGAATGCCTAAGGCATTAAGTCCGCCTTTGTACCTCATTTGTGTGCGAAAAATTAAATAACTAAATCAGCCTATAATGTTCCCAATGGAATGGGCCGTAATCTACCACGCGGGCCCAGTGCGCATTGTTGGATGCCACATGTTTTCAAATTTAATGTTTTTTTTTTTTTTTTTAATAATTTTTGAGCGAGAGCTTAGTAAAAGGGTTTTGTTGGCATCTTTTGGGCACGGAACCCTAAAATCACATTAACTGTTAACGTAAGGGCTGATTTTTCCATCGCCAGACCAAATCTAACTTTTATTCGAGGAATGAAATTGACGTTTGACAGTTTTTGTATGAAATAACTGTCAAAATTTCAAAATGATACAAGTAAAAAAATATTATAAATTGCATGTCAAGATTCTAGATTTTTCGATAAACCAAAAAATTTATGAGAAAAAACCTTTTTTATAAAAAAAAAAACAACTGACTTCCAAAAAACACTACAAATTGAAAAATAACTTCAATTTTGGAAGTCGGTGTCGCTGTTTCCGCATTTTCGTACAAATTCTTACCTTTCCATAAATTTTTTCTGTACACCTCTGTCTATCGCTTCGGGATAAACAGACTCGATATAATGGCCGTATTTTTTTTTTCTTTTCAGCCAGACGAAAGCGGCTACGACATCATAGACTACCTAGACACCTGGAAAGCTATGGAAGAAGCCAAGAAGTTAGGCTTAGCCAAGTCTATAGGCATATCTAACTTTAACGTTACCATGATGGAACGACTGCTGGCTAACTGTGAGGTTAAACCTTCGGTGCTGCAGGTTGAGGTAAGAAAAACGAATAATGCCTAAATTTAACCTTAACCTTGTTCATAAAAAGACATCATACAAAAAAAACTGAAAAACGTAAGTAGCTCAAAATGACTCTTTCTTGGAAAAGACGCTTGGTCCAAAAATTATGCTTGGTCCAAAAAGATGCGTAGTTCAAAAAGATGCTTATTTCAAAAAGATACAGTGTCCAAAAATACGCTTTGCTGGAAAAGATGCTTGGTCCAAAAAGATGCGTAGTTCAAAAAGACGGTATTCAAAAGACATGCTCGGTACTTGATCCAGAAAAGAAAATAGGTTATAGGAAAATAAATTATACATATTTCTACAAAACTTACCATATCCAAAAATACTAGTTTTGCTTGAAAATCACTTCGAAATTCGAACATCGTGAAATTCGTGTCTCGTTATGAATCCGTGATGATTTACTTTAAAAACAAATGAGTTCACTTTCGAATTGTGTGGGCTCACTTGAGTGAGGTTCCAAGGAAACTTTACAAAACAAGACTATCGACTGTTAATCATTTTCCTTAGCGAAAGGAAACAGACTGCATAATTCTTTGTAAATATCCCGAACTGAATCCCGACCAAATCTAATTAAATACAACGCTACAAAGTTCTTCTGACGCGTGGCCGAAATCAGAAATAACGCCGCCATCTTCTTATGCCACTACAATTTCACTAATGTACAGACGCCAGCACATCAAGCTGCTACAATCTGTCAGATTTCTTTAATAGTTCAAAGTTGATTGGGAAAATCTGACAGTTTCGGGTAGCTTGATGTGCTGGCGTCTGTACAAACAACGCCACTGATAACAGTGGCAGGGGGTGTCGTACAAGGATAAGGATATCCTTGTAGCATCCTTGTGGCACTCTATATTAGATTTGTGAGGTACAGGGTGTAAAGATCACTCATCCTCCTTAGAAAAGAGAGGATCCTTCGACCAGCCGGGGGTGTTGTGTCTGGTGGGCTACTGCCCGACGATTGAGATGTTGGGACGTTGTATACAATGCTAGTCGCGCGGTAAACTCTGCTTGCGCGATGCAGGATTTTGCGTGACGTCGGTGTGATGTGAAGTGTGCATTTGGCGATGTAGATGCCGCCACAACCCTAACTCTCCAACCATTTTCTATCCTCAGGTAAACTTAAACTTAGCTCAGAACAAGCTGCTAGACTACTGCAAGAGCCAAGACATAGTGGTGATGGCCTACACGCCGTTCGGTTCTCTATTCAGTAAGGAGACTGCGCCACCAGCACCCAGGGTCGATGACCCCACGCTTGTGGAGTTAGCCAAGAAGTATGGGAAGAGTGTGCCGCAAATTGTGCTGAGATATTTAGTAAGTATTATCTTGCTTAAACAGACCTGAGAAGTAGTCTCGTCAAAGCACGTTTTATTGAATTGCAGCAGGGGTAAGATTAAATTAAAATAACATTTTAAAAGGGTTCGAACCTCTGTGGCATACCTAAAGTCGAGTTTTGATGTACAAGTTTGAAACATATGCCAATCGATAGAGAAAATTGTTACAAACAACAAATGCTATTAACAAAAATGTCGTAAGTGATATACTTTCTGAGTTATTCCAGTTTGAAAATATAAAATATATAAAAAGAAAAACTTCATTTAATTGATTCCATAGTCCATTATCATCATTTTAAAGCATTCCGCGTCACTACTAGTAATAAATTGGGTTACCGAGTTAAGCTACGCTTGCCGCGGTTGGTCCGTAGATGGGTGACCATCTATACATACCAAGATCCCTGCGTGCCTTAGAAAGCACGTTAAGCCATTGGTCTCGGCTGTCATTCGTGGATCTTTGACAGTTACAGGTCGTCAGAATCCCGAAAGTCTGACAAAAAGTCTTACCAAGGGGTATCGTATTACAAAGGAATTTCAGAAGTCGGGGTCGTTGGGTGCGCATTTTCGTTGTTTGCTAACGACTACCGAAATTAAAGTTTTTTTTGACTTTGTAATTAGTTATCTTTTTTTTTTTTGTAAAAAAGTTTTCTAGTCACCCAGATGGCCTTCTGGTAACCAGTCGGCGGCTGCCGCATTCTTCAGCGATCGATCCATCACGAGTCACGATCTCATAACTGTCCATTGAAAGGCCCTGCTAATCGATTTCCTCGATCCTCGGCTAGTCCCATCCAGCTAGGTACTATCAGCCACCCCTCGAAGACCGTCGCGCTACATGGAGGAGTAGAGGACATCCTACCTTATTCTTGCATTAGGATAAGCTAACTTTCAACCTATTTTATGGCTATTTTCAGGTGCAAAGAGGGGTAGTTCCTATCCCCAAGACAGTGAACAAGAACCGAGTGGAAGAAAACATCGAAGTTTTTGACTTCGAACTGACCAAGGATGAAATGGAGACTTTGAGTAAGTTTGAAAACAAAACTGAAGAAGTCGATCTGCAAATTTTCCTAATTCAAAGTCAGTAGATAGAATTCTTCAATTCTTTGTGTTCACTTCTTTTCATTCTCTTCTGTATTGATTGACTTACTTTGTTCTAAAAATCACATAGTGCTTAGCAGGAGAATTTAAGAAACTTAGAAGGCTCTCTACTGACTATTTAGTGAATATACCTAGTCACACTGCTAGCTAATGAGGAAAAAAACTGTAGTTAGAAGACCAACAAAACCTAAATGGCATTGCAAATTTTTAATAATGAAAGCTATAAAGAAAAATATAACTTCTGTCTCAATCCTAGTGTCTAATGCTCATTGTTAATTGGTTAGCTTCGTAAGTCACACTGCTGAGTTTACTCGTATGAGAAGTTTTAAAAACATATTCGTTTTTATCATTCCTTATTATTTATTTTCAGGCAAATTCAACAAGGACTACAGGGTAGTGTTCCCCAGTTTCTGGCAAGATCATCCCTACTACCCTTATGAGAAGGTGGACGTACCGGCTGCCGATCTGTTCAAGAAAAAAGAGTAAAGTAGTGTCAAACTAAAAAATTAAATAAGTTTTTAACCGTGTAAATTTTTATTTTGCTGGTACCTAAATAGCTTCAGTTTTTCCTAAGCTAAGCGAAGCTAGATCCATTTCGAAAGCTTTTAGTATACTTAGTGTCGGTTTGAATGTGAACTCTAATTCTGCAACAGTCTGCAGTGATATCTCGACCAATGTCACTGTAATACTTGACAGAATGATAAATTATATATTTTTTTCCCTATTGAACAAGGATTGAGTTTATAAAACGTTATATTTTTGGCAGAATAAATTAAAACAAAATCTTTTAAAATAACATTTTCTTTTTCTTTTTTTGTTTATTTTTTATGTAAAACATATATTCTTTATAAACATTAACTTAATTATTACACTGTACAATTGGGGATTAAAACAAATACTTAATTATACAATAAAACATTTAAATTTCCATAATTGCCATATTTTAGACACGCTATGAAAAATATACCCCCAGCCTCCGAAAGTCTGATCAACGTAAAATTGTATACGCTGTCAAACTAATGTCAATTTAATTGACAGATGTCAAACTCGTATTAAATAACGGCTGTGATTGCACGGCTGAGCGACATAACAAAAGGCAATCAAATCAAAAGACATAACATTTGACAGCGTAGTAAAATAACAATAAAAAACCGGAAGGAATGACCTCATTCATCGAAAAAACTATGCACTCTGCAAAATTACACCACCCATATTTTATCACTAATAATACTTATTGCAGAGATGCATAGTTACTGTTATTTAGAGCATAATGAGACAAGATGCCTTAGTAAATGAATGTCAGTAGCTAATTGAATGCTTGAACCAGCAAGCATATTTTTAGTAGAAGACATGACATCACTTTGACAACCCTCAGCCAAAAAAATAGTGTTTGAAATAACTTTTTTCTGTGTAACTATGTACTGGAACATTGAAAACAGTGTTAAAATGTTTTAGGTAAAAAATTGGGTAAGAAAATCGCGTAGCAAAAATTAAATGCTGAAAAGTATCAAAATCATGCCAAAGAACGCTCTACGTCTGCATTACACTTTAAAACTCATCAGAATTCTGCATATTCAATTATTGCTCGTATTTTATGAATTCACTCTGCAATTCGTCTTCTTGTGTCAGCACGCACTTCGAATTCGCCTCGAAGTCACACTGCTGTGTCTGGTCGTTGAAGAATAGTCCATCGGAACAGAATACCACTTGGGGAACTCCTGCAACGCACCTCCAGAATCTTTGGCAGTCACCCCTGAGAAAATAAAAGAGATCATTTTAGTCCTAGCTGGGGCTCGTGGCTAAGTGATAACAGCCGCACGGGTCGATCGATCAGGTTAAGCTACGCTTGCCGCGGTTGGTCCGTGGATGGGTGACCATCTTTACATACCAAGACCCCTCCGTACCTCGCGAAGCACGCTAAGCCGTTGGTCCCGGCCATCATTCGTGGATCTTTGACAGTCGTTACGGGTCGTCAGTAGCCTGAAAGTCTGACAACCAGTCTTACCAAGGGGTATCGTGTTACCCAGTAACTGGGTTGTGGAGGTCAGATTGGCAGTCGCTCCATGTAAAATACTGGTATTCAGCTGCATCCGGTTAGACTGGAAGCCGACCCCAACGTAGTTGGGAAAAGGCTAGGCAGATGTGATATAGCGAAATAAATAATTATACATTCAGTTATGTAGTTGCGCTCGCCGAAAACGTTTGTTTTATTTACATGACTCACAACACCCAATAAACACGTACACAGTAGGTACGCTTATAATTGGTGACCCCGATATCGAACTGCCGGTCGATTCTGTAAAAATCTCACCGTGAAATCATAAGTGAAGTGAGTACTTAATAGTGTTAATGCCTAATAGAATGACAGAGCTCACTTTCCGCTCACTTCACCTAAGTTCTCACAGTGAGACTTTTACTGTTCTAACGCACGCCGCGATCAAAATGTGTTTCTCGTAAAAAAATATCTTTAATTTTGGAAGTCGGTGTCGTTGGTTCCGCATTTTCGTTTTTTGACACCGACTTCCGAAATTAAAGTTACTTTTCAGTTTGTAGTGTTTTTTTGGAAGTCGGTTGTTTTTTTTTTTATAAAAAAAGTTTTTATTTTTCTCTTTTTAGTTATACCTACCCCAAACAAATTCATATAACACTATTTGCTATGTAAATTTCAAGTGACAGGAAGCTGCATCTGCGTTTATAGGGTACAGACATGATATTATGTAGTGCGATTGCGTAAACAATGCATACATATGCGATAGCAGCAATCGCGATTGTTCTACTGGCATTTATTGAAGAGCTCCGTTGTCTGTCTCCGAAACTCATCCCCAGATCGTTACGAATTTAAATGGGACCATGTAGGGATAAACCTCTATCGAACAAAAAAAGAATTTTGCAAATCCGTCCATATATGACGGAGTTATGACCGAAAACACATAAAAAAAAAATGAAACATCTGAATTGATAACCTCCTCCTTTTTGAAGTCGGTTAAAAAACCGTCCCAACTGTTGCGACGAATGACGGAATTGGCACGCAAAAGTCAGGTCGCCAAAAAACCCTTCATAGCCTGTGGATGTCAAGACTCCGTGATCATGTTCGAGCAGTGTTAATGGTCTGTCAAGTTCAAAAATTCGACAGCAACGAGCAGACAACATTTTGGAAGGAAGATCGGGTGAAGTGTCGGAAATATCAATTTACTTATTTATTTATCTTCCTACTGGAACACCATACAGCAATTACACCAACGGAGCAAAAAATTACTTAATGTGCTGCTTCCCATCCATCCTGTGCGCGGTGGACATCGAACGGGCGGCGATGGAACACGCACGCTCACACAGCGTTAGCTCAATAGTGCCATTACTCCATCCAAATCGCGTACATTCTTTGCGATTTTTTTGAGATACAATTAATTTAACAAAATAAAAGCATTAAAATTGTAAAAACGGAAAATTTTGGTGTGTCGTCCTGATTTCCAGATGTCAGATGTGAAAATCAAGCGGTCAAACACAGCTTATGGTTGAGTTAGTCAATCAAATGAGTAAGATAACCATGGAAATAGCAACCTTGAAATCCAACTCATACAATAAGGGACGTCGTAATCAATATCCCACTCGAGGACGAGGATTACAACTGACAGTTCCAACTTTCATAGACTTGGAGGCTTGAATTTTGAAAGGACCTTTTTTGGCTAGAAATGGATTCTGCTGATCATTACTTTACTATACAATTTCGTATGAGGCAATTGCGTGTACAAATGAAGGAGTTATAATTTTTTAAAGAAAAATTTGTATGGCGCTGACATGAAAAATGAGGCCATCTCTGGAATCTTAAGGTTTGCCATTATATTCTTACACACAGATATAGTACTATTTATTTGTAATGTTTCGACTTACTTCGTATTGCAGTACCATTTTTGTGCTATTTTTTTTTTAAATCCTCAAAGTTTAAAAAAATCTTTTTATGTTGATGATTCATTTTAATGCTTAAATGCTTTAAATATGAGTAGGCCAAGTCTAATTTCCAATATTTTTTTTTATACTATGACCTATAGTATAAAATAAAACAGTCTATGAAATCACAAAAGTTCGTTTTACAAAATTTAAACGACATGGTAATTATGAATTACCTTTTGAATGTAATCTTCTCTAATGGTCAAGTCCTTATTAGCTAAAAACCTTATTGAGGTCATCATCTGCCTAGCCTTTTCCCAACTATGTTGGGGTCGGCTTCCAGTCTAACCGGATGCAGCTGAATACCAGTATTTTACATGGAGCGACTGCCTATCTGACCTCCACAACCCAGTTACTGGGTAATACGATACCCCTAGGTAAGACTGGTTGTCAGATTTTCGGCCTTCTAACTACCCGTAACGACTGTCAAAGATCCACGAATGACAGCCGGGACCAACGGCTTAACGTGCTTTCCGAGGCACGGAGGGGTCTCGGTATGTAAAGATGGTCACCCATCCACAGACCAACCGTGGCAAGCGTAGCTTAACTTACTTGTAGCTTAAGCGTAGCTTGAGTATTCTATTCTATTCTATTCTATTCTTAACCTGATAGATCGCCCTGTGCGGCTGTTATTATTTAGCCGCGGGCCCCCTCTAACGACCTTATTGAGGTAATCACCTCATATTACTAAATACTTTAAATTTGACAGGCCTGTTGGTCTAGTGGTCAGTGGCCCTGACTGCTATGCCCAAGGTCGTGGGTTCGATTCCCACCTAGGACAAATGTTTGTGTGATGAGCACGATCATTTGTTCTTTGTCTGGGTGTAATTTATCTATAATATGTATGTATTTAGAAATATATATGTATGTTTATCAGTTGTCTAGTACTCATAGCACAAGCTCTGCTTAGTTTGGGACTAGATGGCGTTGTGTGAAAGTTGTGGAATATTATTATTATTATTATTATTATTACTTATGTACCTAATGAATTAACTAGATAAAAGGATAGACACGAAAAATAATTACAGTATACGTTAATGAGGGTAATTAGATAAATGTGATACCCTCATTAGTCAATAACAAAAATCAGGTTCGTAACTATATTTCATTTAGAGCATTTCTACTGCTAACATATTCTGATGGCACCGTGCGTCTCAGTGATAGTGCATAATGGAAAGCATAATTACAAACTTGGATTTGTTTGTTATTCTGAGGAACCAGGATACTTCTTCCTTCGATCATGAAATATTGTTCAATTCAGTTGTTATTCGACTGGATTCTAGCCTTTCTGATGAAGACAGTGTTATCTTGAAGGAATTTCGTCGAACGTTCACATGGGCAGTTCAAAAGAGATGGATACGATCCCACCGCAAAAGTGAAATTTTTAGACGTGATTACAGTCATTGGCTTCAGGCTAATATTGACTGGCCAAACTGCGTGCAAACCGATTTGGTCATTCAAGAACCAATAAGTGAAAATATTTTTGCTGAACCTGTAGCATCAACGTCACTGATGACATCGACTTGCTGTATGGCACAGGTCATGAATTATTTTTTAGTCTCGGGTGTTGTTTTGGTGCCGGTGGCGCCGCGGCTGGCTTTCTGTGCGAACCGTTTTGGTTCCGCCGTTTGCCGCGGCGCTGCGCCGGCGCTAGTTGCCTCTTTCTCTACGACCTGTGCCCTGCTTGAGGCAGGGTCGGCCTTAGGGCTTTCCTCCTGGGTCGCCGGGGGGGTCGGGCTTCTTCCTCTTCCCTTTCCCCCCACGTCCCTTCTTCCTCCGCCTCGAGGAGGTGGCTTCATCACTGTGAGTGAGCCCGTTTGCTGCCGCCATTAACATGGCGCTTTTGGCCTCTTCTTCGTCCATTTGCGGCCTCTCGGTGGCCGCTTGGGGTTGGCGCGTGGTGGCTGTAATGGCGGCAGTCCTCGCTCGCTTGTTCCTGATCTCCGCCTGGAACACGGGGCACTTGATGTTACACGCGGGATGCGGGCCACCGCAATTCACGCAGGTGGCCGGTTGCTCCCGCGGGCAGTCACGTGCCACGTGTTCGCCTCCGCATCGTACGCAAGCTAGCGGGCGGTGGCACTGGTGCGAACTGTGCCTAAACTTCTGGCACCGGTGACACTGGGCGGGCCCACGTTCGCCCCGCCAAGCCTCTATCTTGACACCCCGCATGTACAGACGCCAGCACATCAAGCTACCCGACACTGTCAGATTTTCCCAATCAACTTTGAACCTTATGCTGCGGCGCTAAAGTTGAAAATCTACTAAAGAAATCTGACAGATTGTAGTAGCTTGATGTGCTGGCGTCTGTACATGAACACGGCGGTGTCTTAGAGTCTTCTTGAAGATGGCGTGGAAGACGCAGCCGGGTGTTCCTTGCAGTCACGCCGTTTATGTGGCTCATGGCAATCTTCATGCTCTTGTCCGATGGCAACAACAAAAAAAAAAAATTGGGACTGCCTTGTCAGAATACAGGACGCCGGCGACGACGACAACAACCATTCTGTTGTGTAGCAGCCGCCCCACGTTTCGGCCCCTATAACGAACGTTGGAAGGCCCATTGGAAGTTTGGAGGGAGTGCAGCGAGTAGGCGAACCATGAGGCCTCTGCCTCGAATCTTGCGGGCAGCGGGGCGGCGGCCTGATAGGAAGCTATCTCTTTCCAGGCCCGTCAGGTAGACCTGAACTAGCCTGTACTCGTCCTCGTACTCGGGGGTGAAGCGGACTCCACTCCCGTAAGGCCGAGCGTTAGGAGGCCGGCCCAGCTTGGCGCTGATGGCCCGGAAATGAGCGGCCCAATAAGGCAGCTTCTCCACCACCAGCGGCGGGTATCTGGGCTTCTTAGCTTTTGTCTTCCTCCCTGGCTGTTGCATTGTCGATGTCCACGCGCCGGGGGCGGCAGCTGGGGGTACGGTGTCCGAATTGGGGGCAGGAAGTAAATTTAAGGCACTTACCCCTGAGGTGTCCGGCTCGGGTGAGGGCGAACGCGGCGGCGTGCGACGCGCAGCGTCAGCGAAGGTGGGCGACGCAGATGTGTCCCGACCCCGCGACGCACGTACGCTCTGTGGCCGCGGCGGTTCGAGGCAGTACCGCTTCGCCTCCTCTTCCTCGGCGGTGGTCTGGTCCGATCTTCTCCGTCGCCGCTGGAGTCTAGTCTCGAGCTGGAACTCAAATCCAAACCCAAGCGGCGACGGTGTTTGCGGAGGCGGTGCGTTGCGGAGGTCTGCTCCTCCCTCGGTGGGCCGTCGACCGGATCGCAGGGTCGTGTCTAGTGACACGTCTTCGCGACCGGACACGGCCAAGTCCGCCGATGCCAGCGACATGCTCGACCCTACGAGCGAGGAGTATGCCGGCAACATGGCGGGCGAGTCGAGGGCGGAGGCCCTGGGGGGCGCCGGCAAAGTGGGCACCTGCAACCACTTAAGTGGCGGCCACTCGCGCTCAGCCATTGCCGGTCCCACCAGCGAGCGGTGGGGACCGGATGCGGCGGTGTGCGGAGCTGGCCCGGTTTGGTGAGTGGGCGTCATCGCGAACGCAGCCCAGGAGGGCGCGGGTGGAAACGCAAATCTTAGTGGCGGCGCGACAGTGCTCTCCGGGTATACACGAGGGCGCGCGTATGGCGGATAGGTGTGCGCGGACAGCACGGGCTGCGCGTATGGCGGATAGGTGTGCGCGGACAGCACGGGCTGCGCGTACGGCGCGGCATAACGCGTGGTTTGCGCATAAGTGCGCGCGGGCGCCGCGGCATGCGCAGCGGGCGCGGTCGAGCGCACAGTCGTGGCCGTGGGTAGTCGTGCGGACGCTACTCTGGCGCGCGCTCGCGGCGCGCGGCGTAGTTTCGCGGCAGGCCCCGGGGCTTGCATGGGCACCGAGCGGAACGCTGTGGGGCGGACGGGTACCTCGTGCTGGCGGCTCGTCGACGGCGTTGGCGCAACGCGCGCATCCGACGATGTCGTCGGTGGGCCGGCGGCTGCAACGGCCCCCGTCCCCCCTCCTCTTCTCTCCTCCTCCTGCGTCGTGGGTCTTCGGGATGGTCCAGCCAGCGGCGCAGCGGACGTCGCGTCGCCGATATTCGGAAGCGACGTCGTCCGATCCAACACTGGTTGGAGCTCTTGGGACCCGGCATCGCTGCCCAAAGAGCCGCTCGTGCCGGGCTTCGGCATCCTCAGGGTGTGGTCTCCGCGACCGCTGCGACAGCGAACCGCCGAGCAGCACGGTGGTGGCTCCCCCTGTGTTTGCGCAAGTGCCCGATAGGTGACTCGCGCAAACAAAAAAGGAAACAAAGTTAGATGTGCGGTCCGCGCGGAGCAAACTAATTACGCGTAGGATTAGACCAGTTAGCTAACGACCACGAGCCAATCCTCTGCGAGTCCGCGCCGCGACCGTAATCTTTATAGTGTGCGAACAGGCCGCGCTACTATGAGCGCGCGCATGCGAGAGAGCGAGACGGGTAGATTATTCGCACGCATTCTTCGCCACCGATCATGAGTCTTCGACACAATTTTGGTTTTGCTTCTTGAGTGAATCCTATTGGCTGATTTAATATATTGTACAGACGCCAGCACATCAAGCTACTACAATCTGTCAAATTTCTTTAATAGATTTTCGACTTTATCGCTAAACCATGAGGTTCAAGGTTGATTGGGAAAATTTGACAGTTTCGGGTAGCTTCATGTGCTGGCGTCTGTACAATATAATAGGTCTTTACCTATGACATTGCCGTTTTGTATGAAAAAATTTAAACGAATTATTTTCATGTATTTTTTTTTGTATTAATCGAAGTAATCACCCATGCAATCAATGCATCTTTGCCAACGCAGTGGCAGTTTATTGATGCCCTTCTTAAAGAAATCAGCTGGAAATCAGTACAAAATGCCTTTGAAGAATTTGTTGCCTCCCGCAACAAATTCTTCAAAGGCATTTTGTACTGCCTCTCGGGTATTGAATATTTTTCCCGCCAAGAAGTTATCCAAATTCTGGAAAAAGTAGTAGTCTGTAGGTGCAAGGTCTTGTGAGTAGGGCGGATGACGGAGAGCTTCCAACCCCAGTTCTTGCAACTTGGAGACCGTCTGCTGTGCAGTATGAGGTCGCGCGTTGTCGTGCAGGAGCAGCGGAGACGAGCGATTGGAAGCTGGCACATCTCCAACCAGCATTGGTCAATACCAATGCTGGTTGAAGATGTGCCAGCTTCTCCATCATTGTGTTCAGTTCTTCACAGTACACATCTGCAGTAATGCTCACCCCGTTTGGTAAGAAGCTGTGATAAATCACACCGGCGCTAGACCACCAAACAGTGACCATCACTTTTCTAGGGGTAATTTTCGTTTAGGGCATTGTTTAGGTGCTGAACCAGGATCCAACCAACTTGCTGAGCGCTTGCGGTTATCAAACAGAATAAATTTTTCATCGTAGGTAATAATGCGGTTCAAAATTCCTTCATTTGTGTCTGTTGAGCAGTGCAAGGCACGTCTCGACGCTGGCGATCATTGAGTTCGTGGGGGCACCCATTTGTCAAGCTTTTTTACCTTGCCAATTTGACGCAAATGGACCAATATTGTTTTGACGCTAACTTCGAAAGCTGCTGCTAATTCAGCCGTAGATTGTGTATCATCAGCTTCCACAATCGCCTTTAATTCGTCACTGTCGACCAAAGTCTTCGGACGACCGCGAGGTTCATTTTTCAGGTCGAAATTTCCAGAACGGAAGCGAGCAAACCAATAACAGGTGGTGCGTTGGTTTGTAGTGTTAGCTCCTTAAACGTCGTTGATGTTGCGTGCCGTTTGTGCCGCGTTGCTGCCACGACGGTACTCATATTCCATAATTACTCGAATTTTTAACGTATCCATGATGACGAAAAAGAGTGAAATGCGATGAAAATGTAACACTAATCAATAAACAAATGACTACCTTTCGAAACAAAATTCCATGTTTTTAAAATAAAATCAATTTGAAATTAGAATTCTTAGCCAAACAAAAATTATTTTGATTTGAAATGGCCAGTACTGCAGAACGGCAATTTCATAGGTAAAGACCTAATATCATAGAGAATATAACCACTAGAGAGCGTATGGGCCGATTTCTTCGAAGCACACGACTCACTACTGCGGGCCGGGGGATGAGGAAAAACGCGCGGCTGCAATTGGTCAGTTCAAGGTCAAGTTGCATCGTTAGGGCTGCTTAACTTCATTAAGAGAAAATAGTCGATATCGATAAAATGGATTTTAACATTATAATAAATACTAAATCAAAATCATAGAAATAATGTTTAATCAAAATCAATCAATTACAAAAAAAAAATCCCGGAAATGGACTGATCGGCCCCGGTCGGGGACAGAAAGAACTAAAAAATCCCGGATTATACAAAAAAAAAAAAAAAAACCGACGAACTGACAACCGAGGAGGTTCTCAGTTCGTCGGTATTTCTTTTTTCAAGTCGGTTAATAGTAGATAGTTATTTTATTAAAGTATGTGAATTGAATAAAAAATGTATTCATTTTATTTTTCTCGATATCAACTTTCAGCTATTAAAGATAACAGCACTATTTTTTACGATAAACATACAAAAGGAAAGAAAGGGATAGAAGCATTAGAATTGTCTAATACAAGAAAGAGACTTTTCCAAAAGACATCAACGCGCGACTCAAAAAGTGTGCTCGTTTACCCAGCCACCATTTTAAATAGACCCCTGCAGTGGCTTATAATCTGATTAAATCAAAAATATTTTTCGTAATGTTTATGTACCGATGAAAAGTTATGTCATCCTTTTTGTAACTAGATGTCTAAGAATGTTTCCCACACCACTTCACCGCGCATGAAGGCATTTTGATGCGTTATAATTGCATAAACGTAAAAAAAAAATATATTAATTTAGCGTGCACGCAGGTCTAACACTTGGACACAACTAAAATTGCTACTAGTACCGTAGCCTATACATAGGCGACAAAATACTAATAGTTTTCGTGCGTCGGGGCACTGTATACGCAGTCAAGTGGTTATAATAGTCTTTGCCTAATATTAAATCAGCCAATTTAGGATATAGCTTGGACTTCACAACTTAACAACAAAACTAAGTAAACTAAGTGATCGGAATAGACTGCCTAAAGTTTAAAGAACAGAGACGGAAATCGGAGACTTCCTTACGACTATTTTTTTTTACCGGTAAATTTGCTGGAACCTTAACAATGTAAATTTTTACATCAAATTATTACAATTAAAGCTTCTATTAGCTAAATATTCTTCCTTAGAACATTTTGCACATATTAAGTATTTTTTTTATAGTTTTAACAATATAAAAACACACATAATATGTTGCATCATTTCTCAGGTACCTAACGATTTTGACGATTCTTTTAAACTTTTTCTTTCATAGTAAAGATCTATAGAGAATATTTATTCAATTTATTGCATTTTAATAGATTGACTAATTGTTGCTCGTGGCTCCGTCCGAGTGGATGTGTTTGATTCATGTTATATTGTAATTTATCTATAATACGTATGTATTTAGAAATATATATGTATGTTTATCAGTTGTCTAGTACTCATAGCACAAGCTCTGCTTAGTTTGGAACTAGATGGCGTTGTGTGAAAGTTGTGGAATATTATTATTATTATATTATTATTAAATAAAATAACCAATATTAAAAATACATCCTTTTTTATTTTTTTTTATGTTGGTTGAACATTAAAAAATACATATATTTTTAATATTGGTTATTTTATTTATCAAAACATTGATTACGATTTAACAAAGCATTTATAATGTTAATGCACGGACTAGAAAAAAAAGAAGGACTCCGCGCCACGCATATCGAAAGTGAAGCACCGTACCGATCTATGTGTGCGTGATTTGAGGGATACCAGATGAATGGAAATTTCCCCATTTTCTAAATATTTTCACAGTTTATTCATTTATTAGAATAAATGAATAAATTGAAATTACAAACATATGTATACTATTTAAAACTCAAAATTAAGTAATTAATTTGCATGGATGACTAAGAAAACGCTGCTGTAGAATACGTAATGCAATTGATTGTCTTGAATTACCTATAAGGAAGATAGGGGGTGGGGGGGGGGGGGGGGGTATTAAAGCTTACTTACCTAAAACACGCAACGTGTAAAGATTTTACCTATGTATTACCCAATCTCTCGGGAAAATTACCCATTTATTTTCTGACAACACTTATAATTCTGTTGAGGTTTTGTGTTCCAATAGTAATGATTTTAAAATGTCAAAAATACAATAAATCAACAAGTAAAATTGTGCCTTACCTGTGATATGTTATTCCTAGACACTTTTTCTGATATGTAGAATTATTTTTACACCTTTTCACAACACAAGATGACATTATTTTATTTTATTACTTCACGTAAATAGTACTTACAAAGACGCTGTCGTGTGGCGTAATGGCGGCCGGCCGGCATTCTATGATGTAAATGTGTGCGTGAGGCACGGTCCGGCATACTTACTGTGCTTCACTTTCGATACGCGTGGCGCGGAGTCCTTCTTTTTTTTCTAGTCCGTGTGTTAATGATAAAACAAAATATTGAAAGTTACACAATTAAAGTTCCGGTTTTACCGGTAAAAAGAAAATAGTCATAAGGAAGTCTCCGATTTCCGTCTCTGTTCTTTAAACTTTACGTAAATATACCCAGGCTATTCCGATCACTGCTTATAACAGATGCGTCTCAAACGTGAGTAGGCGCCGTTTTACAACAGTATGAAAACTTAAACTGGAAGCCGCTTTCCTTTTTCTCAAAGGGACTGAGTGAAACACATATAATCGCGAATTGCTGGCAATTTACATGGCAGTAACGCATTTTCTACCTTATGTCGACGGACATTTTTTTTTTTCATTAAAAAGTTTATATTTTACACTTTTTTTACTTATACCTACCCCAAACAAATTCATATAACACTACTTGCTATGTAAATATCAGTGACAGGAAGCTGCATCTGCGTTTATAGGGTACAGACGTGATGTTATGTTGTGCGATTGCGCAAACAATGCATACATATGCGATAGCAGCAATCGTGGTGGTTTTACTGGTATTTATTGAAGAGTTCCGTTGTCTGTTTCCGAAACTCATCACCAAATCTTTACGAAATGGGACCATTTCGGAATAAACCTCTATCGAACAAACAAAGAATTTTGCAAATCCGTCCATATATGACGGAGTTATACAACGTGTAACGTTAAATGATGCGCAAAACCTGAAAATAGTTTGATCAGAATAACGAGCAGAATTAATTGTAACACTTTCAGGTCACATTTTTCAAATCTTCATTAAAAAAGTTGCCGTGTCTATTTATTAATAGGTCAAGCAAGCCAATGTCAGCGCGGCGCAGCGGCCCGGTGACGACTCCTCTCTCGGTAAAGCGTCGCGTCGTCGCAGACGCAAGAAACGATCAGAATGGCCAGTAAAACTAAAACAGCACATAAAACATTTACAATTTTTTTAATGATTTATTTTCTCTCTGAAATAGGTCAATTGAATTAAAAATCAGTTGGAGTGTCTGAGGTTTTGCGCATTTAACGTTACACGTTGCAGAAAAGAACAGAAAAATATATATACACGGTGTAATTGACAGGTTGGCAAAAACTGAAACAGTAGCTTCAGACCATGATTTATGACTGAAAAACGTTGGAATTTTCTTCAGGAAAATTGTCGAATTTTCCGACCGTTTTTCAACTAGATTTGTGTTCTATTCATTTGTTACAACAAAATCCAGCCCTAAAAACATAATTTTAGTGAAAAAAAGCAAAAAACTTAAACTCGGCAATGTAAATAATAATGATTTAAAAAGAAAATTCATACATACCGCGCGGAATCAGCTGTTAGCTCTAAAAGTTTACTGGCCTCCGACAGTACCTACGACAGACAGAGAAAGCATACCGCTCGCTCGCTCGCTCCCTTTGTGTGCTGTGCGCCGGCGCCTTTGCTTACGCGCCGACACTGCTAGGGTTGTACCACGTATGGAATTTAATACTTGTCATTTTATTTTTATTTATGTAAAATGCTTTATTAATAATTAAATACTCAGGAGTATGATTACTTATTTATTCTTTCTTAATTCCGAAAACCTTATTTTAAATCGTTAACCTTTCGAGTATCGTAATAAGAGACACAATAGAAAGACAACAGGTGTGAGGACGCCGGCGTCCTCGCGGTGCTTAACAGTTTGATCTACAGTATCAATTACGAAGCCACCCGAACTGTACACACGCGTTGCATTACAGTAATGTAAATTGGTTTAGATAAGTGGGACATAAAACATAAAAACATCGCGTCAATATTGCCAGATTCACATTCCTTACCCTGTCAATCCCGGAGCGAAAGCTGGCGTTCAAAAAGGTTTGCTTATTTTCGTTATTTACAGACTATTTATAAGAAAAACTTCTTGTTTACGTTCTTGAACAAAGACCCTATAAAAAAAAACGCTTATTTTATAATCTATGCGAATGCCGGCGTTTGCTTAGTGTTTAGAAAATGGCGCAAAATCGCGCGCGTGCCGCTTGGGGATTGACAGGTACTAGGTTTAAACTTAGAAGCAGAACCATGAGTAGAAGTAACAAGAGATAGCGGTTAATAACAATCTTTATCATACGATTACGATACGATTCTTTTTCAATACCTAGTTCTACATCTTTATCTCAATGGCAGGCCGAACACGGTAACTACTGTGCCATGGGCTCCTCGACTAACGTATCTAGTAATATTACCGAAATAAAATGTTTCATTTCATATCATGTGGGCAGCCCTATGCTACACGTGTCACAAACACTCTCAAAGGTTTGCCGACAAACGAAACCGTCAGCACTCACTCAGCCGTTAGTTCAGTTTGCCGCGATTGCTGGTGCGTTCTGGACGTCTATTTCGTTTTCTTTCAACTGTCGGGAGTTCGGGACTGTGTTGTGCGTTGAGTTGAGTTGTGTGTTTTTGTGTTGTGTGGTATCATCATGAATCGGCGTAATGAAACGTTTAGTGCTCGCGAATATGGCCAGATGTTAATGTGCTTGGGTGAAGCTAGAGGAAACGCGTCGTTGGCATTAAGGCTCTATGTTCAAAGTCACCCAAATGAACGACATCCAGCTAATAGTCGTACTATCACACGGGCATATCAACGTGTTTTAGAAAATTTACCTATTGTGCCGCGGCAGGAAGGTGCTGGAAGGACAATCAGTGCTCGTTCTGAGCAGGCGATTTTAGATGTTGTCCGTCGAAATCCGCGTTTGGGAACCCGTACTGCTGCAAAACTTGTAAGGCGTAATAACGGACCCCGGGTTTCACATTGGGCTGTGCACAAAGTCCTTCGAAAGGACAAGCAACGTCCATATCGGATCCATAAAGTGCAGGACCTGGACCGTACTTTTCCAAACCGATGGATTGGGAGATTCGGGCCACATGCATGGCCACCTCGCTCGCCTGACCTAACCCCATTGGACTTTTTCCTGTGGGGTTATATCAAAGAACGGGTGTATGTGACGGAGTGTGATACCGCGGCCGAAATGGAGCAGCGCATAAGAGACGCTTTCGCATCGTTAAACCAAAAAATCAATGAGGATGTGACAATGATGCCTCGTCTCCATGCCGTAACCCTGCGTCGAGCACAACTGTGCGTGCAGCTCGGAGGCAACCACTTCGAGCCATGCCTTATACGACCCGAGAGACTTTAATTTAGGTAAGTGACTAATATTTTAATTTTTGATAGGTATTGAATTTGTGTTTAAATTTTTTGATAGGTGTGTTTGTGTGTGTATTGTATTATGTATTTATTCCAAACGTCCCGAAGTACCTATTAGTATGAATGAACAACGCGCGGACATTGCAATACGCGCGCAATATAGGGTCGCGCGCGTATCGCAATGTTCGTTATACATTGCGTAGCCGAAATAAAATTGAAAATTGAAAAACGTTCACCTATCATTTCCGGGAAAATATTTCACTATCAAAATGTTAACAATACCAGTCTGAATTCATACTTTTCGTTTTTGCCAACCTGTCAATTACACGGTGTATACAGTCCGCGTGCGAGCTCCGAGGAATCGGTGGCTGAGGAAGCGGGCGGGTGTGCGCCGCGCCCGACCGTCACTCCATCCCCCGCGCTCTCCCAGTACTAGTGTCGACCTTGACGCGAGAACACGCTTATCGAGTCATTTTTAATTTTGCGATAGTAGGTAGTGCTATTTTCTACTATAAATAGTAAAAGGAAAGGAAAGCAAAGGGATGGTTTAATGGAGAATGTTGTCGACTCATTTATTATTGAAGTGCGTGAGGAGATTGACGATAGTACAGACGCCAGCATATCATGGTACCCGAAACTATCAAATTTTCGTAATCAACCTTGAACCTAATGCAAATAGCGATAAAGTTGAAAATCTATTAAATAAAGGAAATTGTCCATTCTCGGCTTGGCGTGGACACGATGCTCGAAAAGAAACAACTTAATCAAAAATCATGTTTTGTTTTTAGACGCTTATTTATTCAAACTTTTTGTATCAAGTTGCGCCCACGAATGGTGCATTTAAAAAGTACTGAAATTGTTTTACTCTTCGACATATTGACAGTACTCGACCTTTACGGTGTTGCCATTTGTAAAATAATAATTTATAAATCGATTCTAATTGTTATTTTTTAAGTTTTTCTAAGTCCTCCTCATTCTTATAAGAGTCTAGAGTCTACAGTCAATTAAAGCTGTTATTTGTAATCACGTACATTCACTCAAACATGTTTTATCCATATAATTGGAAAACAAAAGTATCGTAGTTGGTCATTAAATTCGATTTTTAATCTAATATAAATCGATTATTAAAAAAAGACTTGAAGTGACAACTGACATTGACATAATGTGAGTTGTCACTTCAAGTCACTTGTCATGTCATGACTTTGTTTCTATCGAATCGAATATTGTTTTGCTCGTTTTACTCTTATTATTGTTTGCAAGTATTGTTTTGGCTTTGAAAATGGACACTGATACCGCATGCGTGTATATATTACACGAAAATAACAGTCAGGGACGAAATTCAATCAAGCAGTACCTATTGCTGCAATTGTATAGTGGACCGAAGAACAGTGGGTTGCGGCGCTCATGAGATGACTATGATTTGGTTTTCAAGCTGGGTAAGGTACCAAGATAATAATCTATATCCACCTGCCCACTTTCTAGACAACATATTACTAACATATGAGTCAGAATAATAATAAAATGTTTGAATACAAATGTGTTTATTTAAAAAAAAAAGCAAGTAAGCAAAACAAGTCTTACAAGCATCATGATACAATCTTATTACAATATTCTCTTCCCTACTGGAATTAGCTATTAGACCTGTATTATATTTATACTTAAAGTGTCTGTTCACGCCGAGCCAAAGTCCCATACTAAGTGGACAATGTCTTTTGACAGATTATAGTACCTTGATGTGTTGGCGTCTGTACTATCGTCGCTTTAATAGATTTTCGACTTTATTGCTAAAGAATTAGGTTCAAGTTTGATTGGGAAAATCTGACAGTTTCGGGTAGGTTGACCTGCTGGCGTCTGTACATAATACCCTCATAAAATGATTTCATGATTTTACACTCGCGCGGAGGCTCAAGATGTATTAGTATGGACACTCGACAGTGCAATATCGACTAAATCACAACTCTAGCTCATTACGTCAACATTCCTTATCATTCCTCGGAGCTCGCGCGCGGACTGTATGTATACAACGTGTAACGTTAAATGCGCAAAACCTCTTAAGGGGTCATTGTACTCATCATTATGAACAACTTTTACTATGGGACCAAACCTGAAATCGCGAAAAAAAAAACAGCTGTTCCCTACATTTTGACGACTAGTACGAACATAAATGTAGGGAACAGCTGATTTTTTTTTCGCCATTTCAGGTTTGGTCCCATAGTAAAAGTTGTTCATAATGATGAGTACAATGACCCCTTAAGAGGTTGTGCGTTATTTAAGTTACACCTTGTATAAACATCCGAATTGATAACCTTCTCCTTTTTGAAATCGGTTAATGATAGCCCCAAGGCGACTACGTCACCTTGAGTTCATTGCATAATCCACAACAGACATTCGTCACCTATCCGGTAACATGAACCCAGTGGCTGATGCACTATCGCGAGTCGAACATATAGATTGCCCGACACCTGTGGATTGGAATGAGTTAGCAGATATGCAACGCCATGACATTGAACTCACTCAGCTGTTAAATAAAAACAACCTTAGCTGGAAAAGTATGCAATTAATTAATTACATCAAGAAGACATTACGAGTACAAACAGACATTTCAATTTTGTTTATTTCTACGTATGTATTTAAAGCAATGACAAAATGGGGATACTATTATTACGGAGAAGGAAAGGAAGACCATTTCAAAGATCGGAAGAGGACTGAAAACTACTGCGGGAGGGACATGGAGGAGAAAAACTCACGATCGTGAGGCACGGAAAAGCCTGGCGGAGGTCTATTCTAAAGAGCAAGGCAATCTGGAGATTTCGGATGTCTAAAATCTTAATTTAAGGCGCCTCCCCGACCAAAACGCCGCGCAAGCAGTTTTTGTGCAGTTTTTCGAAGATCTACTTCTTATTTAAAATAAATATCAACAAAAAAAAATACGTTAAATTTCTACATAGTCTTGACTCCATAATTGTACAGACGACAGCACATCGAGCTACCCGAAAATGTAAAATTTTCCTAATCAACTTTGAACCTTATACTTTAGCGACAAAGTTGAAAATCTATTAAAGAAATTTGACATATTGTAGTAGCTTGATGTGCTGGCGTCTGTACATACATTTATTTTTTTTAATTTTTTATCTTTAATAAATCTCCTTACAACGAAACTCCAGAAATGAGAAATGGTGATTGATAATAATAATAATATAATAATAAACATTTATTGCAGAGTCAAGTTCCATAGTTTGTTAGTACCAGTATAAAATGCCTTATGTCTAGTGTTAGTAAATAAACTTAAACTAACGGGTAATTATATAAATTAATAACTAAGTACACCCACTAGGACTCTCCCATCCCAATCTACTTCACCGCATGGAGTCGTATCCAGCGTCCCAGAATCGGAGAGTCCCAGCGGTCTGCCAAAGTCCCCAGGATAGTGTTGGGGCTGGCGCGAAACCGATATAATAACGATGCGCATCTCTTACGCATGACGGTTGAAAAGCTGTCAACATTTGCGTCGGCAAACATACCGGACGCGCTGCAAAAACGCGGCAGCCCCAACAACACCCGGAAAGCGTTGTTGTATTGGATACGCAGGTCGCTATATGCCTTCTGCGAGAAGTTCACCCACAGGCTGCACGTGTAAAACGATTGGCAGAAGGCTTTAAAAAGCGTTACTTTAACTCGTGCAGTACAACGGGCGAACCTACGGGCCAACATACAGCATCGGACAGCCAGCGACCTGCGCTCCCTTTCCACATCTAAATTATCCTTAAGGTCTTCACTCACCCAGTGGCCCAAGTACTTAAATTTAGTAACTCTTTTTAATGGTATGCCTTCCAGTGTGATAAGTGGTACTTTAGAGTAGCTTTTATTACCAGCTTTGAAAACCATCAGTTCACTTTTGAGTGCATTATACTTGAGCCCATGGGCCCTTGCATAGGATTCGCAAAGACTGAGCATCCTCCGCAGTGCTCCAACCGAGGGACTCAGCAGCACCATATCGTCGGCATAACTGATATTATTAATACAAGTGCCATCAATGTGACATCCGATCCTGGTGCCGCTGAGCTCCTCGATCAGACTATTCATATACAGGTTGAAGAGCGCTGGGGAGGTTAAACCCCCCTGTCTCACCCCGCACTCCAACCTATACTCTTCCGACAAAGAGTCCACCCACCTCACACGGTTGACTTGGTTTCCATACCAAAATTTAAATATGCCTATCACTTCCAGTGGTACCGAGGTTTCCCCAATTAGTTTGTCCCACAATATATTGTATGACACTAGGTCAAATGCCTTTGACAAGTCTAGGTAACATGCGTATATTGGTGTCTTTCTTACTGTATAGTACTGAACAGTCTGCTTGAGGCATAGGATAGCACTTTCAGTGGACAAGCCAGACCTAAAGCCGAATTGAGCGTCATTGATTTTTAAGTGCTTGTCCAGCTGGCGTCCAAGCAGACTGTCCAGAACCTTAGCAATTACAGTCGCGAGAGAAATTGGTCTATAATTTGACACCTTAGAAGAGTCACTGGTTTTGTTTTTAATAATTGGAACAACAATAGTACGCATTAACCTTTCCGGTAGATATGAATGGCATAAACATAAATTAAAAAACATAGACAGTATTCTAGGCAAGTGAACTCCAGCATGCTGCAGGTGCTCGATACTGAGACTATCGTGCCCTGGAGATTTGCCTCTTACCATATTTTTAATTATATCAGCAACTTGCTTTGCGGTGAATGACACACTGCGCTCAGAGCAGACCATCTCAGCATCGAGCATCCGCAGCGGCTGCGGCTCTCCCGTCAGGGGTGATTCGACTCTGAAGTGTCTTCGGAACAGGTCCGCTATCTCACGGGTATCATGCACGCCCTCAACGCTCACCGGGAGGCTTGGTTTATAATTAAGCTTATTTGTTGCTTTCCAAAATTTACAGAAGTCTTTATTTGTATGATGTTTTGCAATGATGTCCATTTTAATTTGATTTTGGTGAGCTTGGCACCATTTTAACTTATTTTTGAAAAGCTTCCGCGATTCATACATGTCTTGGTGAATTCTACCGGCGCTAGGCTTACGATTCAGTAACCATATATTGTAACAAAGTCGCGCCTTGGCATGAGCGTCGCGAACCTACATCATTGATAACATGTATCTCCTCGTAAAGTAAACATTAATTGTTTTAAACTAGTTTGTAAGATTGCTAATAAAGGCCATTTGAAATTTGATGTATGCATAGATAAATATACCTAATAGAAGCATATCCCGCTTATCGTCGTATCAAGACGCTAGTGTTGTCTAACACCTAAAATCAACAAACATTTTAAAAATGTGTTAAGTTGAATGAACTATGTAATTGTTGAAGTATCTAAACAGACCGATTCTTTTGGCTTGTTTTATTTTTCTCATAGCAAAAAAAAAAAAACTCACCTTGACTAAATTTCCATCAGCTCAGATAGACAATTTCGTGTGAAGCTCGTGGTTACAAATTCGCCTTCGCCGGAATGCTCATATTCTTTCCCTGCCGTGCAATTCTGTAACCATCTCACCGTGCAAGCTTGGGTGAAGTGAGCGTGGAGTGAGCTGTCATTCGCTAGGGATTAACACTATTAAGTGCTCACTTCACTTATGATATCACGGTGAGATTTTTATAGAATCGACCGGCTGTTGTAGAATGTGTTCTTTTTCCCTTCCACCCCTCTCTATCTTAAAAAACGTTTTCAGTATTTTTGCGGCTCCCACACGAAGTTTTTGAGGTCATCGGATAATTTAAAGCTTACAATGCCGATGCATTCCACAACATTTTTCGACAAATCCTTTTCTGTACAAACCGCTCGTTTAATCAGTTCAAATAAAACGCGCGCAAGCGTTAGCTGTATTTAAGAGGGCTTCTAAACGGGCCATGTTTTACTGCAATTTGTGGCTGCAATATAGTGGCCGGCAACATTGCAAGCAATAACAGCCAGACTATGCAATATTGCAGTAATGTCCCGGCCATAATTGCCAAACATTTTAGGTATGGCCATGTATGGTCTATTATTGTTCGATAGATTGCCAGACGATCGCCGAGCGATCGATTTAACTGCAATATTGCCCAGCTAGTTCTATTGTTGTTTCAATCGCTCTTTATTGTTATGGCATAGTGCATCTTTTTCTATCGACATGAAGTTTGTATTGACTGTGTCATGTCATGGTTGTTTTTGAGGTTAAATTCTCGTGGGTTATATTCTCCAGGTTAAATAATACAAATAAAGAATAAAAATGACTAATACGTGGACTAACGAAAAGATTATCGATTTCATTAATGAAGTACAGACGCTGCGACAAGTGCGATTTCGTCAGCCGTTGCTGCCGATGTGAGTAGCCCGTTTAGGAGTCTGCATCATGAGCCATACTATTGCAGTCATATTGCAACACATGGCCCAGCCATAGAATTGCTCGACCATCAAGAACAATAAAATATTTTTGTAATGGCCAAGCAATTAGTTGCCAATAGTGCAGCCACAAATTGCAGAAAAACGTTGCCCGTTTAGACGCTCCCTAAGAGACTCACGAAGGAACATTATTTGTTGTTGTGATCTTGTTTCCGTAGCTGCGATTTTTTTTTTTTTTTTTGTATAGCGTCAGGTCTTAGGTTCGGTCCCCAGGTGAGGCAGTGTTATTGCAGGTTTCCATCAGGAATTTCTCAGTAGCAGCCCGGAATCTGGATTTATTCTCGGTTGATCTCTTCTCCATAGGAATTGACCAATTGGAACCGTGCACCTAACTTCTGACTTTCATAAGTGACCACGTAGGTATAACCACTCGTGCGTTACGCATGCTGATTCAGTTCTCTGTCAAAAACTGCGCATTCGTTACCACGCTGATTCAGTCTGGCATGCTTAGCGTCGAATTTAATGCCAAAGATTGCCCCTCTAAACTATAGCTTTGCCACTCTAATTTTCACAGAGTGCAGGGAAAAGAACAGGAAATGCATTTCCTGTTCTTTTCCGTATAGTTTTTCTTTATAGCTTAGACAGGCAAAAGAAAGGTAAAAGTTGTTCATAATGATGAGTACAATGACACCTTATGAGGTTATGTGTTATTTAACCCCTCAGCCGAGAATCGATCACTTTCAGTCGGCAAGAAATGGCCGCTTCTCTGCGGGCGGCCATCTCTATTCGCTGACTGTCAGCCGCGCACCTACTTCTGGGTGCCATATTATTCTGGTTGCGATATGAATTTCATTCAATAAACCCACGCCGATCACTGAATGTCTATGAGCGAATGATGTCATGCCTTCCCTGTCTTACCCTTTACACATTGTTTGTGTTAGAAAAGGATAGGAATAGAGCAGGATGTACATAGTTATCGCTCTTTCAAGTAAGTCAGTTCACTGCGACCACTTGTGGATGGTTTTCGGTTATGTAATTTTTTTGTGCCATCCAGAAATTTAGGTTTTCGGCTATCGGGACCACACAAAAATGGCTCTTCGCGACTGAGGGATTAAGTTAAATGATAAATAAATGATAAATGATTTATTTTCTGTAAGTAGGTTTGTACAAACACTTTTACATGTCAATCACATTTTTTTTTTAAACTAGATGAGGTCGGCGTTTCCTATCTGACTACTCTGAGAAGAAAGGCCGAAACAAACTCAGAGGTCACAGTCTCTTTTAAAGTCCAGACATAATCTTGGTCAGATCATGTGAAGACCATGTAGATTGGTGTCTGAAATGGTCTTTTGAGTAAAGAACCACACAGATTGAGAGGACCTGTCCAGTCAGTGCACGCATTTGTCAAAAATCGTGCAGCTCAACTCAGAACTTGAGGAGCCTTACGATTCGACGAACAATACCAATGAAAGGACATTTGGGTAGGCCGCATAAATTACTCAAACTGCCAGGTCATGATTAAAACTAACTAAGAAGGAAAACAGAAAAAAGAAATGACCCACATAGTCTTCACACTCACAATAATAATAATAAAAATAAGATACTTTACAAAGTAAATATCCATGTCATTGTTTATATAATATTCATCAATGTCAATGTGTATATAAAAATCCGGAAATAATCTTTGATCTTTGAGGACTATGTAGATTGGTGTCTGAAGTGGTCTTTTGAGGAAAGAACCACACAGATTGAGTGGACCTGTGCAGTCGGTGCACGCATTCGTCAGTAACCGTGCAGCTCAACTCAGAACTTAAGGAGCTCAACGATTCGACGAGTAATACCAAGGACAGGACATTTGTGTAGACCGCATAAACCACTCAAAGTGCCAGACCATGGTTAAAACGGAAACAATGACCCACATAGTCCTCACATTCACAATAATTAAAATAATATAAGACTTTAAACAGTAAATGTTCATGTCATTCTGTATATAAATTGATATTTAGAAAGAGAAAAAAAAAAAAGTGTAAATCAGCAAAAAATTAAAAATAAACAACATTCACTGTCTAGACCTATTGGAGCAGTTCAATCCCAAGCTTTTTTGTCCTCAATATAGTCTTTTACAGTATAATAGGCTTTCTGGCATAGTTTTAGCTTTATAAAAGATTTGAATTTATTAATGCTTAGTTCTTGAATGTGGCTAGGAAGTTTATTATAAAAACGTATACATTGGCATCTAAACGAGCCACCTATTTTCTTGAGCCTTGTTGTAGGAACAACAAATTTGTGTTTGTTCCTAGTATTTATGTTATGGATATCACTGTATTTTTTAAACAGATTAATATTTTTATGTGCATACAAAAGATTATCATAAATGTACTGAGAAGGCACAGTCATTATATTAATCTCTTTAAACTTGTCTCTGAGGGAGTGTCTGGGACTTAATTTATAAATGGAACGAATTGCCCTTTTTTGTAAAATAAAAATTGTCTGAATATCGGCGGCATTTCCCCACAACAGAATACCGTATGACATCACACTATGAAAATAACTAAAGTAAACTAAACGGGCTGTCTCTAAATCAGTTAAATCACGAATTTTCCTGACGGCGTATGCTGCAGAGCTAAGCTTTTTTGACAATTTATCTATATGGGGGCCCCATTGAAGCTTGGCATCCAAAGTTATGCCTAAGAATACAGTGGAATTTTCGGGTTTTAACTCTTCACCCTTTATGAGAACACGAGTTTCTACTTGTCTAACATTTGGTATCGTAAACTTAATACATTTCGTTTTTTTTTCGTTAAGAAGTAGATTATTAACATTAAACCAGCTAACTACTTTTGCGAGGGCACTATTTATACTGTCAGTAACCAGCTGTTGACGTTTGAGTTTAAATAAAAGTGAAGTGTCATCTGCAAACAACACTATATCATGTTCGTCCTTTATGAGGTAAGGCAAGTCATTGATATAAATAGTAAATAATAATACATTACAACTGGTATACGTTCTTATGCATTTAGTAAGAAGCTGTTATACAATGTGTAACGTTAAATGCGCAAAACCTCAGACACCCCAACTGATTTTTAATTCAATTGACCTATTTCAGAGAGAAAATAAGTCATTAAAAAAATTGTAAAGGTTTTATGTGCTGTTTTAGTTTTACTGGCCATTCTGATCGTTTCTTGCGTCTGCGACGACGCTTTATCGAGGGAGGAGTCGTCACCGGGCCGCTGCGCCGCGCTGATATTGGCTTGCTTGACCTAGTAATAAATAGACACGGCAACGTTTTTAATGAAGATTTTTTGAAAAATGTGACCTATATTAAAAAGTGGTTCAATTAATTCTGCTCGTTATTCTGATCAAACTATTTTCAGGTTTTGCGCATTTAACGTTACACGTTGTATTAACATTACAAATTTGTTTTTGTTTTTAAGTACTAAAAATACACAAAGTGCCGCAAAGCATCATCGAGCAGTCGAAACAGCCGTAAAGATTAAAATACACACAGTACACTTTTATGCACAAACCAGAATTAAAATATCGTATACAGGTTGAAATTGAAAACATGCGACAAATCGAAATGAGAGATTGTACTCATCATTGTGAACAACTTTTACTATGAGATAAAACCTGAAATCGCGAAAAAAAAATCAGCTGTTCCCTACATTTATGTTCGCATAACTCGTCAAAATGTAGGGAACAGCGGTTTTTTTTCCAATTTCAGCTTTGGTCCCATGGTAAAAGTTGTTCATAATGATGAGTACAATCTCCCATTTCGATTTGTCGCATGTTTTCAATTTCACCCTGTATACACGAGTGTATAACAATCAAAAACAACAAAACATAATATTCTGATAGTGTTTATGACAGGTTAACAGCTTCATATCACGTACTACCGCACGGCTACACACCAAGCTATATATAACCAGTATAAGCTGACCTCTGATTGTGCCGAAAACCTATACAATGCGAGGTCAACTAAAACTGGAAATTATAGCTTGATGTGTGCCCGTGTGTACCTACTGGTTTACCTTGACGGTATTGTTGACAACAGAATTGTTATTGGTTATAGTATGACGACTGTAATTCCAGTTCATTCTCGTAATTCTATCTATCAATTTTCTTTTTTGGAACAAAGTGCTTTTACGGAGCTTGCTTGTAAATGGGAGAAATCGTCACCCAACAAAAAAGCGTCATGCGCCCTCCATGCGACTCTTCATTAATGTAATAGAAAGAGACAGAGAGAGAGAGGGAGACTGTTTATATGGGTTTTGGGGGTGCTGAAGCCGATAATAATAATAAATTTATAATAAATTTATTGCAAATAACGTTTACAAAAAAGGTACATTAACCTCGTAACGCCCAATGTACAATGTATTAAACAAAGTGACATACAGTATTACACATTGCAAACATGCATTTAAATTAATTAATGTACATTGTAATGTACATTGGGCGTTTAGGAGAAGGTTTTGTTTTTAGTCTGGGCCGGAATGCCGTATGTAGCTTTGTTCAATACATTATACATTGAGCGTTTAGCTCATCTTGCGAAATTTAGCTTGGGCGTTACGAGGTTAAGCCAACAGTAATAAGGTTATTCATACAGTTCAGTGCCTAAAAATATAGTAGAACTAAGATATTATTAAAGGTGCAAATAATCGTGGTTCGGATGTGCCGTGTTTGTTAGTGGACCGCCCGAACTAGGTTAATTTTAACCTGTGTTTCAGGCCATCACTTTACATTTCAGTTTTAAAGCGACAGTAAAATTTAAAATTAGCTAAACTATTACAAAAATATATTCTATAACTATAACTACGAAAATAAGCTTATGGTGCAATAATACCTAAAAACTATGTATATGAAAGTATACAAAAATAAACATTAACGAGGGGATTAGATGTGCACTATGCCAAAATTTCTAGAAGTTGTTCTGTGTCTGTGTAATTTTGTATCATTGAATATTCTGACATCTTACTACATTTTATATACGTTAGACTATAGAGGCTCAGAACTTTATGCAAACCAAGTCCTTCCTTCTCTTGTCGGATGGTAAGGGGTCAAACGAAAGTGTAGTATGCTGGAGTAGTACTATGTTTAAAATAAATAATTGCTGCACAGATGGTGATGTCAAAAAGAAAATCCAAGATGGCGGCTGCAATTTTCAAATGTTTCGTCATGGGAGTCGTTTTCGTGGCTTTCGAGGGTGCTGAAGCCGAAAGCGAGGTCAAAATGAAAATCCAAGGTGACAGCTGCAAACATTTTCGAACTTCTGCGGCCACCATCTTGGATTTTTATTTTAAACTTCGTTCCTGCCGGGGGTCTCCCGACCCCGCACTTTTAAGTGCCTGCCTGGGTTTGAACTCACGACCTACCACTCGTAAGTCGGGTCCGATACCACTGGCCCACCACTGTCCCCAAACTAATACTAATTTCTATTAATTACTTAATGCTATAAGTGAGTAATAACATAACGACGACGTGCTCAAATCAATGTCGTACAGTTATACATAAGAAATCCTTTGTAATATAACCCACATTTTAATTCCACCTTTAACTTTCAACACACAAAGTTCAAAATCCAACACCACTAAAGTTAAAAGCTAAAAAGTTCCACTACCTCTCTTCTATTGTAACTTTAAACTTTGTATTTATGGAAATAAGGTTCAAAATCGTAATGTAAGTAAATGTAAGCTTATTTGAATGTCCAGTATAGGTAGGTAAATCAAATGATTATGAATGGGTCAGTCTTACTTAGTTCGAGCTTAGAAGATGACGTATATTTTTATTTTATTATCTGTGATAGTTGGAGTGGTAAGTTTCAGTAACTAATTTATTTTTAACTTGCTGACTGGCGAAATATACATATAGGTACTTACTTATACAACATTATTTTTACTAACAAGGAAGGTATCCCGACGTGTCACCTCCGATTTTTTTGTGGCTGATATATGTTATTCTCCATCAAATTTTAAGAGACACGTATTTTTTGTTTTTTGCCAACGCGCCTTTTTTGTGGGTGAAATAGCCCCCTAAACATTACCACCTTTCGGGGCAGTTTGAGGGTTTTACATAGTTCTAGTTAATATTTTTCCAAAAGACCAAATGGATATATTAATATCCATTTGGTCTTTGTTTTTCTTTCTTTCTTTTTTTTTAAACCCTCAAACTGCCCCGAAAGGTGGTAATGTTTAGGGGGCTATTTCACCCCCAACAAAGGCGCGTTGGCAAAAAAAAAATACGTGTCTCTTAAAATTTGATGGAGAATAACATATATCAGCCACAAAAAAATCGGAGGTGACACGTCGGGATACCTTCCTTGTAAGTACATATATGGAAAACCCGAAACACGTGTCTAGTATTTTTATGTAAAGAATCTGTGCACAACATTTCAAACTGTATCATGAAAAAACACGAAGCTATAAGCTTGTTATGTTACCTGATTGTCTGTACAAAAATTGTTTACCACTTAACATGCGCCGCCGGCCGACCGGCTGTGACCTGTGTTGTGCGCATATGATTGCGGATGTGTACTTACTGTCGCTCGGTGTCCAACTTGTTAGCTTTTTTAAATATTTTTGGGACAAAATATAACATGGTGTAAAAATTATTGGAATCGATTCAGTAACTTATTCTGAACAAACTATATTCAGGTTTGCAATATAGGTACTAAAAATAATGTTGTATAAAGTTCTCCAGACCGTATTTCGGCCACGACGGTCAACCTCAACGGAGACTAGCCTTCGGCGTGGGAGATATTACAGTGCACAACTGCACTCCCTCTTCCCTCACTCCCATAGTCCGATGGGACGGCAATCCAACACGACCGGAGAGAGATCAGGCACAGGACCAACGGCTTGACGTTCTTTCCGAGGCACGGGAGTAGCACACCGCCGACTTCCAAACTCCGGGCTGTTACCAAGAAATTCGTAAAAAAAAAATTTGGCCCTCCCATAGTAAATCAATCAGCTGGTTGATTTACTATGGGAGGGCCAAATTTTTTTTTCATATTTCGACCTATGTTCTTTGGGGAAAGTTGTTGAGTTTCATGAGCACATTCACCTCCTTCAGGGTTGATACCCCCTTTCCGTTACACGCTGTATAAGCGGTCACGCCCTTTACACCTGGAGGCTTTTATTTAGGTAGTAAGTTTTTGTTTACATCTTTAATTTTGATTTATTATTTTTTTGCTTGAGTACCTGCGTATATTTTTATTGTACATGTTTTTAGGTTTATTGGCGTGGCTAGCTGACATATGACTAATAATTTAATTTAATGTTCTGTGTCTTGTAATGTTAATTTCTTTGCATATACATATAAAGTATACAATCAAGTATTTTCTTACTGAACAGACAGCCGTACTGCTGGGGAGTTTGTTGCGCCACTTCTCCCCAGCGAAAGCACTAGGAAGTTGAAGGGCGTTTTGGGGGACTGTCTTTTGTAATTTTGCCGTTCAAAAATGCTGATTCTCAGCCTAGTTTGAATAAATGACTTTTGATTTTGATTTTGAAACCCCACACCATGGCGTGGGTAGACGAAAAAAACATCGCCACTTATGTGTACTGTGGCGGTACTCTAAATTGTTTTTTATTATATTACTAGCGACCCGCCCCGGCTTCGCACGGGTGCAATGTAGAAACAAATTTTAGAGCCATTATTTCTCGTAAAAAGTATAGGATAAAAAATGCTTGTTGTGGGTTATCCCTAAGAGATAGACATATACCATCGCGGACTTTTTTGTAGACCTTTTTAAGGTGTACAATACTGTAGTACATTATTTTGATCTATCTCGACGGGTTCAACCAGCGTTTACAATGTAAACGCAAAAAAATGTGTTTATTTACGACATCACATTAGAAACCTCTAAAATTATCAGTGTTTCTCTACTATATTATGCATGTATTATACATATAAACCTTCCTCTTGAATCACTCTATCTATTAAAAAAAACCGCATCAAAATCCGTTGCGCAGTTTTTAAGATCTAAGCATATATAGGGACAGACAGACAGGGAAGCGACTTTGTTTTATACTATGTAGTGATTATATTACTTTGTCGGCGTGATTGTATGTATGTATATCATATGATCGTTGATTGTATGTAGTATGTAATGTATTTCCATGCCAAGCTGCGGACGGACGGACGAACGGACGAACAGACGGACATGGCGAAACAATAAGGGTTCGTTATTGACTACGAAACCCGAATTTGCTGTTCCATATATTTTTCCATCGGTTACAAAAAATCTATTCCAAGTAAGCTGTTCCATACGTTTTGACCGCGTAGGTATTGCATTTTTTTTTTAAGAAACAGCAGATTTTTTTTGTAACCGACGAAAAATTTCTTCGTTAGGAAGTTTAGAATCGAGGTAGTTACAGTTTGCGCGTCTATGTACAGACGCCAGCACATCAAGCTACCCAAAACTGTCAGATTTTCCCAATCAACTTCGAACCTTATAGTTTAGCGATAAAGTTGAAAATCTATTAAATAAATCTGACAGACAGTAGCTTGATGTGCTGGCGTCTGTACCAACACGCTGTGCATGTGTGTGTGAAGACGAGTAGCGTCATCACATAACACACACAGACTTCCGACTTCGTCATTGTCTGGTTTGGCGGTGTTTTTTTTTTTTTTGAATGTCATCTTGTTGTATCATATCAATGACGAATGTCGGTCAAAGCTAACCGTAAATGACGTGACCATAGTTCAGTCGACTGTAATTTTGACATTTCATCCATTTCCAGTTCGTGTGCACATAGTTTTTAAGTTTTATTTACTAACACAATTCTTACAGGCTGCTTCCAAAGTATTTATGTTCGCTAGGTTACGTTTAGTTAGATAATGTATTAATATAAGGTATGATGGGACTGGCATACACGTCCGTGTAAAAGTCCCTAATAATAAATAAAGAGAAAAAAAAAAAAAAACACACACACAATTGTTATATTGTTATAATACTTATGTATACTTAAGGTATTTGTCTATGGGTCTTTGTTACCTGAAAATAAATGGTTTTATAAATAGTTTTATTATTATTAATGATTTTGACTTCATTTCATTATTTCGATACTTCACTATTTTATATGACAAGCACGACACTAGTCGTGGCTAGTCAAAAGTAGCCCGATACCACTTGTGACTAGTAAAACACTAGCCCGACGCTAGTCGTGACTATTTAAAACTTATTCATACTATCGTATCTTAAATAGCGTTGAAAAAAGCAGGAAAAATTCCCGTTTCTTTCCAATTCCGTTGTTTTTTTCAATGTTGCATTCGAAAGTTTCAAGAAAATTTGTCAATATACAGGGTTACTGGTAACTCGACGTATTCCTTGCAGGACATCATAGTAGGGTTAAAATGCAACAAATTAAGGCACCAAATGTTCTACCGAAGTTCAGTAGTTTTTGAGTTAGTAAGGGTTTTAGATTTTTTGTGAAAAATCCCAGATTAAATTATTTGAAGCCAATTTGAAAATTATTCACGGGGCGGCTGTACTGAAATTGGAGTTATTATCATAGTTGACGCCGTAGCGGATCGTTTTTAATAATTAAAAGTTCAAAATGACTAAAACTTTGGTGAAGATCACTAATCAAACATTTTTTTTTTTTGTAATTTTTGCTATTACTTCATACAAAATGTTGTCTTAGCACAAAAAAAAATACTACACCAGGTGTACAAATTATTAGTAAAATATCCTTGTCTTATCAGCTATCCAAAAAGGTATGATTGTCAATACTTTTGCGTGTGTGACAGGGAAAGATAGAAGTTTTATGGGGAGCAGGTAAAATTGCGAGACGGTCGACCTATTGTTCTAGAACAATAGGTCGACCGTCGTATTATTCGTAGTTTTTACCTGCGTTTGAATTCCAAACACTCGGCAAGCTTTATGATTGGTCACTATTGTTCCCTCGGTACGAGACAGGGTGCGACTTCACAAAATCTGGTCGTCAGCGTTAGTTAGTTACAACTCTACGTTGCGCAAGTTCGTGTTTTGTTATCTGGCTATATCCCTGACTGTTGCCCCATATCTTGCTCTTGTGTTGTGCTGTGCGTTCATAAGTGCTGACTATGGCTGCATATTCTAATCAAGAATACGCTGACATATTGTACTGTTACGGACTTTGTGACGGTAACGCTGCTGAGGCGCGAAGATCATATCAACTGCGCTTTCCAAACCGCCGACTCCCCCACGTTAGTGTCTTCGGATCGACTTATCGGCGATTATCTGAAACTGGCAGTGTTCAAAGAAGCAGGCAAATTGACACTGGTCGTTTTCGGAGATACACGGCTGAGGACGAGGAGCTGATTCTTCAACGTTTTATTGACGAGCCCAACATATCTACAAACATCGTAGCGTGTGAGCTTGGTATGTCACAGTGGAAAGTCTGGTCTGTAGTTCATTTGTCAGGCCGACATCCATACCACTACCAAAAAGGGCAAAGAAGGGCAAACATGATATACCAACATGACGGATGTCCAGCCCACTTCCGCATCACAATTCGACAATTGCTGGATGAAAACTATCCAAACCGAAGGATTGGGCGCGGTGGGCCGATTCCGTGGCCTGCACGAAGCCCTGATCTGACGCCGCTAGACTTTTACGTCTGGGGTCATATGAAAGACCTAGTTTATGTGACCCCCGTAAATTCAATTGAAGAACTAAGGGAGAGAATAACAGATGCGGTGGACCAGATGAGGACCACAATCACATCAAGAATCACAAAAACCGAAGTGAGGAAGCGAATAAGAGCATGTATTCGAAACCGAGGGCAGCACTTCGAACAAGACGTGTGAACTACATGTTATTAAAGACCACAAATTGATATTGATTAAAAATAATAATAATTTTCACGAAATTGTTTAATGTGATTTTCCGAATAAACACCTTCTTGTACTAAATCAAAAACGATTTTCATAATGCAGTCCAAGACTTTGTATTAACTTTCATACCTTTTTGGATAGCTGATAAGACAAGGATATTTTACTAATAATTTGTGAACCTGGTGCAGTATTTTTTTTTGTGCTAAGACAACATTTTGTATGAAGTAATAGCAAAAATTACAAAAAAAAAAATGTTTGATTAGTGATCTTCACCAAAGTTTTAGTCATTTTGAACTTTTAATTATTAAAAACGATCCGCTACGGCGTCAACTATGATAATAACTCCAATTTCAGTACAGCCGCCCCGTGAATAATTTTCAAATTGGGTTCAAATAATTTAATCTGGGATTTTTCACAAAAAATCTAAAACCCTTACTAACTCAAAAACTACTGAACTTCGGTAGAACATTTGGTGGCTTAATTTGTTGCATTTTAACCCTACTATGATGTCCTGCAAGGAATACGTCGAGTTACCAGTAACCCTGTATATTTCATGTTTTTTTTCAATAAATCCAAAAAAAAACCGAAAAATATGAAAGAAACGGGAAACTTTCATGTTTTTTTTTGTTCAAATCAGTTCTTACTATATTTAACTTAAGATATTCTATGCTTTATCTCTTTCCATAATAATACGTGCTAATAAAATGGAGGGTAGAATGAAAAAATATATCGGCGAGATAAGCGCGCCCGCCCCCACTTTTGTGCATCTGTGTATTTCACCTATTAAAATATATTTCAATTTCAATAAAAC
Organism: Eremobia ochroleuca; assembly: GCA_949629135.1. Lineage (NCBI taxonomy): Eukaryota > Metazoa > Arthropoda > Insecta > Lepidoptera > Noctuidae > Eremobia > Eremobia ochroleuca. The sequence goes on along the minus strand of OX451411.1, from coordinate 2,225,038 downwards.
TTGTTTGTTTCAACTTTTCAAAACATCAAGCGAAACATTCGAAAGAATCCTGTTTCTTTCCAAAGGCTACCTTCCGTCAATTTTTCTATGTAACATGCGAAAAAAACGGAAAAAAACCACAATTTGTTTTTTTTCGTGAAAAAAACAAATTGTTATTTTCGGCATTTTCAACGCTAATCTTAAATACGCTTGACTCAACGCTGGTCCTGCTCCACAAGGGCGCATAAACTAATTAATTAGCATTCGAAAATATACAACGTGTAACGTTAAATGCGCAAAACCTCAGACACCCCAACTGATTTTTAATTCAATTGACCTATTTCAGAGAGAAAATAAGTCATTAACAAAATTGTAAAGGTTTTATGTGCTGTTTTAGTTTTACTGGCCATTCTGATAGTTTCTTACGTCTGCGACGACGCTTTATCGAGGGAGGAGTTGTCACCGGGCCGCCAGCCGCGCTGACATTGGGTTGCTTGACCTATTAATAAATAGACAAGGCAACGTTTTTAATGAAGATTTTTGGGAAAAATGTGACCTATATTAAAAAGTGGTTCAATTAATTCTGCTCGTTATTCTGATCAAACTATTTTCAGGTTTTGCGCATTTAACGTTACACGTTGTATAAATATAGTTGGAGCTGCTGAAGACTGCTGAAGATTGAAAAAACTATCTTTGTATTGTATAAATTCAATCTCCTAATATTGTATAATTGCACACGTGTGAGCACTGTGTACCTAAACTATAAAGCTACCATTTACTGGGTACGTCTTTCATTGACTTGAATGTGCCCTGGCTGCTGAGGGTATGTCATGCTCACTCAAATGTCTCGCTGGTGGTGGCGTGTGTGTTGGATCATTAAGATCCCTTCAAAATGGTTGAGCTAAATGGTGCTGATCCCTACGTCATGTTCGTGAACGGGCGCCGCCAGTAGGGACTGGTCATCTCTTAGCTGCCACGGCTTATTTTAATTTTAATCTAAGTATTTTCATTTCTGAATTGTTTTTTTTGTTATCTTTTTTAGTACGGACGCTTTTAACGTGCACGTCTTTCTACATCGTTCTCACATGTATAATTTCAACTTGAATGATGCAACCAAAATGTTGTAACAATTTTTATGATTTAAAAGAGTGTCCGTGGAGTTTCTTGCCCGTTCTTCTCCTTTCTGACTGACTGACCCCTTGACAATTCAAAAGTGCCTATAATTGGTTTACTTGAAATAAATGCTTTGAGTTTGAGTTTGAGTTTGAGAATAGAAAATAAAAGGATTTATTTATTTATTTAAAATCAATAAACTCGCCCATGATAAAAAAATACAAACATGAAGTGCCAAACTTAACTAGCAGTGGGCAGAGTACATTGCTCGCAGAACTGCCGGTCGATTCTGTAAAAATCTCACCGGGAAATCATAAGTGAAGTGAGCAGTGTCAATAGTGTTAATCCCTAATGACAGCTCACTTCCCGCTCACTTCACCTAAGTTCTCACGGTGAGATTTTTACAGAATAGCACTGCAGATGGCCGATGGGGCCGAAATGTTCTGGAGTGGCGATCGCGTACCGGAAGACGTAGCGTTGGTAGGCCTCCCACAAGATGGACCGACGAGCTTGTGAAGGCCGCAGGAACCCGTTGGATGCGAGAAGCACAGAACCGGTCGAAGTGGGGGTGCTCGGGGGAGGCCTCTGTCCAGCGGTGGACGTCTTTTGGCTGAAATGATGATGATGATTTATAAAACAAAATTTTGACAGATTGTAGTAGCTTGATGTACTGGCGTCAGTACCAACTCTTATAACTACAACTTTTCATTATTTTCAGTTGTGTGACGAAAAAGATGGCGGCAAGGCGTATAGGATTCCACTGAACGATGGAAACTCCATACCAGCACTAGGACTTGGCACCTTCTTGGGTTTTGATGAGGTAAGACAGAATATTTATATTATTTCATAAACACTCTCAAAACGGTGAAGGAAAACATCGTTAGGAAAACTTCATGTCGCTGGCACGACTTTTCTTAGATCTTCAGGGTAATTGTGTAACACACTATCAGTAGCAATGGGCGTCATTTTGACAGTTCAACAACATTCATTGCGTTATTTACGTTGTTGAGCGGACACATTTTTCGAAAATATGGAGCAATGGATTAGCAATATGCTTCAAAGCTATTCAAACTGAAACTATAAATAATAATAAATAAATAATAAAATTTATTCAATAAAATAAGGACTAACGCTAAATACAGTTTTTCTTAAATCTATGTCAAGTTCACCATTTTTTTTTTTTGTGCCTGATCTAGGTAATCCTGTGTTTCAGGCGATTGGAGGTAACAATAATTTATTAAATAATCACTTAATTATCATATTTATCTTATTGGTACTTATTGGTACACATGTAAAACGTTTATAAAATTATATACTACTAACAATATTTACTTTAGTACAACTAATAACTTCTCTGTATCTTCATAGGACATAGTTTGAAGAGTCTGCATAAGGATTTTCTTGCAGTTACTCTGATTTAAGGAGTAGATGTTTCCTTTATCATTTAGCCTATTATAGAGTAGCGGTCCGAGGTACATATAAAATTTGGCTGTAAAAGCATGCTTTGTGCTTTTTTGAGGGCAAACAATATCTTTCCGTCTCCTTTTTGTGAATTCAGTGCTGAATGGAAGCGCCGCGTGTTGTTTTAGTACAGTGCTCATTATAAATAACTGTCGAACTGTTAGTACTTTACAAGCTTTATACAGGATGTTAGTGGGGAAAAGAAAAGGGCGGCAAGTAGCCACCTTGAGAATAGCTCTTTGTGCTCTTTCAATGGGGAGTAGCAAAGTTTTACTCGCCCCACCCCATGAAGTGATACAGTAAGTCAAAATTGACTGACAAAGGGCAAAGTATACTTGCCTAATTATTATTGGATCTGCTATACATCGTATCTTTTTGAATACGTATATCAGCTTACGAATTCTATTATTTAGAGCTTCCATATGCGGTCTGAAGGAAAGGGTTTCGTCTATTATAATACCCAGGTATTTTATTTTATCTGTCTTTTTAATATTAGGACACTTACATAGGCTGTCTGCAGGGATTGGGCAACAATGAGCATGCAACGCTGAGGGGATCTTCGATATTTGTTTGCGCATAGAAAACTGAATAAAACTAATAGTGTTGTAGTGACACAGTACCTGTCACACATACCTTGAACCAGTTACCTTTACCTCATACCACCAAACCAATTACCATTACCAGATACCACCGAGCCAGTTACCACATACCACCGAACCAGTTACCTTACCACGTTTTTAACACTCTGCACAAGAAACAGTGAAGCAAGGCATCTTGAAAAAGACGAGTACGTAATAACACACTTCGTGATAAAGAAACAAGATCGCAAACACGACGCGGCACGAGCGTCATCACAACGCCGCGCCACACACGTTCGCGGGTCGCTTCGAAAGAAGCGGTTTTGTAAGCGCATGCAGAGCAAGCAGAAGCACCAGCACCCTCCGTGTCGTCACTGCACACTTCAGGACCTCGCAGATGGACACACGACGCTGACGACACACGCGTCCCGCGGATCGGCAGACAGTCTTCACTCGACGACGGCACCTGGGGGAAAAGGACCGCGCTAGGCGCGCGACTTATATTTATACCTTCGCGGCGAATAGTGCCGCGTGCAAAACAACGCCCCGAGCCCCGCGCGCGGCTCGCCCTACGGCGCGTCGCTATTGGTCAAGATAAATGTAAACAATAAGATGCTAGGACTAAGGTACTATTGTTAGTGTATATATAAGTAGGTTGTTTTAGAAAATAAATCAGTTGTTAAATTCCCGCCTGAGAAGTTATTACTTTCACCACGTCGCGTCACGGTGCCCAACACTAAATTGGTGACCCCTCGAACACTAAATTGGTGACCCCTCGAACACGACCCTGAAGCCGAAGCCGAGTTCCCGCAACATCGAACTCCTGCAAGATCCCAGTAGAATCTCTGAAGAATCATCACCATGAATGCCGAAGAGTTCAGCGATGCTCAGGGCACCACATCAGTAAAGAGCGACGTGGCAGCAATCTCACTTCCGGCACGGCTACCACCATTTTGGCGCCAAAACCCGCGCCTGTGGTTCGCGCAGTTTGAAGCCGCCGTTGCTGCCAGCAAGATAAGTGAGGAGCAGAAGTTCAACCTCGTCGTCCCACTACTCGGCAACAGCGACCTGGAACAAATCGGAGACATCATCCTACATCCTCCGACCACCGGCAAGTACAGCACGCTCAAAGACAGACTCATCTCAACGTACCAAGAGTCAGACCACCGGCAGTTACAGAAGCTACTCAGCGGCCTCGAACTCGGCGATAACAGGCCGAGCCAGCTGCTGCGTAAAATGCGAGACCTCAGTGGCAAGCTACTTTCGGATGAAGCGCTGAAAGTTATGTGGCTCAACCAGCTGCCCGCTCAAGTTCGCGCCGTGCTCTCCGTCAACACCGAGTCATCGCTCGAAGTGCTAGCTGCGATGGCAGACAAAATGATGGAGCATTTTGAACCCGCTACAGTCGCCGTAGTCTCCACAGCAAACCCTTCGTCAACAAGTCCAGCAGTCAATGAGGTACCAATAAACACAATTACAAGCCTACAAATCAACATGCTTACGAAACAAATAGAGAAATTGTCACTCGAAGTCGCCGAACTCCGCAACCATCAATATTCGTCGTATCGCCGTTCCCGCCAAAACTCCGCACATCGTGGCCGCTCACGCTCACATTCAAGACAGCGTACTGATAACGCCCGCAAGCCCGGCGATCCCGACTGGTTGTGCCGGTACCACTACCGATTCGGCAACGCGGCACGAAAATGTGAATTGCCGTGTTCCTCAGCAAAGCGGGAAAACTAGAACGTACATCGACAGTGGCGGGCGTCGATGTAAACCAAACAAGCCGCCGCCTATGTGTGATCGACATCAACAATAGAGAAAAATTTCTTGTCGACACGGGAGCCGACATATCGGTATTAGCCGCTCGAAACCAGAAATATTCAAAACCGACGGAGAATGCAGGCTACAAACTTTTCGCGGCAAACGGAACAGAGATTCGTACCTACGGAGAGCGCACACTCGAGCTCAACCTAGGCTTACGAAGAAGTTTCAAGTGGACTTTCGTCGTCGCCAATGTGAAAACTTCATTACTGGGTGCCGACTTCCTAGTGCATCATAAACTGTTAGTCGACTTGCACCAAAGAAAACTCATCGACCGTGTAACCGAGCTTAGTGTAAACGCAATCAAAATAAACAGCAAAGAAGAATCGATTTACATCATCAATCGCGACCACACTAATCACGACCTGCTGAAGAAATATCCAGATGTGCTTCGACCAATGACACTCAAAACTCCAGCCAAGCATGACGTCACACATCACATCGAGACAACTGGGCCGCCGATCTACGCACGGCCGCGCCCTCTACCGCCCGACAAATATAAGGCGGCAAAACTCGAATTCGAGCGCATGATCGAGATGGGAATATGCAAGCCGTCAAACAGTCCGTGGGCGAGTCCACTTCACATTGTTAAAAAGAAAGACGGTTCACTTCGAGTATGCGGCGATTACAGAAGACTCAACGCCGTCACCGTTCCCGACCGATACCCTATTCCACGAATCCAAGATTTTACATACCAACTCCACGGCAAGAAAATATTCTCAAAACTCGACCTAAAAATGGCATACTTCTGGATACCTATCGCAAAACAAGATGTTCAAAAAACAGCAATAATAACACCGTTCGGACTTTTCGAATTCACCTGCATGACGTTCGGCTTAAGAAACGCTGGTCAAACCTTTCAACGTTTCATGCACGAGGTTCTACGAGGACTAGATGAAAACGTATTCTGTTTCGTCGACGATCTGCTCGTACACTCGAGAAATAAGGAAGAACACCGCCGCCATTTAGAAATAGTACTCGAACGCCTAAATACCTACGGCGTCAGTCTTAACATCGACAAGTGCGAGTTTGACAAGGAAAACATCGAGTTCCTCGGATACCAAGTGACATCAGAAGGAATCAAACCCACTCAGGAACGAATACAAGCCATAGTGAACTATCCGAAACCACAAACAGTTCAAGAACTAAGAAGATTCTTAGGAATGATGAACTTCTACCGTAGTTGTTTACCACATCAAGCAGAGTACCAACATGAATTAAATAAATATCTACACAACAGCAAAAAGAAAGACAAAACTCCGATACAATGGTCTCAAGAAGCAGAACAAGCCTTTGAGAAATGCCGACAAAGCATACTCGAGGCAACGACACTGACTCACCCGATACCTAACGCGCCGCTATGTTTATTTACCGACGCATCGAATACTAGCATCGGCGCCGTTCTACAACAAAAAGTGGACAACTTGTGGAAACCACTGGCATTCTATTCAAAAACTATGAGTGAGACGCAGCGACGCTACAGCGTGTACGATCGCGAATTATTAGCAATGTACACCGCAGTGCAACACCTACGACGACTGATAGAGGGCAGTGACCTAACAATATTCACCGATCACAAACCATTAACTTACGCGCTGACAAGAACACCGAGTAGTAGCGATACACCACGAAGAGAACGCCAGCTACACTACATCAGTCAGTTCTGTTCAAAGATCCAATACATTCACGGTGATAAGAACGAAGCAGCGGACGCCTTATCACGCATTGAAGAAATCAACTTGTCACACTGTACGATCGACTACAACCAACTTGCTCAAGATCAACAAAATGATGAAGAACTGAAGAGCTGCATGTCCAACCCGAATCTAAAGTTTGTGCCTATCACATTGCCCGGAGGTCAACGACCCATCATATGTGAAACGTCAACTGGCAACGTTCGTCCATACCTACCAGCGACTTATCGTTTATCAGCATTTAAAGCGCAACACGAACTAAGTCACCCTGGTGTGCGAACAACAAGGAAGATAATGTCTACAAAGTTTTTTTGGCCAAGTATGAACAGAGAAGTTGGTTTATGGGCGAAATCATGCATCGGTTGCCAGCGCGGGAAAGTTCAACGACACGTTATCAGTCCACTCGGCGAGTTCCAAAAATCATCGCGTTTCGAACACATTCACGTCGACATCGTAGGACCACTGCCGCCATCTAACGACTACAGATATCTAGTAACAATGATCGACCGCTGCACTAAATGGCCGGAGGCAATACCTATTCGTGACGTCACCGCCGACACTGTTGCTAAGGCGATTTACGAGGGATGGATAACGCGATTTGGCTGTCCGTTACGTGTAACAACGGATCAAGGAAGACAATTCGAATCTTCGTTATTCAACGCTCTGATGAAGAAATTTGGCATCACCAGGATTCGAACTACAGCATACCACCCGCAAGCAAATGGTCAAGTAGAACGCTGGCATCGCACGTTGAAGGCCGCGCTCATGGCGAGAGGTGCCGGCATACACTGGAGCGATGAATTACCGACCGTGCTGCTTGGGCTACGTACAGCGCTTCGTGAAGACACAGAAGTCAGCCCGGCTCTGATGACCTACGGATCGACACTGAGAATACCGTCAGATTTCTTCGCGCCTACACAGCCGAAAAATGAAGACGCAGAATTCGTCCGCCAGCTGACCGAAACAATGGCATCACTCGCGCCAAGCAGTAAGTCACGTAACAACAACAGGAGCACGTTTGTATACAAGGACTTAGCGACATGTACTCATGTTTTCGTGCGCAATGATACCGTGCGAAGTCCATTGACCCCTCCTTACGACGGCCCGTTCAAGGTGATTCAACGTGAAAGCAAACATTTCACCATACAGATGCCACTTCGAACTACAGTTGTCTCAATAGACAGACTTAAGCCAGCGCACCTACTCAACGATGAAGAGTCTACCACTTCTCAACAAGCACCGCGCACTAAAAGCTCAGCAGACTCAACTACGAGCGTTGAGCCGCGGTCATGGACCCCCAGCGCACCGCGCGACACATACGTCACTCGGTCCGGCCGCGCGGTGAAACACAACGTACGCTTCGCTTAGGGGGGAGTGATGTAGTGACACAGTACCTGTCACACATACCTTGAACCAGTTACCTTTACCTCATACCACCAAACCAATTACCATTACCAGATACCACCGAGCCAGTTACCACATACCACCGAACCAGTTACCTTACCACGTTTTTAACACTCTGCACAAGAAACAGTGAAGCAAGGCATCTTGAAAAAGACGAGTACGTAATAACACACTTCGTGATAAAGAAACAAGATCGCAAACACGACGCGGCACGAGCGTCATCACAACGCCGCGCCACACACGTTCGCGGGTCGCTTCGAAAGAAGCGGTTTTGTAAGCGCATGCAGAGCAAGCAGAAGCACCAGCACCCTCCGTGTCGTCACTGCACACTTCAGGACCTCGCAGATGGACACACGACGCTGACGACACACGCGTCCCGCGGATCGGCAGACAGTCTTCACTCGACGACGGCACCTGGGGGAAAAGGACCGCGCTAGGCGCGCGACTTATATTTATACCTTCGCGGCGAATAGTGCCGCGTGCAAAACAACGCCCCGAGCCCCGCGCGCGGCTCGCCCTACGGCGCGTCGCTATTGGTCAAGATAAATGTAAACAATAAGATGCTAGGACTAAGGTACTATTGTTAGTGTATATATAAGTAGGTTGTTTTAGAAAATAAATCAGTTGTTAAATTCCCGCCTGAGAAGTTATTACTTTCACCACGTCGCGTCACGGTGCCCAACACTAAATTGGTGACCCCTCGAACACTAAAGTGTGTTACGCAATTAGGGTACTTGTTGGCTCAAAACTTCGCCACTTCCACGGCGTCGTCAGATACAACGCAGAGAGGTCACTTTAACTGCATGTTTTGGGACATGCAATTTGAATATACGGACAATTTAAGTTGGAAGTCAATTTGGTTAACGATTAGTTTCCCTACCCAAATTTTGCCAATAGGAAAGGGTTCCGTACCCAAATGTTGCCAATGGAACCCTATTACCAAGGCTCCGCTAACCGTCCTTCTGTCACGGCTGTATCTTTTGAACCTTAATAGGCAGCTCGCTACCACCATCTGCCGAGCCTTTTCCCAACTATGTTGGGGTCGTCTTCCAGTCTAACCGGATGCAGCTGAATACCAGTATTTTACATGGAGCGACTGCCTATCTGACCTCCACAACCCCGTTACTGGGTAATACGATACCTCTTGGTAAGACTGGTTGTCAGACTTTCGGGCTTCTGACTATCCGCAACGACTGTCAAAGATCTACGAATGACAGCCGGGACCAACGGCTTAACGTGCTTTCCGAGGCACGGAGGGGTCTCGGTATGTAAAGATGGTCACCCATCCACAGACCAACCGCGGCAAGCGTAGCTTAACCTGACCAATCGACCTGTGCGGCTGTTATTATTTAGCCACGGGCCCCTCAAGCAGCTCGCTAAAACAACATATAACAATTAAATAAAGTTAAAAATGAAAGGAGGTCCCTATACCTACAAGAAACGTATTTTATTTTAAAAAATATGTAGTTATAATATTGTACGGTGGACGTCCAAGTGCGAGTCAGACTTGCACACGAAGTGCTCCGTAACCCTTCGTGTGCAAGTCCGACTCGCTTCGCACTTGGACGCTTTTTTCTTTACTTTACATCGTTATTTTTTGAGCGCCTACAGTAATTAAGGAGCAACGATATTGAATTATGAGACCTATATTTCATTATCATTCTACAAATCTTGCTGTTGTACAGACGCCAGCTCATCTGTGAAATTTTCCCAACCAACTTTGAACCTTATGCTTTAGCGATAAAGTAAATATAATTTTAAAGTTAAGTTTAAGTATCTATTAAAGAAATTTGTCAGATTATAGTAGCTTGATGTGCTGGCGTCTGTACATGGTGATACCTATACCCATTTACTTTTTTTTATAGAATGCTCAGATGCCAGTAGATAAGCATGAAGTTGAATACCCTGTCACCTGGGCATTGCAGGCCGGATACAGGTCTGTACTATGATTTTGAACTATACAAGGTGTAACTATTAGGTTGTCTTGCCATATTTTATTTCACTCGGATTTTCTCGTATTTAAACTAAAACGAATTCAAGAAAGTTCTAGATCTTTCTAATAAGGATGAGTATCTTTTATGGTGAGGGTATAAATAGGCGCGGACGCAACGCAATAATTAGTCTTTAGTGAAAATGGATCAGCGTCAACTGCGAGCTATTATGCTATATGAGCATCGACTTAAAGTCTCTTCAACAGAAACAGCTAAAAAGATTAACACTGCATTTGGACCGGGTACTACTAGCGATCGGACTGTTCGTTTCTGGTACAAGCGTTTCGACACCGGTGATATAAGCTGCGAAGATCAACCTCGCCCAGGCCGACCCACCAGCTTCGATGAAGATGCTTTGCGTCACGAACTTGAGCTACATCCAGACTATAGTACGCGCGATTTAGAGAAGGCGCTTGGACAATCCCACGCGTCTATAGATCGTTATCTCAAATCGATGGAATATCGCAAAGTGATGTCATGTTGGACACCTCATGCGTTAACGGACCATGACCGGGCCGTTCGTGTGGCCATTTGTCAAAGTTTGTTACTTCGTCCGCACAGACGAGACTCTCTCAAGGACATTATTACATGTGACGAGAGCTGGATTCATTATGAAACTAACACGCGTCATGCCTATTGGATTCCTCGCGGGGAAAACCCACCAGCCCAGCCTAAACTTAATGAACACGGTCGTAAGATTATGTTATCTGTTTTCTGGGATTGGCAAGGAATGATTTTCTGGGAACTCCTCGAATCTCATCAGACTATTAACGCCAATCTGTATACGCAGCAGCTTCGCAAACTAGCAGAGATGTTAAAAATTAAGCGGCCAAAACGACTTGGAGTCCAACTTTTGCATGACAACGCACGACCTCATTGCGCCAAGTTAACACATAAACAGCTGGAGGAGTTAGGATGGCTGACTGTTCCACATCCACCGTATAGCCCGGATCTTGCCCCTTCAGACTTTCATTTTTTTCGAGCTCTTAAATTTCATTTACTAGGAAAAAAAATCGAAAAATCTGGAAGTATTAAAATTGAACTTGAAAATTTTTTCGAGTCCCAGCCTGCCTCATTTTGGGGGAAGGGTATTCAAATTTTGCCCAGACAATTTTTGTAGATGGCTGACTGTTGTTGATAACGAGGGAGACTAGGTACTATATAATTGATTAAATGTATTTTTATTAATAAAAAAATATTAATAATAATTTGATTTTTAACTGGCAATAATTTATGAGACAACCTAATAAAATAACGCACAACCTCTTAAGGGGTCATTGTACTCATCACTATGAACAACTTTTACTATGGGACCAAAACAGAAATCGCAAAAAAAAGTCTGTTGTGCCCTACGTTTTGACGAGTTATGCGAACATAAATTTAGGGAACAGCAGATTTTTTTTTTAGCGATTATTTTTTTTTGCAATTTCAGGTTTGGTCCCATAGTAAAAGTTGTTCATAATGATGAGTACCATTACCCCTCAAGAGATTGTGCGTTAATTCTGGGACATGTTGTAGATTTTCTTCCTTTTCGGAACATCAGTCTATTACAGTCTTTTTCTTCGTCTTTCTTTTCTTTTTCTTTTTTCTCCTCGACCGGTCACTTATACTACCATCGGGGGGATAAAAGAAAGAAAGAAAGAAAAAACGTTTATTCTGCACAAACAAAACGCACGCTACAAATAAAAAACAAATAATAATAAAAAATAAAAAAGACATAAAATATACAATGTAGCCAAAAGCCTCGTACTCAAGCGCTTGATGTCAGGGCCCGCGAAAAATGAAAAAAAAATTTGGCCGGCCCATAGTAAACCAATCAGCTGGTAGTCAGTTTTGTAAGGGAGGGCCAAATTTTTTTTTCATATTTCGACCTATGTTCTTTGGGGAAAGTTGTTGAGTTTCATGAGCACATTCACCTCCTTCAGGGTTGATACCCCCCTTCCGTTACACGCTGTATAAATAAATAAATATTATTATTACGCAATCATTTAGTTAAATATTAAGTAGCGAGCACGTGACTCACAAGTTGTTGACACGCGTTTTACTTTGTGTAAATTATTTTATCACCTCTGCTCTCAAAAACGGTGAAGGAAAACATCGAAGACACGTGACATATCTACCAACCAGCACTGGGCCCGCGTGGTGGATTACGGCCCAGTCCCTCTCACCGAGAGGAGGCCTGTGTCCCAACAGTGGGAACAATATAGCGGATTATGGAACCTAATTGGACTCATCTTCCTTCCGCCTACCTTCAAGTAACATTAGTCCTCACCGCCTGTCCCTGCATACCCCGTATAGACGTGTGACAGCCAATCAGCTCAGCCTATCGCAGCCCACTGCAGGACATAGGCCTCTCCCAGACTGCGCCACAACACCCTGTCCTCCGCCTTCCGCATCCAGTCTACCCGAGCTACCTTCTTTAGGTCGTCCGTCCATCTAGCTGGGGGGCGTCCCACACTACGCTTGCCGATACGCGGTCTCCACTCCAGAACTCGTCTGCTCCACCGGCCATCGGCCCTTCGACAGACATGGGTAGCCCATTGCCACTTCAGTTTGCTTGATCTGCAAGCTAAAACAACACCAGTGACACCTGTAGTGCTATTCTGTAAAAATCTCACCGTGACAACTTGGGTGAAGTGAGCTTAAAGTGAGCAGTGTTAATCCCTAGCATCAGATGGAATGACAGCTCACTTCACTTAACTTCTCACCGTGAGATTCTAACAGAATCGACCGGCTCTGTTGTATTAATACAGTATCCGACTGTTAATGTGGTACACTGATCTTTAGACAAAGTCCGGCTCTTTAGTGTCTTCTGTTACTCATACCTCTGGGACAGTCTGTTCTTCAGTACTAATAAAATCAAAATCAAAAGTCATTTATTCAAACTAGGCTGAGAATCAGCACTTTTCGAACGTCAAAATTACAAAAGACAGTCCCCCAAAACGCCCGCCCTTCACCAGTTCCTAGTGCTTTCGCTGGGGAGAAGAAGTGGCTCAACAAACTCCCCAGCAGCACAGCTGTCTGTTCAGTTAGAAAATACTTGACTGATATTATATTGAAGTATTTGAACTACAGATCCGATTCCGAAAATTCTTTTACTAATGGGATGCAACAGTATTGCCGAGTGTCACATGTAGTAGTTTGTTATATTTACGCAAGGACGGCTTGGCCTGTGATAAAACTGTGTCCTGCCGTGCGATTCTGTAACCATCTCACTGTGAAAACTTGGGTGAAGTGAGCGTGGAGTGAGCTGTCATTCAGGCTGTCAGGATTAACACTATTGACACAGCTCACTTCACTTATGATTTCACGGTGAGATTTTTACAGAATCGACCAGCAGATATGTTCTTTTGTCCGTACCGTACCTCCGTTTCGTATCAGTGTCGCGATCCAAGAACGCTAGTTTGGACGCCCGTTCGGCATGGCACGGCGTCTTGACACGGAGGTATACGAGCAGTGTGGACACAGCTTTACAGTCTTGCAGTGGATGTCTTTCAGCTGAATGAAATATTAATGATGTTGGCAGGTTGATAGACACTGCAGCTGCTTTTTTCAACGAGGGTGAAGTGGGTGCAGAAGTGAGAGCTTCCGGAGTACCCAGGGAAAATATCTTCATTGTGACCAAGGTAAGAGCAATAAATTTCCCAAGTATTTTTATCAGCACCCTAACTCCGTAACACACTATCAGTAGCAATGGGTTTCATTTTGACAGTTCAACAACATTCATTGCGTTATTTACGTTGTTGAGCAGACACATTTTTCGAACATATGGAGCAATGGATTAGCGATATTCTTCAAAATGAGAGTAATAGTGTGTTACGCAATTATGGTGCGGAATCATTTTGAAGGATATTGCTAAGCCATTGCTTCATATGTCCGAAAAATTTGTCTGCCCAACAACGTAAATAACGCAATGGATGTTGTTGAACTGTCAAAATGAAAGCCATTGCTACTGTTAGTGAACTACTCAATTACCCCACTGATGTGACTTTACAAAGTTGTTACTTTTTAACCGACCAAAAAAAGAGGAGGTTCTCAAGTCACCGCGTTTATTTTAGTTTTTTTTTTTTGTACTTTTGTTTGGACTTAACTTTTACGTGTTCGTCACTTTGGTGCTGTTCTGAGTTTCTGCTACTATTAACTAATTCACTTTTTTAAATATTTCAGCCGGTCTCAAAACATCTTAAAATGAAAACTAAGGTGAAGTGAGCTGTCGTTCCGCCTGATGCTAAGGATTGAAACTATTGACAGCTCACTTCACCTAAGTCTTCACGGTAAGATTTTTACAGAATTTATGGGCTGTTGTTCACCTCTTCATACTAACCCCTTTATTCATAAACTTTAACGACTGTTTAACTACACATTTTGACGTTTTAAACGTCAAAATGTGTTTAGTTATCGTTTATAAATAAACCCTTTATACTTTAACACAGAATTGTACTTATTTCGTGTTGCAGCTTCCTTCCTACGAGTCCCGAGACGTCATCTCTTCTCTGAGGAGCTCTCTGACTCGTCTGAACATGACCTATGTGGACCTGTACCTCATTCACAGCACTATCACTTTTAAGGTTTGTAGTTTATATGGCTCATAATCAGCAAAGAGTAATACTTTAAAAAGTGTTTATCATTGTTCCTCTCAACCAAAGCACTTGGCATCTAAAATCTTTACCATCCCTGGTTGACTGCTAGAGAATGCCTAAGGCATTAAGTCCGCCTTTGTACAGACGCCAGCACATCAAGCTACCCGAAACTGTCAGATTTTCCCAATCAACTTTGAACCTTATGCTTTAGCGATAAAGTTGAAAATCTATTAAAGAAATCTGACAGATTGTAGTAGCTTCATGTGCTGGCGTCTGTACCTTATTTGTGTGGGAAAACTTAAATAAATAAATCAGCCTATAACGTTCCCACTGCTGAGACACAATCACAATCACACGGGCCCAGTCCGGGTTGGTGGATGCCACATGTTTTCGAATTTTATATGTTTTTGAGCGAGGGCTTAGTAATAGGGTTTTGTTGGCATCTTTTGGGCACGGAACACTAAAAATCACATTAACTGTTAACGTAAGGGCTGATTTTTCCATCGCCAGATACTCAACTTTTATTCGAGGAATAAAATTGACGTTTGACGGTTTTTGTATGAAATAACTGTCAAAATTTCAAAATTATTCCTCGAATAAATTTATCAGGTGATTGAAAAATCAGCCGTTATACTTAAAAATAAAAAAATATTATAGATTGCATGTCGAGATTCTAGATTTTCCGATAAACCAAAAAAAATATGAGAAAAAGGATTGAAGAAGAAAGTAATACGCAAATTATATATTTTCTAATCAACCAACTTCAATAAACCCGTCTTCGATACAATCTTTAAGAACGATAATTAATTAAAATGATAATTATCTTTGTTTGTTTTTTTAATTATTTTTCTGAAACAATATCCATATGTGTCATAGTAAGTTTTAAAGATAGAATCTGATTCGAATCTTTTTGAACTTTGAAATTCCAAAATGGCGCTGCACTGCAATTGATAATGATTTTATCAGAATTTCAATGCTAATTGCACAATATTTAATTTTCCATCTAAAATACGATTAGTCATTTAATTAAACTTTTTTTGCAGTCCAGTCAACAGATTTTAAATTCTATTGCGTTGGCGGCATTACAAAATGGCAGCTGCAGTAAACAGTTGGTATTGTAACCACTTTTTGCTTTCAATGCCATCCTTATGCCTGCGGTATTGAAGTCAAAATCGGTTGAACGCGGACTGTAAAAATGTTTATTTAAGTACATGTCTAATCTTATTTCAAATCGAGTATTGATTTACTACAGTACCTATTGACTGTAAAGATACTTATGGCTAAAAGTGACCAGCAGTGCGATTCTGTAACCATCTCACCGTGAAAACTTAGGTGAAGTAAGCTGTCAGTGTCATCCCACCTGATACTAAGGATTGACTAAGCATACATTTACAATCATAATCGAGATTTTAATACCTAGAATTTTTGATGGTAATTCTGTTGATTTAATCCCACGTAGTTTGTGTGGCGTGAAGTTTCTGTTTCTGTTGTTGTTGTTGTTTCTTTTTATTTTTTGTTTTGCTATTTTATTTGAAAACCCCATAACATAGTAATGTTTTGACAACAAAAATACTTGTTTTAAAATTATATAAATCAATAGAATTAGCATTAAAAAATATTATTAAAACCTCGATTATGATTGTGAATGTATGCTTGGTCAATCCCTACCATCAGTGGGATGACACTGACAGCTCACTTCTCGCAAGTTTTCACGATGAGATTTTTACGAAATCGACCGGCAGAATGCCAATTCCCGTAATTAAAAACGTTCAAAATCTAGTCGCAATCTCATATCAGCGACAATCAATGTCAAAAACTTGTCAAAAAAGTGGAATTTCTAGACGTATTTTTGACAGATTGAGACTGACATAAGATGAGCAATTCTCGTAATTTTAAGAACGTTCACGGTCTGATCTCAGTCTCAATCTGTCAAAAATAACTCTAATTATGCCTACATTTTTGACAAGTTTTTGTAAGTCGCTGAGAAGGGATTGCGACTATATTTTGAACGTTTTTAATTACAGGAATTGGCCTGATGATGATGCGGGGTTCGATGGGGATCAAAATTCGGCTTTTCAACAGGAAATAAAATAGGTCGGTAGTTGCCTCCCGGAGTCGAGATTTTTGCTCGGTTCATCTTCGTGTCGCTGGCACGACTGTATTTTAGATCTTGTTGGCAAAAAACTTCGCCACTTCCACGGCGTTTTCGGTGACAGCGCAGAGGGCACATTGACTGCTTGTTTTAGGACACAAAGGGCAGGATAGGGGGAGGAGCATAGTTGATAGTAATAGAATCTATTACATAAACACTACCCAAAAGACTATAAAAATTCTTACCTTTCCATACATTGTTTCTGTACACCTCTGTCTACCGCATCGAGGTAAACAGATTCGATATAATTCCCGTATTTTTTTTTTCTTTTCAGCCAGACGAAAGTGCCTACGACATCATAGACTACCTAGACACCTGGAAAGGTATGGAGGAAGCCAAGAAGTTAGGCTTAGCCAAGTCTATAGGCATATCTAACTTTAACGTTAGCATGATGGAACGACTGCTGGCTAACTGTGAGGTTAAACCTTCGGTGCTGCAGGTTGAGGTAAGAAAAACTAATAATGCCTAACGGCCGCTTTCTATATTCAACCGAAAATTTAGAATTGTTATCGATCCGGATTTTATCTGATCCCTCGATTGATACTGAATCTCTATTTCAATAATATATCGATCTCTTCTCCGAATCCTTAAAAAAAAGGGATTGGTCATAAATTAGCGTCCTCCTTAACGTTTTCTTTCACGCATTCGCAGTAAAAGTACATCAATGAGTAAAATGCTGGTTATTTTATTAAAATTAATCTATTTTATGATGTATAATCACAAGATATTGCATACACAGTAACAATTAAATGCGAAGTCGCAAAGGTAAAGTATTTTAAATACACGTCATCGTATATGTAACCAACCTTGTTCATAAAAAAGACAACATACAAAAAAAACTGAAAAAGATAAGTGTAGCTCAAAGACTCTTTATTGGAAAAGACGCTTGGTCTAAAAATTATGCTTAGTTCAAAAAGGGTGTGCCGGCGGCTGTGCTCAGTATCTTTAAATTTTGGTATGGTAACCAGACCAACTTTGTGAGGTGGGCCGATACACTCTCTGAAGCATACAGGCTGGAGAGCGGGGTGAGACAGGGAGGATTGACATCTCCCAAGCTCTTCAACCTGTATGTAAATGACCTCATCGTCGAGCTCAGTAGCAGGCGCGTCGGTTGCTCAATAGATGGCGTTAGTATCAACAACATTGGCTACGCGGACGATATGGTGGTGCTGAGCCCGACGGTGAGGGGTCTCGGGGAGCTGTTAGGGGTGTGTGAGGTCTACGCTCATACACATGGCCTTTTGTACAATGTACAAAAAAGTGAATCAAGTGAGTGAGTGGTCTTTAGGGCCGCCGGTAGATGTCCTGAACATTCACGTGATATAACGTTGAATGGCTTAAAAGTTAATCGTGTCACGAAATTTAAATACCTTGGGCATTTCCTTACCGACGGCCTTGAGGACGATGTAGACATCGAGAGGGAGCGCAGGTGTCTAGCGGTCAGAGGTAACATGCTGGCCCGCAGATTCTACAGATGCTCTGAAGAAGTTAAGGTTACGCTCTTTAAGGCATACTGTCAGAGCATATACACTGGGAATCTGTGGACCAGTTTCACCAGAAGATCGCTGGATAACCTGCGTATCCAATATAATAATATCTTCAGGATGATGTTGGGGCTGCCTCGTTTCTGTAGTGCATCAGGGATGTTCGCACTGTTCAAAAACACTATCGACTGTTAATCATTTTCCTTAGCGAAAGGACACAGAGTATGCACTCTGTGTCCTTTCACTATTCTTTATAAATACCCCGAAATATTGAAATGGGAAGATGCCTCTATGCTTACGACCAAATCTTATCAAATACAACGCTAAAAAATTCTTCTGGCGCGTGGCCGAAATCAGAACTAACGCCGCCATCTTATTTTGTCATTACAATTTCACTAATGTTTACTAACAACGCCCTCTGCTACTGTTATTCAGGCGCCCAAAGATCCTTGTAGCACTCTACATATATTAAATTTGTGAGGAACGGGGTGTAAAGATCACTCATCTTTCTTAGAAAAGGAAGGATCCTTCAACCAGACGGGTGTTGTGTCTGGTGGGCTACTGCCCGACGATTGATGTCGGAACGTTGTATACAATGCTAGTCGCGCGGTAAACTCTGCTTGCGCGATGCAGGATTTTGCGTGACGTCGGTGTGATGTGAAGTGTGCATTTGGCGATGTAGATGCCGCCACAACCCTAACTCTCCAACCATTTTCTATCCTCAGGTAAACTTAAACTTAGCTCAGAACAAGCTGCTAGACTACTGCAAGAGCCAAGACATAGTGGTGATGGCCTACACGCCATTCGGTTCTCTATTCAGCAAGGAGACTGCGCCACCAGCACCCATGATCGATGACCCGACGCTTGTGGAGTTAGCCAAGAAGTATGGGAAGAATGTGCCGCAAATTGTGCTGAGATATTTAGTAAGTATTGTCTTGCTTAAACAGACCTGACAAGTAGTCTCGTCAAAGCCCGTTTTATTGAATTGCAGCAGGGGTAAGATTAAATTAAAATAACTTTGTAAAAAAACTTGTGCGGTCGAGGGACTCCCGTCAGGAACTAAGTTTCTTATACAACGTGTAACGTTAAATGCGCAAAACCTCACACACCCCAACTGATTTTTAATTCAATTGACGTATTTCAGAGAGAACATTAGTCATTAAAAAAATTGTAATGGTTTTATGTGCTGTTTTAGTTTTACTGGCCATTCTGGTGGTTTCTTGCGTCTGCGACGACGCTTTACCTACCGAGGGAGGAGTCGTCACCGGGCCGTTGCGCCGCGCTCACATTGGCTTGCTTGACCTATTAATAAATAGATACGGCAACGTTTTTAATGAAGATTTTTTGAAAATTGTGACCTATATTAAAAAATGGTTCAATTCATTCTGCTCGTTATTCTGATCAAACTATTTTCAGGTTTTGCGCATTTAACGTTACACGTTGTATAGTTATTTTTTGACTTTGTAGTGTATTTTTTGGAAGTCGGTTGTTTTTTTTTTTTTTTTGGATAAAAGTTTTTTAGTCAGCCAGATGGCCTTCTGGTAGCCAGTCGGCGCCTGCCGCTTTCTTCAGCGATCGATCCATCACGAATACGATCACATATCTGTCCATTGAAAGGCCCTGCTAATCGATATCCTTGATCCTCGGCTAGTCCCATCCAGCTAGGTACTACCAGCCACCCCTCGAAGACCGTCTCGCTACATGGAGGAGTAGAGAACATCCTACCTCATTCTTGCATTAGGATAAGCTAACTTTCAACCTATTTTATGACTATTTTCAGGTGCAAAGAGGAGTAGTTCCTATCCCCAAGTCAGTGAACAAGCACCGAGTGGAAGAAAACATCGATGTTTTTGACTTTGAACTGACCAAGGATGAAATGGAGACTTTGAGTAAGTTTTGAAAACAGAACTGAAGAAGTCAATCTGTAGACTATCCTAATTCGAAGTCAGTAGATTGAATTCTTCAATTCTTTGTGTTCACTTCTTTTGGTTCATTCTGTTCTGTATTGATTGACTTACTTTCTTCTGCAAATCACATAGTGCTTAGCAGGAGAATTTAAGAAACTTAGAAGGCTCTCTACTGACTATTTAGTGAATATACTTAGGCCCGGCGCCCATTGGCGGCACGGGAAGGTATTTTTAGGCGACGAATCAAAATATAACTTATTGGTATGGAAATAAAGTTGAAATTTCAATGGTAACGGTCGTACGTACAAAAACAATACCGCGGTATGCTTAGGCATGCCGTGACGGCAGCCTTCGGAACGCTTCGGCATCCATCGGAACTTTGGCAGTCTTCGGGATACCGCTGCAAGACAGCGCCCGCCCTGACCTCGCGGCTCCGCGCGTAGCTTCATTAGCACGGACGCCTCGGCATGCCTAAGGAAGCTTCGGTGTGCTTAAGGACGTCGCGGCATACTTAAGGATGCCACTGCATAGTTACCGCCAGTGTGCGCTTACATGTAGGGATGCCGAAGGATCCCCTGCCGTGCCGTGCCGTCAATGTGCGTCGGGCCTTAGTCACACTGCTAACTGCTGGGTAAAAAACTAGGTAGAGGAACAAAGTCTAATTGGCATTGTAGATATTTAATAATGAAAGCTATAAAGTAAATGCTTATTGTTAGTTGGTTAGCTTCTTAAGTCACACTGCTGAGTTTACTCGTATAAGAAGTTGTAAAAACATATTCGTTTTTATCTTTCTTAATTATTTATTTTCAGGCAAATTCAACAAGGACTACAGGGTAGTGTTCCCCAGTTTCTGGCAAGATCATCCCTACTACCCTTATGAGAAGGTGGACGTACCGGCTGCCAATCTGTTCTAGAAAACAGAGTAAAGTAGTGACAGACTAAAAAATGAAATAAGTTTTTAACCGTGTAAATTTTTAATTGGCTAGTACCTAAATAGCTTCAGTTTTTCCTAAGCTAAGCGAAGCTAGATCCATTTATAAAGCTTTTAGTATACTTAGCGTCGGTTTGAATGTGAACTCTTTAATTCTGCAAAAGTCTGCAGTGATATCTCGACCAATGTCACTGTAATACTTGACAGAATGATAAATTATATATATTTTTTTTCCTATTGAACAAAAGGCTTGAGTTTATAAAACGTTATATTTTTGGCAGAATAAATTCAAACAAAATCTTTTAAAATAATATTTTCTTTTTATTTTTATTTTTTTGTTTATTGTTTTTTATATAAAACATATTTTATATAGATACATTAATTTAACCATTATACTGTACAATTGGGGATTAAAACAAATACTTAACTATACAATAAAATATTTAAATTTCCAGAATTGCTATATTTTAGACACACTATGAAAAATAAACCCCCAGCCTCCGAAAGTCTGATCAACGCAAAAGTTGTATACGCTGTCAAACTAATGTCAATTGAATTGACAGATGTCAAACTCGTATTAATTAACAGTTGTGATTGCATGGCTGAGCGAAATAACAAAAGGCAATCAAATCAAAAGCCATGAGATTTGACAGCGCAGTAAAATAGACAATCAAAAACCGGAAGGAATGACCTTATTCATCGGAAAAACTCTGCACTCTGCAAAATTACTTACACCATATTTTATCACTAATAATACTTATTGCAGAGATGCATAGTTACTCTTATTTAGAGCATAATGAGACAAATGAATGAATGAGTAAATTAATGTCAGCAGCTAATTTAATGCTTGAACCAGCAAGCGTATTTTTAGTAGAAGACTAGACATCATTTTGACACCCCTCAGCCAAAAAAATAGTGTTTGAAATAGTTTTTTTCTGTGTAACTATGTATTGATACATTGAAAACAATGTTAAAATGATTTAGTAAAGAAAATTGGGTAAGAAAATCTAGTAGCAAAAATTAAATGCTGAAAAGTATCAAAATCATGCCAAAAACGAACGCTCTAAAAGTCTGCACTACACTCTAAAACTCATTATAAGTCTGCAGATTCAATTATTGCTCGTATTTTATGAATTCACTCTGCAATTCGTCTTCTTGTGTCAGCACGCACTTCGAATTCGCCTCGAAGTCACACTGCTGTGTCTGGTCGTTGAAGAATAGTCCATCAGAACAGAATGCCACTTGGGGAACTCCTGCAACGCACCTCCAGAATCTTTGGCAGTCACCCCTGGGAAAATAAAAGAGAGTTTTTAGTCCTCTAGATGGGGCTTTTGACTAAGTAATGACAGCCACACGGGTCGATCAACCAGGTTAAGCTACGCTTGCCGTGGTTGGTTCGTGGATGGGTGACCATCTTTACATACCGAGACCCCTCCGTGCCTCGGAAAGCACGTTAGGCCGTTGGTCCCGGCTATCATTCGTAGATATTTGACAGTCGTTACGGGTAGTCAGAAGCCCGAAAGTCTGACAACCAGTCTTACCTAGGGGTATCGTATTAATTATTATCCAGTAACTAGGTTGTGGAGGTCAGATAGGCAGTCGCTCCATGTAAAATACTGGTATTCAGCTGCATCCGGTTAGACTGGAAGCCGACCCCAACATAGTTGGAAAAAGGCTAGGCAGATGATGACATGTTTCAACCCCCGTATCTTCTACATCCTTATAGGTATCAACTTGCAACCACCATAGTGCACGATGTGAGTCACGCTTTTTTACAATGAAATTAATTTTCTTTTCATAGCGTTATTTTTATTTTAGAAGTTTAAATTAAGAGTTTTTTCTGATTTTTAGTTCGATTTGCTATTAAAGCGTGTTTTTTTACTTTTCTTAAACTATATTTTTTTGATAACTTTTTGGGCTAAGTATAGTTGACGGTGAAGGAAAACATCGTGAGGAAACCGGCATGTCTTAGAACCAAAACTTCGAAGACATGTGACATCTACCAACCTGGGCCCGCGTGGTGGATTACGGCCCACTCCTTCTCTCTGAGAGAAGTCCTGTGTCCCAGCAGTGGGAACGTTATAGGCAGATTATGATGATGATGATAGTTGACAATAATGGAT
The DNA here is from genome assembly GCA_949629135.1 of Eremobia ochroleuca. Lineage (NCBI taxonomy): Eukaryota > Metazoa > Arthropoda > Insecta > Lepidoptera > Noctuidae > Eremobia > Eremobia ochroleuca. Next base: position 2,201,817 of record OX451411.1, on the reverse strand, counting down.
TCTGGAATGTTATTGGAACTGCCGGTCGATTCTGTAAAAATCTCACCGTGAAATCATTTATTTATTTAAACTTCTCGCACAAAAGGTACAAAGGCGGACTTAATGCCTTAGGCATTCTCTACCAGTCAACCAAAGGTGGTGAAGAGATAAGATGGCAGGTGTTTTGGTTGACACGACGATGATAAGAGAAATCATAAGTGAAGTGAGCGTATATGTATGTTTATCAGTTGTCTGTACTCATAGCACAAGCTGTGCTTAGTTTGGGACTAGATGGCGTTGTATGAAAGTCGTGGAATATTATTATTATTATTATTACTTAATAGTGTTAATCCCTAGCGAATGACAGCTCACTCCACGCTCATTTCACCCAAGCTTTCACGGTGAGATGGTTACAGAATCGCACAGCTGTTATTTATTTATTGTTTTGTTTTTTTTTTTTTAAACGTTGTCCCACTCTAGGAATTTCTCCTGTATTGTGAGTGCGTTTACAAACATTTAAAGTCACATACACATACAGCCAGACCCGGAACAACTACTTGTAAGTCATACAAATATTTGTTCCGTGCGGGAATCGAAATTCGATTAACCACTGCGCCAACCGTGCCGTCAGTATTTATTTATTTAATACTTCAAGCACATAAATGTACAGAGGCGGACTCAATGTCATAGGCATTTTCTACCAGTCAACCTTTGGGTGATGCAGAGGCAAACAGTAACAGGTGCAATCATCAACTATTACTTACTTGTAAGGCACCTGCCTCGCTGCATTGTCAGCTCTTGCGCAGTTGAGGATGCTGTTGTACTTGCCGTGCTCTGGAGAAATTGGTCGCACGCTCGCTACGGTATCTGCAAATGAAATACAATCTTATAACCCAACACTGACAGTTGAGAATGTCATGATTACGTGACACCAGTCAGCGAAACACGACGCCGACACTTCGTGTGCAGTAGTTATTAGTTTGTTATGTTACATGTATTTATAGTATTTTTAAGTTATATTATTATAGTATTGTATTTGTGACATTTCTGTATGTATTAGTTTATAAGTTTGTTTGTAGTAGTATGTATTGTTTTTTCTATGGGCCTTAGTTGCCTGAAATAAAGGAATAAATTAATGAAAAAAAATAAATAAGGATTCTCTTTTCAAAAAGTAGGCTCGTTTTTTCAAAAATTCTTTGCACACGTAGTTAGGTTCTAGCAACAGATGTCAGGGCTCCAGAAAGAGAAATTCTTTACAACACGAGCTTTGTCTGAATAGAATCGCTTTCTGCATCAAGCCTACCCGATTGCAACCAACTGGTTACTGCCTAGCGAATCTACTTTTAAGGCGGATCACACACTACAACGCGCCACGCGACGGGGCGCAGATAATGCGCCCCCGCGCGTAATTTTCTTCATAGGAATTCAATAAAAACGCGCTTCCGCGGGATAGTTCGCTCCGTTTCCCGCGCAACGTCGCGTGGCGCGTTGTGTGATCTGCCTGAATATCCTACTTAAATTAGTATTTAAGAGGGAAGCCCAGAGTACCCAGCCAAATTAAAATTTTCTTACAAATTTTTTTTTGTCATCAGGTTGAATGTTGGTCATAAAACATCCCACACTGCAGTATATAGCAATAGTATTTTTAGTATGGGTATAAAAATACAATAATAAGTTACCCATAGATATGAGCCTACATTCAACTGGTATTTTTAAAAGGAAGCTGAAAAACTTCCTGATTAAAAAGGCGTATTACTCTGTAAAAGAATTCCTTGAAGAAAAATAATTATTTAATATTAAAATGATTGTGATATTTAATATAATGTGATTTAAATTATAAAAAACAGTACCTATGATATAATATAAAATGTTTGAATAATGATAATTAATGTAATATAAACTGTATAACTGTAATATTGAGTAGTTATACTTTTTTTTTAAATATATTTATAACTATTACAATTGCAATGCCTTAACAGGCAACTAAGCTCTAAGGACCTAAACTATTGTTAACATCTCCAAAATTCTGTACACTTAGTTCGCAATAAAGAATTTGAATTTGAACTGTCAGGGCTCAAAATATGATTCGCGACGTAACAAGTATTTCCATTAGCCTATATCATAGACATATAGAGGATGGACTGCGCGATCCACTCAGAAAATTGTCCACTTTGTTAGAAAGGGACAGTGCGATGATGCTCCCCTGCTCTGTCTCTCTCTGTAGGTTTGTAGTTATGAAAATACCTGCAGAGTTGTGCCGTGGACCTATCAGAATTTTAGAAAGACATAACAACAGGGGAGTATCCGATAGCCGTCTCTCTCACACGTTTTCTGACCATATTTTAGTTACTGCTAGGATAGGGATTGCACAGTCCATCCTCTATGTCTATGGGGATTGCACAGTCCATCCTCTATGTCTATGGCCTATATTGGCCCACTACTGGGCAAAGACCTCCCCATATTCTTCCACCTTTCTTCGTGCTGAACCTTCTCCGTCCAATCGGTTAGGAACGAGTCCAAATCATCACGCCAGCGTTTCTTAGGCCTGCTTCGGAGACGACACCCGTCTTCAGGCACCCACTGTATGACGACATTGACTCATCTGTCTGGATGCATCCTATAAGTGTCACCCGTCCAGTCCCACTTCAATCTCGCAGACTTATCACCAACATCGGCGATACCTGTCTTGGAGCGTATTGTGGTGTTGTGAATGTGGTCGGTGAGTTTAATTTTTAACCCTTAATTGCATGATTTTTACTTTTTAAGCAAATTAAATTTATTTGGATGTAATATTATCTATATAATAAGGAAAAAATATTTTAAAAAATATATTCATAAAAATACTTTTAAATTTTTCTTCTAAATGGCCTGGTGGAAATTTACATCTTTATGTAATCAGAACGCATCTACTGGGAACAAAATGAATTTAATATCTCTGATAATTGGGGAATCCCCGTGCTCTGTGGAAACGAAAATATGGCATTGGATTGGTTGATGGAAATTTCTTTCTATCACGATGCAGTTAAGGGTTAAGATGCTACGCTCCTTCGCCCTTTGGCAAACCTTGAGTTTGGACTTCTGAGCCTACATATTTACAGAATTATAATCATTCAAATCATCACGACAACCCTCTAACTTCTTATTTATAATCCTATTGATTGATATTTCATGAGTTATTCAATATAATAGATGCGAATCTCTTGCTAAGTATAAGAAATGTCTTAAAGTTTTGTCTATAGGTTAGTTATTATTAATTTGTTTAACTTTTCATTTATAAACAGTAACTAATGTGTAACCTTAATTTTCTTAATTTTTTTTTTTTAACCTTCATTTAACCTTAATTTTCTTAATTTTTTTTTAAACTTTTTATTCATAATTTACTAGTATTATAACTTTGTTCTTGTTAGCTTAGATGTAAAATTTTATTAACCTTCAAGCAGTCGCGCGGCGTCGAATCGACCGCGATGCGATCGATTCTCGATACATTTATGATGCCAAATTGCTTACAAATCCAAAGAAAATTAGAATATTATTTTGATTTTATAATTTTGTTTATGTCCTAACATAATGATAATGTGATAAATACAAAAAATATTAAATAATTAGTGTTTTAAATCCCTGAAATATCCTATAGGTCTTTTAGGTTACGCGCGACCGCTGGCGTTACAAATGTCCGCGCGCCCGCTTGAAGGTTAAGTATGCATTATGTGGTCTCCTGTAAGTGAAGGAGTACACCTACGTGATACCTATTTAGTTCCTAATTTAGTTTTAATGGTCTGTGTACATCTTTTGTTGGAGATCCTAAATAAATAAATAAATAGGGTTATATGAACTTACGAGGCTTCAACATAGATATACTTAATAAATTAATCATTTTAAACTTAATACTTTTGACGTTCGAAAAGTGCTGATTCTCAGCCTAGTTTGAATAAATGACTTTTGATTTTGATTTTGAAATAAATCGCCATGTTTCAGCAAGTCTTAAAAATCGAATACATACGCACTGAAACATGGCTTGCTAAGTGGCTAGAGCCTAGTGACTTGACATCCTTCGATACACGCTAGGCGGCTAGCGAAGGTGCTAAGCGCACAGTCCGGCCGGTAGCGAAAATTCTAGAACGTAAGTTTCTCTTCGCTACTCGCAAAGTGACTCGCTCTAGGCACTAAGCAAACCATCTGTCAGTGCGTACGTCGCCCTAAAGGGGGTAGTTGGGTATTATCCTTACCAACGGGTTGCTGTTCCAGTTCATCAGAGAACAATCCGATAAGGCTATCAGCCTCGTCTCCAGACCCTTCGTCTTCATCCTTAGGCGTCCTAAGTTGGCAGGTCGTGGCCCACGCCCAGTTGCAGACCTGATGGTTAGTAAGGGAAATATTTCATTACTAGCCACAAAGAAAGAAAAGAAAAAGAAAGAAAAAAAATATATTTTTTTTTGCTGTAAACATGACGCAGAGAAAGAACACAAACACAAAAAGAATAAGTTGGGGGCAGGTAAATAAAAATAAAAAAATAAAAATAAAAAAATTAATTGTGCCCCTTCTTAACTTTCTGGTATTTTCTCATCGTTGGACACATTAACTAGGCTAGAACACTCCGATGGAGGTTAGGTTAGAACTGTGAGATAATGGAAGAATAAAGAAAAAACCGTTTTTGTTTTGCGATTAAGATGACGCAGAGAAAGAATACAAACACAAAAAATAACAAGTAGGGGGAAAATGCGTCACATCCACGCAAAACGGCCATCGCTCGCTCGGCATAATGCTACGTCCTGCGAGACAGAGCCCCAACGCTGGTGTTGACGTGATGATGTCAACCAGTGCATACAAAGAGAGGAAATGATAATAACCTGGAGTTGGAAGTCGAAGATCAGTCCTCCCGGGCAGGAGAACTCTACCTCCTCGCCGTGCGCACACATGTAGAACTTGGTGCAGTCCGTGAAGTGAGGCAGAAGTAAGAAGATCTGGAAGAAAGGAACAAATATTTGTATGACCTACAAGTAGTTGTTCTGGGTCTGGCTGTTTGTGTATGTGAGTTTAAATGTTTGTGAACGCACCCACAATACAGGAGAAATTCCTAGTGTGGGGCAACGTTTTTTTTAAAAAAAAAAGGTAACGTGATTATAATACAGCCTGGAATGTTCCCATGGGACCCAGGCTTCTTCGTAGGCTGTAATCTACTAAATTAACAATTAATTTGCTAAATTAACTGTTTCTTTTTCTATTAATTAAATTAAATTTTATTCCAAAACATCCATCGGTTTATTATTAAACTACAACTATATCCGACGACCCTGGTTACTTATCTCTTTTGGTGATTGTACATGTAATACTCACATGTCCTTGAGGGTCACAGCTCAGGTCATTCGGATCCACGTTGGGGTCGAAGGTATGGAAGGTGGCATCCTCTGAGGCGTTCTTTTTTGGTAGCTCTGCAGCAAGAGCCACGTTCAGAAGCACCAGTGTGGTCAGGAGTTTAGCTGTGGGAGAGACAATTTTATCATTTCTCATCAATTTTATTGCTGAATAGGCCTGCTCCTACCTTGCTTGGTGATAAATGATAAATGATTTTTTTCTGTAAGTACCTAGGTTTGCACAAACACTTTTACATGTCAATCATATTTTTTTAAACTAGATGAACAAACAGACAGACAGACAGACAAAAATTGTAAAAAAAAAAATATTTTGGTGTATGTACCGTATATATATTCATATGCATGTAGTAAAAAACGGTTATTTCAATATTACAAACAGACGCTCCAATTTTATTTATATGTATAGATTAAAATGACTTAAATTTAATTGTGAAAGCATGGAGTGCACTTATAATTAATTCAAAAGCCGCTCCACGCTTTTCGAATTGCGTGATAAAAGCGTGTGTTTTTTTTAAACTACATATTTTTATTTTTAACTTTTGCGTCTAGTACCTACCTATATTCTTCATTAAATTCATAAGTATACCTAAAATCAACAAAGTTATGACGATTAGGGACTACTAGCGAACTCGAGGGGTGTAGAAGTAGCCTCTAAAGAGTTCCACTATCCACCTGCTGCCTCTATCATAAGACCTCGATAGCAATCTTTTGGAATCATCAAAACAAATCATATGAGCCCAAACTCGAGGGGTTCACTAGTAGCCAATGAAGAGTTCCACTATACACCTCCTGGCTCCATCATCAGACCCTCGACACCAAGTGCAATCTTTTGGAGTCGTCAAAACAAATAATATGAGCCAAAACTCGAGGAGTTCACTAGTAGCCAATGAAGAGTTCCACTATACACCTTCTGGCTCCATCATCAGATCAGCTCCAAGATATCAAATCATAGTTTTGTCTTCCGAACTACATATACGTACAAAGTTTCATTTCGATACGACAATTATAAGTAAGTTAAAATTGACTTTTAAGATTTTGTTCCATTGTTAGTTTGTTAGTTATTTAATTACAAATGAAGCTAATAAAAGCATGTTGATAATAAAATACGTCGACAGATTTCTATCTTTTAATGTAACACTATTAATGATAGTCGTACAGATTAATAAAACATCGATTGCTATCAATAAATAATTGGTTTACTCGATTTAGTTTCTTAGATTTCGTAAACAGATTGTAAATCGCGTGTAAACAGCAAAAAAATACGCGTGATTTTATGTCTGCGTACGGTAAATAAGGAAAAATAATATTTTGTCTCAGGTGTGAGAGCATTTGTATTGGTGGCCCGACTTACAGCTTAGGTATGTACAGACGCCAGCACATCAAGGTACCCGAAACTGTCAGATTTTCCCAATCAACTAAATCTCACCGTGAAATCATAAGTGAAGTGAGCTTCAAGTGAGCAGTGTCAATACCATAAAATGGGGTGATTAGGAACCGAGGGGTGAATCGGGATGAAACTTTGAAATGGATTTTAACGTTGATGTAATATAGTTTGTAGCCAACAATTACACTTAATCGTCAAATATAATATAGTAAACACATTAAGAGACCTTTTGGCAAAAAACGATATTATTTCAATGTTAAAATCCATTTTAAAGTTTCGTCCCGATTTACCCCTGCGTTCCTATTCACCCCGTTTTACTGTAGTCTTAATCCCTAATGACAGCTCACTTCCCGCTCACTTCACCTAAGTTCTCAGGGTGAGATTTTTACAGAATAGCACTGCTGGAACGGAGCACGCTCCGCTCGTTCAGAGTGCACCCGAACACGCACCGACTCATAATCACTACATAGTATAAAACAAAGTCGCTTCCGTCTGTCTGTCCCTATATATGCTTAGATCTTTAAAACTACGCAACGGATTTTGATGCGGTTTTTTTTAATAGATAGAGTAATTCAAGAGGAAGGTTTATATGTATAATACATGCATGATATAGTAGAGAAACACTGATCATTTTAGAGGTTTCTAATGTGATGTCGTAAATAAACACATTTTTTGCGTTTACATTGCAAACGCTGGCTGAATCCTACGAGATAGATCAAAATAATGTACTACAGTATTGTACACTTCAAAAAGGTCTACAAAAAATTCACAATGGTATATGTGTATCTCTTAGGGATAACCCACAATAACTATTTTTTATCCTATACTTTTTACGAGAAATAATGGCTCTAAAATTATCAGTGTTTCTCTACTATATTATGCATGTATTATACATATAAACCTTTCTCTTGAATCACTCTTATCTATAAAAAACAAACCGCATCAAAATCCGTAGCGTAGTTTTCAAGATCCAAACATACATAGAGACAGACAGACAGCGGGAAGCGACTACTATGTAGTGATCAGCATTGCACCCGTGCGAAGCCGGGGTGGGTCGCTAGTAAATAATATATCTTACCTATGTATACTTAAATCAAATATTTTATTGTATTTTTTTTTTCCTATACTGCATACCTACCTTACTATAGAATAAATAAATAAATAGTTTTTTGACAAAATGGTAATTATTTATTTGATTAATTAAATAGGCCCCTACGCCTAGGTAGTATTAGCCCAGGGCCCCACAAATTGACGATCCGCCCCTGCTCTTGCCCCGACACTTGGTATAAGGGCATGAGAATTATGATGATGATTATTGTACTTATACCTACCTACGTAACTACTTTTATACTTTCTAGTCACCCTATATAGTGTCTCCAGTTCTGGCTCACAAGCCTCCTCTCCGTGAGAGTTGTTGAGTTAAATGGTGCTGATCCATACGTCATGTTCGTGAACGGGCGCCGTCAGTGGGGACTGTAGTGCTACGAGTATTCTGTAAAAATCTCACCGTGAAAACTCGGGTGAAGTGAGCTTAAAGTGAGCTACCGGTCGATTCTGGAAAAATCTCACCGTGATAACTAAGGTGAAGTGAGCTTAGAGTGAGCTGTGAGTCATGCTGATGCTAGGGATTGACACTATTGACGACTCACTCCACGCTCACTTCACCCAAGTTTTCACGGTGAGGTTCTAACAGAATCGACCGGCTGTTCGCACCCAAGATACACCACTAAGCCCTCGTAATGCAGACGTCACGAGGCAACAAAAGCATGCAGGTTTATAAACCGATGTGTTATGTGTTACTGTGAATCTTATCGCACCTATCCAACATTAATCTTTACGATAACAATATTGCGCTGATTGCAGACATGGAAAACACAATTTATTGTACGCATCCTTATTTAGTAAGGGTGGGCGTTGCGACGAAGAACCGTTTACAGAGACCGTTTTGCATTCTGCAACGATGCAACCGCTTCACGCCCTGCCTGGGTCCAAATAGTCTTCGTAGCACAAACCAGTCTTCGAAATATTTGGTGCAATTTTTTACTTTACGTCTATGAAAATACAGTCAAGAATGCAATGGTTCAACTCTATCACACTTGTCCGTCGCGTCGTCTCGCGTACCTACCGCGTTTGTTTTCGTTTACAAAACAGTCCTTATAATAAAAAGTGAACTTTTTGTCAATGAAATACAGTCGACATTGCATTACCAGTCTCAACGAAAAACGAAAACTTCGAAAACGCAATTCGAACTATTCCATGTTGGTTAAGTTTTGGTCCCGAAGCCGTTCTTCAGACCAGTCGTGAAAGCGGTTGCGTTTCGTCCGTCAAAAATCAACAACGACCCACCACTAATTTAGCGTTTAATTATTGCAAGATTCGACTATGAACAGGAAAATTAAAACATTTCGATTCATTGTTTAAATAACTTCCTCGATTGTCAAACATTTTCAGTTATGAAATCAAAATTGATAAGTCTGTTTTTTTTAATGTTTTAATTTATCTAAAGACTCTGAGTTTATGCAACCACAAAAAGTGACAAAACGCAAACGTGACGTTTCCGGTTACTAGAGATGTACTTCAAGTTCAGTTCACACTTCTGTCGATGAAAATCGAATCATATAGTAAAGTATTTGTATATAATTTAGTATAACACTTGTATCTTGATTAGAAAAGTAATGGATGGAACCATTCACACAAACGTAACATTTACCAAAAATATCCAAAATATGTAAACCCAGTCTTCGTCGACCCAGCTTACTTGTCCTGCCAAATACTAAAAAGAATATCAAGTATTAAGAATCTTTTAAAAAAGTGGCTCTTTTGTCTTTTTGAAGTATTTAAACCTAAAACTTAATCATTTTTCAAGTGAAAAAAAACTTTAATTTTTTTTAAACTGTTTCATAAAAAGAGTATAAATTAACATGTTTACGAAGTTTTTTTTTTTTTCACATTCACATTTAACCTTCAAGCGGGCGCGCGGACATTTGTAACGCCAGCGGTCGCGCGTAACCTAAAAGACCTATAGGATATTTCAGGGATTTAAAACACTAATTATTTAATATTTTTTGTATTTATCACATTATCATTATGTTAGGACATAAACAAAATTATAAAATCAAAATAATATTCTAATTTTCTTTGGATTTGTAAGCAATTTGGCATCATAAATGTATCGAGAATCGATCGCATCGCGGTCGATTCGACGCCGCGCGCCCGCTTGAAGGTTAAGAAAATGCCGTAATGAGCGAATTAAAACTGATTCACTCAAGCCAATTCTATATCAGTCTGTATATCATTTTGTTTTCCTTATCCAACCTACGTTTCTATTCAAAATACGTTGCTAAAATATATTTAACAATATTGCTTATCATCACCACAACACTAGCTTATCCACAAAATATATTCTACAGTTTAAATTTCGGAATGTTTGAACAATCGATAATTTTGGTAACAGATTCACGCTTTGTACACACTGCATCACTACATACTTCAAATATTTTGAATTTGCTATTGTGTGTTATGTGAAAGTGTATTGTTTTGTGATTAAAACTTAATAACGATGTCTTCTTCTGACTCCGAAGATGATTGCTACGGTAACATAGCTCAAAAGCTAAAACAGATCAAAAGCTCATTCCTAAAAGAAAAAGTTGATAACATTGTTTCAAATGACATTACTGAAGTTGCGAAAACTAGTGAAACGTTGACGCAAAACGTTGAAAATACTTCAGATATCTTCGCAAATGACTTGAATACGACTGTAAATAGCACAGACAATGATGATTTCTCGCTGGACACGATAATAGCCAACAATAGTAAGGCGATACCCAGAGGCCGCGGGCGAGGCCGCGGCCGAGGACGTGGTAGCAAACGGAAGGCCTTAAGCGATACTTCTGAGACCTCTGAGCGGGCAACGAGGTCTACTAGACGGAGAACTTCAAATTCTACTAGAGGTAGGACTAGTCCTATTGTGCCAGACCCTAGTACAGCACGTTTAGAACACAATATTGCACCAGTAGCTCGAAATCCGGAGCTAGTACCAGAAATTGCTACTAGAGGGAGAGGTCGTTCTGCTAGAGGCAGAGGTGGTACAAGAGCCAGAGGGTCTCGAGGCAGGGCCAGAGGCCGCGGCCGTACCAGGAGAGAACTATGGGCTATGTTTGATGAAATGTTTGGAAACACATTTAATCCCAATCCATTACTTGCCCCAGCTCTGTCAAATTCTTCCTCAAACTATCCTACGTACAGCATTGGCAACACGGATGAGTACCCAGACCAGTCCAATAACCAACAGTTGTTTTCCACGAGACCTGTTACCAATGATGTAGAGGTTATTGAAGACGAGGACCCACTAGATGATGACAACGAAGAGATGTCTGTCAAAGTGTATTGGCAGAGTTTAGAAATATTCAAATTCAAGATACGAAAGTATCAGAAACTCACACAGATATTTGAATATTTCACCGAGAAGGAAGGAGTGAGCAACGATAAGTTATTGTTTACATATAACGATAGAATTTTGAAAATTGATGATACTCCAGACTCAATTGACTATAGCATAGCGAAATTCATAGACGGAGGTATCGTAAACCAGACCGTAACACATTTAGCACAGGATTGTAGTAGGGAAGATAAGAATAAAGGCCTTAAAATAAAGTTCCAATGTCAGAATAAGAAGAAACCGTTTGAAACTACGTTGAGGCCAGAAGATAAACTTGCGTTGGCAATGATGAAATGTGCCGAACACTTCGAAACGCCAATAGAAAGAGTAAAGTTCTACTTTGATGGAGATTTAATTACAAGTAAGAATTTTTTTGTGATTTTTTTCTTTTTGCTGTAGATTTCATCTTCTTCTTCTTCTTTTTGTTTGTTGTATCGAAGATTCCCTTTTATTAATTTTTATATAAGCTTCAACCGGAATTTGGCCAATTCAACAGCATTAGTGTTGGCCTCTCAAAGATGACGCTGAAACTGGCAGACCAGTCTAGCAGACCGCGCGATGGTCTGCTGGGAGAAATAATTGTTTCAAAATTGGTTAAAAACTGTTTAAAAGGTCGTTGCTCTGGTTTTGACCATGGATATCTTTCCAATACTGTTTAAACTATTTAATTGCAGTTTTCAAGTCTCAAGGTTCATGCGTGTGACGGTGTGACTGGCTGCTAAGCGACCGCTCGTTTTTCTTAGCAGCCAGTCTCACGCATGAACCCAGAAACTTGAAATTTTGCAAATAGTTACTTAATTCAAAGAATATAAAAACAATATCAATCATCAAAACCAGTGCGGCAACCTTTTAAACAATTATTTATCTCAACAGACCGTCGCGCGGTCTGCCAGACTGATCTGCCAGTTTCAGTGTCATGGTGATGAAATAATTTACACAAACTATAGCGCGTGCATGGGTCGAACCCACGGCCTACAACTCGTAAATCGGAAACTGCTTTAGGCTAAGAAATGGTGGTTGTTGATTTTTTTTCCTACAAATTCATCTACTTGTACAAGTCTAAGGGGATAGAGTCACACTAGCAGATAATTAGCTGATGCGTGTGTCTCAAATAGCTTGAAATATTTAATCTGTCCAGTTGATTCTTGAAGCAGTTCAATCTGGGAGCTGTCACATTTTCCAGGAGCCTATTCCATAGTGTTACAACTCGCTTAGACAAAAATTGCTTCAAAGTTAGTAATCATCTTTTCTAAGGCCAGATTATATATTGGGGATTAGATTTCCATCTATCTATCTGATTTTGTTGATGATTACTACACGGAGAGAAAATTCTTAAAAAAATTACTGTGCTGTTTCACACAGTAAAAATTCTTATGCTGTACAGTAAAATTTATTGGACAAATAGTGAATTTTTCTCAATCTCATTCAAAAAATTTTCTGTAGATGTCACTTGCACTCACTTTACAGTGACGAGCACAGTAATTTTTCTAAGAATTTTCTCTCCGTGCACGGAGAAATGTTTAAAATTATAATCTGTCAGATATGATCATTTTCTATAAGTGGCTTGTAGTAGTTAAAACGTGACGGTTTATCGTTCCTTGTACAACCCGCGTGAACCTGAGTGAATTTGAGACTTCGCTCGGATGACGTAAACGACGGTACTGCCTCGATGGCGAGAGCGGTAACAGCCCGAAGGTCGGGAAAGGCTGCTCGGGTCTCCTCGTCCCCTCACCCGGCCCGCAGCACGAGCACCGGGCGTCGGCGGAGGGCGGATAACGCCCTTTTCCAGCCCCCCTAAATGAGTCCAGGGGCGACGGACTCAAAGACGTTCGTCGCCCCCCACGCATCAGGACCAGAGGTGGCGGCGCGAAGTGTTCCACGCGCGCCCCTCTTAGATGTGGCGGGGAGCGTCAAACACCTCACTTCCCCCTTGACCCGAGGAGGCCAGCAGCGGCGGCCAGAAGAGACGACCAGTCGGGAGTAGCGGTTGGTTTGACCGCTGGCTGACTCAGTTTGACTACTTACTGAGTCAGTTTGACCACTCACTGACTCAGCTTGACTACTCACTGAGTCGGTTTGATAACTCATCGAGTTGGTTTGTCCATTCCCTGAGTTGATTTGACCACTCGCTGAATTGGTTTGACTTCATGTGAATCGCACGTAAACGCGCTTATAAGAATTCTTGAAAAACTAAATTAGACAGCCCGACCCGGAAATCAAACCCAAGCCCCAACGCAAGTCAACCAACCAGTCGAATTGTCTTCTGCAGTGGGGTGGAGGGCTTAATTCCTCCTTCACATGCCCCGACGTACTGAGGACTTACTTATTTCACACTTGTCGACTGGTCACCACGCAGCCTTTACACAATGGCCAACTAAGGCGCTACACATATTGCCCACTAGGGGGGAGACTTCATCTTGAGATACGGCTTCACAGCCCTCCGTAATTCCACAATAGCTTTCAATCACAGCGTATTGCTTCAACTAGGGGTGGGATTAGAACAGCCCCACCCCGAGACTGTCTCACTGAGAAGACACGGACTCCTCAAGTCAACCAACCAGCTTAGCCCTTTCCAACTATGTTGGGGTCGGCTTCCGGTCTAACCGGATGCTGCTGAATACCAGTATTCTGCCGTGCTAAACGCAAAAGCGGTATCTCAGGAAAGGCTAGTTTTGAGAAAAGGAAAGGCTGGAAAGGCTAGTTTCTCTCAGTGCTTTGAGGTAAAACTGTGATAGGGAAAACTTTTTAAGGTTTTTTTTTTATATGTTTTAAATAAGATACCGCTATTTGGCTTAGCTCTTTGGATGCGCTTTAGTCACGAATTTTTTTGAGATACCGCTTTTGAGCTTAGCACGGCAGTATTGTACATACTCATACTTGTTAGACTTTTGCCAATGCATCCGATCCTATGCAAGTATTTAAAAAAATAAAAATATTATTATATTTTTTTTTAAATATATATTTTATTTTTTGTTAGCCTACACTGTCCCACTGCTGGGCAAAATCCTCCCCCCAATCCTTCCAGGAACTCTTTTCCTGCGTTATTATTATTAGTATAATCAGCCTATAATAATAATAATAATATTCCACAACTTTCACACAACGCCATCTAGTCCCAAACTAAGCAGAGCTTGTGCTATGAGTACTAGACAACTGATAAACATACAAATATATTTCTAAATACATACATATTATAGATAAATTACACCCAGACAAAGAACAAATGATCGTGCTCATCACACAAACTTTTGTCCTGGGTGGGAATCGAACCCACGACCTTGCGTATAGTAGTCAGGGCCACTGACCACTAGACCAACAGGCCTGCCATAATGTTCCCACTGCAGCGACACAGGCCTCCTCTCGGTGAGAGGGAGCTATTATTATTATAAATAATAATAATAATAATTTATTTATTTCATTTGACAACATTGGTCCAATGGTTAATAATAACTTATTAGCGAAGGCTTAATCATCATCATCTGCCTAGCCTTTTCCCAACTATGTTGGGGTCGGCTTCCAGTCTAACCGGATGCAGCTGGATACCAGTATTTTACATGGAGCTACTGCCTATCTGACCTCCACAACCCAGTTACTGGGTAATACGGTACCCCCTGGTAAGACTGGTTGTCAGACTCGGGCTCCTGACTACCCATTAACGACTGTCAAAGATCCACGAATGACAGCCGGGACCAACGGCTTAACGTGCTTTCCGAGGCACGGAGGGGTCTTGGTATGTGAAGATGGTCACCCATCCACGGACCAACCGCAGTAAGCGTAGCTTAACCTGATCGATCGACCTGTGCGGCTGTTATTATTTAGCCAGAGGCCCCTCTCCAATTCCAATGGTTAGTAATAACTAACCCTTACTTGATGTAAGGGTTAGTAATATTAATGAAATTAAACAATTTCTATTCATCCCTGCCGCACGAGCTACCGGACAGCATGTCAAATTTATTGGTGCATCGTGTTTTTCGGCTAGGGTCTTCAGTATGCTGTTGGTGCGAGCCCTCATTCTGCTTATTAAGGATGCGGTCTTTTTCCTACGAATGGCATAGGTTCGTGCTACAGCTTTTTCCTCCGAATGGCATAGAAGTCATCGGTTCGCGCTACAGCAAACATGCCAGACGCGCTGCAGAATCGGGGCAACCTCAACAGCAACCTGAAACCATTATTATATTGCACCCGCAGGGCATCTAGTGCGGGCGTCGGGAGTCAAGAGCCGACTCCCGGCCACCGTAGGCGCGGGCTTGCGGGCGGCGAGCAATGGGCAGTTCGCCGTCCGGTAAGGACCAGGCCCGGGTCGACGGCGCGTTGTGTTCCACGCGCGCCTCAAAGAGATGTCAGCAGTAACTGACGGGGTCCGCTAGGGCCGATGCCTGCCAGGGTCGCGGATTGTTCGAAAGAGTTACCGTGGCCCTTGGCACAGGCAAATGAAGGAACATGGGTGGGTTTTAGCCAGTAAAAGTCTGACACACCCGCCCGCTCCGCCCAGAGCGGGAGAAGTTATTTGATAATTTCCCACCCAAAAAAAAAAAAAAGGGCATCTAGTGCTTTTTTATGATTCCATTTTTTTTTTTCCAGGTAAGAATACACCACAGGACCTCGAGCTGGAGGGCGGAGAGTGCATAGATGTAAAGATAATTAGTAGCTGATAATAAAAGCATTTCCTATTTCCATCCTTTGTTTGATTTCAATCGATTTAGTATCGATTTTAATTGTTTCCTGTCGACTTGTTATGTTTGGTCTTATCGGCATCAATCAGGATATGTGCGTACGCAAGGTAATGGTCAAGTTTTCATACAGAAAGATCGAGCATTGATAACCAGGCGTCGAAAACATTCTACGCTAGGTGTCTAGAATCATTATCTGAATACTCCCGATCAGTAACACCTTTTCGTCCACACTAACACGTTCGTTAACACTATGAACGAATGAAACTTTTTTCCCGATCGTCAACAGTGTGGACGACATGGTGTGACTGATCAGGGAATATTCAGAATCATTTCTGAACTAGTTTTCGGTTTGCAGGTTGATGTTTGCTACCCTGTATTGTGTTGCCAAAAAGGACTCTAATTTGTCTACTATATTATAATTAACGATAAAGACCCTTGTTGACAACAAACTATATTATTTCAACGTTAGAATCCATTTTATAGTTTCGTCCTGATTCTCCTGCATCCCTATTCGCCCCGTTTGTAGGGGAAATCATCATTGTGAGGAGTCAAACAATCTAAGACATTGAGCAGGAGAATTTTTACTTGTTTATAGTCAGTAATTTCCAAGATTATTGCTGATGTACTTATATCTCGAGGTCTTCGGTCTCGGAACACACGTATTATGGAACTCAAGTGGAGTTGGACAGGACACCCGGCAAGGCGCAATAATGACAGGCGGATTTGAAAAAATCTTTTTCCATTTATCTCAAACTAGCGACCCGCCCCGGCTTCGCACGGGTGCAATGCTGATCACTACATAGTATAAAACAAGTCGCTTCCCGATATCTGTAATATCTTCGAAAATATTCATTTAAATTACATGCTGTAAAGGGCCATAATGATCTATATAAAATGCACAATGTTTTTAAGTTACTTAATTGGATAAGGATTAATGCTGTATTGCCTAAAATTGCTTCTTAAAGAAGCCATTATTTCTCGTAAAAAGTATAGAATAAAAAATCGTTATTGTGGGTTATCCCTAAGAGATAGACATATACCATCGCGGACTTTTTTGTAGAGCTTTTTAAGGTGTACAATACTGTAGTACATTATTTTGATCTATCTCGAATGGTTCGGCCAGCGTTTACAATGTAAGCGCAAAAAAATGTGTTTATTTACGACATCACATTAGAAACCTCTAAAATTATCAGTGTTTCTCTACTATATTATGCATGTATTATACATATAAACCTTCCTCTTGAATCACTCTATCTATTAAAAAAACCGCATCAAAATCCGTTGCGGAGTTTTAAAGATCTAAGCATATATAGGGACAGACAGACAGGGAAGCGACTTTGTTTTATACTATGTAGTGATTCTTGAAAAAGGCTAGGCTACTTAACATCACGCTAGGGCCATTAGGAGCCGAGCAAAAAGGAAAAAGAAAGAATGAACGCGAAAACGAAGTAGTAGCGCGGGCAAGGGATGGGATCCCACGGGATGGGTCGGGGAAACAAGAAATTTTACGCGAAATCCCGAGCAGAAGTATGTTAGTAATAATTGGGCTGTTTGTGTATGTGAGTTTAAATGTTTGTAAACGCACCCACAATACAGGAGACATTCCTAGTGTGGGGCAATGTTTTTTTAGAAAAAGAAGAATTAACACTCCAGTAAGCGCTCGTCCTACCATTGTCGAACGCACTCCTAGAATTTGAGCGCAAATTGAAGGTCACTCACGGACACACTCATAGTATTCCTCTACATTACATTACATATTCCTTGTGCCTCATTTAGTTTCATAAGAAGGCAACATAGTAGACAACGCGATCACTAACGTCCCAAGTTGAGGCGCACCTACTGGAGTGTTAACTAGGTTATTGTAAGATCATACCGGCATAGACCGGCAGACCTCCTCTCTTCGAGAAGGAGTGGGCTATAATCTACCACGCGTGCCTAGTGCGTGTTGATAGATATCACTTGTCTTCGAAGTATTGGTTCTAAGACATGCCGGTTTCCTCACGATGTTTTCCTTCACCGTTTTGAGAGCAGTGGTCATGAAATTATTTACACAAAGTTAAACGCCTGTCTGGGTTCGAAACCACAATGTAAGCCGTAAGTCTGGCCACTATACTGCTGAGATAAATAATATTTTTCCTTATTTACTGTACGCAGACATAAAACCACGCATATTTTTTGTTGTTTACACGCGACTTACAATCTGCAGTGCTATTCTATAAAAATCTCACCGTGAGGACTTAGGTGAAGTGAGGTCACTAGACTAATGCTAGGGATTAACACTATTGAATGTTCACTTCAAGCTCCCTTCACCCATGATTTCACGGTGAGATTTTTACAAAATCGACCGGCAGTTTACGAAATCTAAGAAAGGGCTGATTTTTCAATAAACAGATACTTTTTACTCGTGGAATAAAATTAACGTCTGACAGTTTTTGTATGGAATTAAGTCCGCCTCTGTGCATTTATTTGCTTGAAGTATTAAGGAAATTGTCAAAAATTCAAAATTATTCCAGGAGTGCTATTCTGTAAAAATCTCACCGTGAGAACTTAGGTGAAGTAAGCGGGAAGTGAGCTCTGTCATTCCCTAATGGTAGGGATTGACACTATTAAGTGCTCACTTCACTTATGATTTTACGGTGAGATTTTTACAGAATCGACCGGCTGATATAAAATAACTTATCTCAATCAATCAACTCAGCCTATCGCAGTCCACTGCTGGACACAGGCCTCTCCCAGACTGCGCCACAACACCCTGTCCTCCGCCTGCCGCATCCAGTCTACCCCAGCCACCTTCTTTAGGTCGTCCGTCCATCTAGCTGGGGGGCGTCCCACACTACGCTTGCCGATACGCGGTCTCCACTCCAGGACTCGTCTGCTCCACCAGCCATCGGCCCTTCGACAGACATGGCCAGCCCACTGCCACTTCAGTTTGCTTACTCTGCAAGCTATGTCGGTTACTCCGCTTCTTTTCCGGATAATTTCATTCCTGATTTTATCTTTCAGAGAAACTCCGAGCATAGCTCGCTCCATAGCGCGCTGAGCGACCTTGAATTTGTGGACCAGCCCGACCGCCAGTGTCCACGTTATAACTTATCTGGCGTTCGAAAAATCAGCCCTAAATCGAGTAAAGTAATTTAATGAAGGATAATCTTCAACAGACAGATTGACATAGATATGACATGATTAGCTAAATACTCAGCACTCAAAGATCTAGTTTTATTGTATTGTTGTTATTTGAGTTTATTTATTTATTGTTTTGATAATAGCGTCGTCAGGAAATTAGGTCATCTGTCATTTTATCTTTCAAAATTGAAAGTATGATTTTAGTAGAATTTTCCAAGCTTAGCTGCAGCTGTAAGGGTGCGTTTCCACAGAAGCGGAGCGGAGCGGAGACGTTAGGAATCGTCCCATCACAGACGAGACGAGTGACGCGATGAGGATTTCAACCATTGTGATTAGTCGATTCCTGCACGTCTCTGCTCCGCTTCGCCCAGCTCCGCTTCTGTGGAAACGCACCCTGACTCCAGTCGATCTTGCACTCAAAAAGCGTCTTGTATTTGATTCAGGTGCTTTGTCAGACAAATTCCTGTAAACGAAACTAATATTTGGTAGGCCTACTTATGTTTAATATATCCAGGTACTTATGTCTCCCCTACAGGGGAGGAGAAGGGGGTAAACATTTTCTGGTTGCCCGCCAATTTCGAGATCTCGCGAGATTGGCAATTTTGTGTTTTTTTTTTGCAAATAATAACAATATTTGAATAAATTAGGAAAAAAATAATAAAATTAGTTAGCTAGCAACAACTACACAAAAAAAATGCATGCTGATGACGCGAGATCTCGCCCTTTTTTCGTCCAAGATCAATCTCGCTAAAAAAGGCCGAGATCTCGCGAGAACGAGATTGCATTCCCTAGCCAGCAGACTTGCGACCGCTAGACCAAAGAGCCTTAAAATATGTTTCAGTAAAAAGAAAAAACCTGAATATAACATTTTTTGTACCTACAGGATACGCGCAAAACCTAATAACACGTATCAGGCAATGGCCCAATCTGGAGTATCGAACCCAGAACCCTACGGTCAGTAGACTTGCGACCGCTAGACCAAAGATTCTGAGATATGCAGTGCGATTCTGTAACCATCTCACCGTGAAAACTTAGGTGAAGTGAGCTGTCAGTGTCATCCCACCTGATACTAGGGATTGACCAAGCATACATTTACAATCACAATAAACTATGTAGACTAGTCCACAAGGACAAAAAAAAAACATTGATATTCTGACTAAGTTTTTGTTTTGCTATGTTATTTTAAAACCCCACAAAATAGTAATGTTTTGACAACTAAAATACTGGCTTTAAAATTATACAAAATGATCAACAGAATCAGCATAAAAAATATTATGAAAATCTCGATTATGATTGGTGTTTGCTTAGTCAATCCCTAGCATCAGTGGGATGACACTGACAGCTCACTCCACGCACGTTTGTTACAGAATCGGCATGCTGTATTTGTAAAAAAATCCCTAGATACGAAATCGTAGGTACAGGATACGCCTTATCGCATCGTCATACCTACTTATAGATTTTTCTATAATTACATCTACACACGTAGTAACGAAATATCATTTTTTATTTCCACTAGAACAACCAATGACGTTAGATTTTCATATCACAGACAAGTTTTTTTTTCTATTCTAATCGCCCTAATCCCCGTCACAGCTCACGTTTGAGTTAGCTTAGCAAAATTCTTGCATACCTAAGTATGTAGATACCATATATAGGGTGACTAGTAATTAGTGACCGATACTTAAACACATGATTCTACTCATCATTACAAACAACTTTTACTATCGGACCAAATCCGAAATCGCGAAAAAAAAATCAGCTGTTCCCTACATTTATGTTTATGTTATTTTATATTTATATTTTTATGTTCGTACGAGTCGTCAAAATGTAGGGAACAGCTGATTTTTTTGTCTCTACTATCTTGTATACTCCAGGCTACTATTGTGGTTCCTAAAGAGAAAATCCAATGTCCAACCTGGGGGTCGAGTCCAGCATGGTAATTGCGTAACACAATATCAGTAGCAATGGGTTTCATTTTGACAGTTCAACAACATTCATTGCGTCATTTACGCGGTTGAGCAGACACACTTTTCGAACATAGTAGCTATGGATTAACAATATGCTTCAAAATGATTCAAATTGACAGTAATATTATGTTACGCTATTAGGGTGCTGGACCTTCAATGCTGAGCAGTCTCTCTTATCATCACTAAACCAACGAGGCACTTCATTTTTACTATTAAATCACAAACTAAACTATTACATCGACGAGGTGAGCATCCTGCAGATATGTCTAATTACAAGGAAGACGAGATCAGCAGCGGAAAACTGTAACTGTTCCAGTCACTTGGAAAACTCGACCAGATGCCGTGACGCCGCAGAGATGGAACCGAGAATAGTATTCAAGATATCATCGATATGTTGAAGAAGACTGACCCGGACGATGTCCCGGGCGAAGGAGCTAATTAAACTACCCCCCGTTACGTTCGATCACGTCGACGTTACGCGACTGTTAAAGGACATCACTTCTTTGAAAGCGGAGATGACCAGGATGCAGTCCAGAATGGAGGTATCAGAACAAATCAATAATTAACAACGTGCAGAAATAGCATCATTGCGTCACATGAGTGTTAATTGGGTCGCCTGAGGCCTGACACGACGAGGGTCGCAAAATGCATCCGTCGGCAGTTTTGAATCCGCGAACACAAGTGCGTCACCAGCTACCGATAACGCTGAGCAAGCGTCACCCGCCGCCGCCGTCGCCACAACACCGGCTGCGGAAACGTCACGCGTAGGTACGTAGACCCCTAAACGCTGCTATTGTCACCAGCGGAAAATCAGATGCGTCGCAGTCTAAGTGAAAAACCAGTTAAAGGGGAAAAACTGATAAAGGGTGCTCAACCAAAAGTTGTCAATCAAAAGTTGATGAGGAGGGTTTCCTGAAAGTAGAACAGAAGAAGAAGAAGAAGCCCTGTTCTCGTAACCTGTGTGGCACCGCACCGAGTGGACCCAACATGCTGCTGCGCCCTGCTGTACCTTTCACGTCTGCAACACTCCACGACAACTAAGAAAGTCGTGCAGTATTTGAAGGTGGAGACCAACTGGACTATGAGGGTCGAAAGGTTGGAATCGCGCCACAACATCAACTTTAAGTCATTTGTGGTACGAATTCCAACCCAGCATCTACAGACCTGCCTGAAAGAGGACTTTTGGTCGAAAGGTGTCGTTCCGAGGACGGTTACGCGACAACACGCAGCGAAACAAGACTCCGACAACGTTACGTGTATAGTCATAGTTTTAAGGTTTTTAATACATGTGTATTAGTTTATTATTGTATAAGATGATTTTGTGTATTCTATCTATGGGCCTTAGTTGCCTTATAATAAAATTATTATTATTATTAAAAACAAAAGAGTAGAAAATATTCAAACCAGTTGAGAAAAAACAATTATGCCTGCCAGCTTTAATTATTACCTAAATAAAAATACGTAAAAATAATCCAGTCACCTAAGTTATGGTTAATTATTAAAAAAAAAAAAAACTCACCGATCATTTTAAAATTCGTTCTCGTTGCACAAAAAATATATAAATTTAAAAAGAATCACTCGTATTTTCACGATGTTGCACTGGATGTGACTCGGGACAGGGTCCTAAACAGCCTAATGCTGTGTATTACTGTCTAATTATCGAATAGTAATCAACCACTTTTATAGAAACAAGCTGCAAATAATCAACAAAGATATTGCAATAAAAAAACTTAAAAACACTAAAAAATAAGCCTTATGTTGTCTGTGGTAAGGGCTTATATTTTTTTTATTGAGCTGTCAATGAGTTTGCACAGATATTAATCAAACGAGGAAGAATGGTGTCGGAAAAAGATTAATAAATACTTACAATCAATTGATACCGCTATATTGTTTTGATAAAATGTCAACGGCATTAAGTCCGGCCTAAAGATCGAGCAGTTATTTTTATTTGTTTATTTATTGCTAAAAATAGGCCATCTAAGTAATTGATTGTCTGAAAATTGCATTCAGATTAATTGAGGAGCGTCGGAACGAAAACCGATATATCGAATTTACCATATTTTTCACAAATTAAAAAAAAGCTTGTAAGTTTTTTAATGTTACAAAAGTGGTAAATTATAGCATGTCAATTTGCAGTTAAAGTGATATCGATTGATGTATGAAACTTGACGGAGGGTAGATACTTAATTTAGGGAGATACTTGGCGGACAAGTATGGATATATCGGTTTTTGACGCGATCATTTGGATATATCGGTTTTTGACGAAACCAAAATGGATATGTCGGTATTGAACTGAATTGAATTTGAACCGAACATTGTTGAATTGTGTAAAACTTAATAAGAATTATCGGTTTTTAATCCAACAACAAGAACATGTTGAATTTAAAAATGTATTTGTCGGGTTTGATTTGACCACAGTATTTTGATATTTTTTTTAAGATGGATGTAACTGTTGTTTAATTGATTTCTTTCCTGAAGGGTGTATAATTAAACATTTTGTAACAGAAAAAAATTTAAAAAAAAATAATGTCTTAATTAAGACATATCGGTTTTTGTTCCGACGCTCCTCAATTATAAGCTTGTGCAAGTATGCCAATGATCAAATTAACGATAAGTATAATAAGTAATGCCATGACTGACTATTTACATCACACACATCACATTCACAGTTTACATTGTGTTGAACATTACATATTAGGTACAGACGCCAGCACATCAAGCTACCCGAAACTGTCAGATTTTCCCAATAAACTTTGAACCTTATACTTTAACGATAAAGTTGAAAATCTATTAAAGAAATCTGACAGATTGTAGTAGCTCGATGTGCTGGCGTCTGTACATAAAATTATCACATCTAGAAACAATACATACAAAAGCCTAATTAGAATTGGTGTGAAATGTTTAGTTCAAGAATCAATTCATATAAAATATGGCAACAAATAAATATAATATATTATAATGTCAAATTAATAGCAGCCGGTCGATTCTGTAAAAATCTCACCGTGAAATCATAAGTGAAGTGAGCAGTGTCAGTAGTGTTAATTAATCCCTAACTTAAGCTTGGGTGAAGTGAGCGTGGAGTGAGCTGTCAAGCTCACTCCACGCTCACTCCACCCAAGTTTTCACGGTGAGATGGTTACAGAATCGCACAGCAGATGTAATGTCAAATTCAGTGTCAAAAACATTATTTTTTTATTTACAACGTTTTTTTTTTAATTTTGTCAACATATTAAAGAAAATAAATGAAAATCCATCGCTTATCACAGTCGGACATAATGGCATGATCGCCTTCCAATCTTCCGCAAATGCATATCGGATAATCATCATCAAAATCAAAAGCCATATTAAGTACCGTCAACTGTGGCATCTTTACTTTCCGTTTCCCATGAATACTGTATGTACAGACGCCAGCACATCAAGCTACTACAATCTGTCAAATTTCTTTAATAGATTTTCAACTTTATCGCTATAGCATAAGGTTCAAAGGTGATTGCGAAAATTTGACAGTTTCGGGTAGCTTGATGTGCTGACGTCTGTACATACTTAAACATAATGAATCGACGCAACAGTATTAGATTTAGTTATCAATAAAATTATCATAGTTCTCACATTTACAGATTAATAGATTTATCGGGAATTACCTACCTTGTAGCGGTATCTACAAACGCCACATGCGAAATACGCGTCATACTGACGTCACACGAAATCCTGCATCTCACAAGCAGAGTTTACCGCGCAACTAGCATATACAACGTGTCCCCGAATTAACGCACAGCTTCTTAAGGGGTCATTGTACTCGTTTGTTCCCATAGTTAAAGTTGCTCATAATGATGAGTAGGTACAATGATCCCTTAAGAGGCTGTGCGTTAATTCTGGGGCATGTTGTATACGAGTACAACGCAACAGCCCGAGAAGAATCTTCGGGCAGTTGCCGGCCAGACACACCAGAAACACCCGTCTGGTCGAAGGATCATCCTCCCTGATGAGTGAACTTTTTACTACACCCTACATGTCGATTCTGTAAAAATCTCACCGTGAAAACTTGCGTGGAGTGAGGTGTGTCATCCCACTGATGCTAGGGTTTGACCAAGCAAGCATTTTACAATTCATGATAATCGAGATTTTAGTAATATTTTTTTATGCTAGTTCTATTGATAATATTATATAATTTCAAAGCCAGTATTTTAGTTGCCAAAACATCGCTATATAAAGACTAGTCTAGGAAAAAAGAAAAACAAAAAAACAACATTGAGAATCTGACTAAGTTTCTGTTTTGCTCTTTAATTTTAAAACCCCACAAAATAGTAATGTTGTAACAGAATTAGCATAAAAATCTCGATTATGATTGTAAATGTATTGTTGGTCAATCAGGTGGGATGACACTGACAGCTCACTCACAGAACTCACTTCCCGCTCACTTCATCTAAGTTCTCACGGTGAGATGTTCACAGAATAGCACTGCTGTTCCTCATACCTCCATAACCTATTTAATTTTATGAACGGAAAACTGCAATAAATAGGAATTAAGATCTAATCAATGTACAGACGCCAGCACATCAAGCTACCATAAACTGTCAGATTTTCCCAATCAACTTTCAACCTTAAGGTTTGGCGATAAAGTTGAAAATCTATTAAAGAAATCTGACAGATTGTAGTAGCTTGATGTGCTGGCGTCTGCACATACAAACGCCAGCACATCAAAAGCTACTACAATCTGTCAAATTTATTTAATACATTTTCAACTTTATCGCTAAAACATATGGTACAAGGTTGATTTAGAAAATTTGACAGTTTCGGGAAGCTTGATGTGCTGGTGTCTTTACGTTATAAATACTTTAGGTCTATCGTCTTACTAACTGATAATAACATAACATATCATCGCACCTCTATTCGCCGAAGGGCTAGATACCTCTGGTACCTATAGTATGTACCTACAGTCAGCGCAGACCATTGAGATGGGATATAACAGGAGATGCCCTGTTATTCTATACACGGTTGTAGGTAGGTGCCAGAGCAGCCATCTTTGTCGCCAAGTTTCGTGGTAGTTCAGCTGTCAAATGGTTATTTATTTTTTGTATTATTGAGATTTGCGAGAAAATTACGAGGACTTTACCTTTAAAACTGCATGTAAATGTTGAAAAACAGCAATTCAACATGCCTGTGTGTTGTATTGTGAAGTGTGGTGCAAGGAAGAATGAAAATCAACCTCAACTTTCTTTGCACAGGTTAGTAGCCGGTTTTCATGCAATAACACATACAATAATAGACATTCGATGATATAATTGTAACGCGATCATGAATTTATGGCTAAAGTATTGATATTTGGGTGAATTTCCGTATAACAGACCTTTTTATTATTTTGTTAATTCATTCGTTTGTTTACAATAATATGTCATAATAGAATAGTGTTGTACCGTTGCCTAATAGTTTCCGGAACTAGTTCCTCCGCTGGAACGATATCGGTATATTCTGCTATGTTAACATAAAATAGTCCTGCGTCCTATTAGCTCCGATTGACCTTACTAGGTCCGGCCCGTGGTTCACAGCACCAAAATCAAAATATTTTCTT
Organism: Eremobia ochroleuca; assembly: GCA_949629135.1. NCBI lineage: Eukaryota > Metazoa > Arthropoda > Insecta > Lepidoptera > Noctuidae > Eremobia > Eremobia ochroleuca. The sequence goes on along the minus strand of OX451411.1, from coordinate 2,175,312 downwards.
TCACATAAACCTACATGGGCACTTATGAAACGTCAGAAGCTAGATGCACGGTTCCAAATGGTGGTTTCCTATGCAGAAGAACCAGCGAGAAACTCCACGGTTACTCTTTTAAAAACAATTGGCTTTTACAATGTCTTCTATTTTTTTAAGTACCTGGTACTTGCTGACAGGCCTACACTGTCCTCCCCTACCTATTAACATTGTAAAAGCCAATTATTTTGAGTAACCGTGGAGTTTCTTGCCGACTCTTCTCCATAGAAACCACCAATTGGAACCGTGCATATGGCTTCTGACGTTTCCTATTGATTTTAGTTTCATATGCTAATATAATATAGCTGTAACCAAAATTATTTATTGATAAAAATACTTGCACGTTTTATAGGTTTCCTAAAAAGGAAGGACTAAAGAAAAAGTGGTTAGAGGCTATTGGTGAAGAAAATATTAATCCCCGACATACAGAATGGTACCTCTGTTCACTTCACTTTGAAGAAAGCTGTTTCAATAGAACACTTGATGTAATGAGATTACATGATAACCCTGTTCCCACAGCATTTTTGGTAAATGTGTATTAAAATGATTGATTAATAATAGCCTGGCCGTTTGGCCTGAAATAAATAAATAGATATATATTAATTACATATATAAAAATAATAATAAATAAATAAATCATATTCCACAACTTTCACACAACGCCATCTAGTCCCAAACTAAGCAGAGCTTGTGCTATGAGTACTAAGACAGCTGATAAACATACATATATATTTCTAAATACATACATATTATAAGGTATAATAATAAATAAAAGGTATAATATGCGAAAGCACCTGTTTTTGGGCATATGGATACATATCTCTTCACGCTGTTTTCCTTCACTTTAATACGTAAACGTGATGCAATTAAAAGGTGTTTTTTAATTCTGTGCCGAAAAAACACTTGGCATTAATTTTATTTTCAGGGAAGAAAGTTGATTGCGATAATTTGACAGTTTCGGGTAGCTTGATGTGCTGGCGTCTGTACCTATCGATAAATAGTTCATATGAGTCTTTTACGCATAACAAAAGATTAGAAATAAAGTATTTTCGCATATTGTATTTTTATGCAAAATTATAAAGTATGTTTATCGAAAATAAACTAGGATACGTTACTATAAAGTAGGCAACCTTAGTTAGAACGGACTATAAGTTAGTATACTATATTATGATCCAAACGTGAAAACTAGTACGACTCGTATTTAGTATCGATACTCGTTATAGTAACACCAATGTTCCTTAATTGATACAACCCTAGCAATGGCAGCCATTTTTTGAGACAATATGAGTCGTAGGTAGGCACCCTTTTTTCGTAGGTATTTCCAGTCCATATATATATGTCTATGGCGCAGACATATATCGACAGTTCTGCTTAAGTCCCATGTAATAGGGGGGGAGCCTATTGTCATCAACCGGGACCAAATCAGCAGGGTAATTGCGTAACACACTATCAGTAGCAATGGGTTTCATTTTGACAGTTCAACAACATGCATTGCGTTATTTACGTTGTTGAGCAGACACATTTTTCCAACATTATGGAGCAATGGATTAGCAATATGCTTCAAAATGTTTTTTTTTTTCATTACCTATTTTATTTTACCACTTTGTCACCGTGCCAAATTCAAATGCCAAATTATAACTTTCTAGTACTAAGAGTCTCTGAGCTAACTTGCGGACGGACATGGCGAAACTGTAAGGGTTCCTTGTTGACTACGGAACCCTAAAAAAAGGTAATTGTTTACAAGTTTATTCAGCAAAATAAACAATTAGTAATTGTGCATATTATTCATGTTTTCGGTGACTTTTCAAGGTTATCGTAAATGGGTACAACAATAGGTACTCTACAACTTTTCCTGTAAACAAGTTATTTTTTAAAGAAAAATAAATATAGAAACGTTTTTACCGTGATTTTCCCGGCTTGTCCCGACCGAGTCCCTTTATTCATTGTTATTTTTATTGTTATTTTTTATTTTTATTTTATTTATTAGGGAAAACAAACAATTACACACTATAAATGGTTAACAAATAATTGGTACGAGACTGCGTCAGTGTGCAACTAACTACGTTATCCACATCTTATGTAATTAAAATTGGAAGATACATGCACGAGTACAGTAAGCCTTAGCTTTAGTACTAATACTAATACTATATACTAATTATAAGGGAAAAAACAAAAACAACAAATACAAAAAGTTACAGAAATAAGTAGGTTAATCCTCAAAGTCTGTGATAGTTTTAAGTATATCACTTCGAAATCAATTAGCTGACAAAGAAAACAAATCCAAACCCGAGAATAGGGTGTTATAATTTTTTGCTAACCGACGTAAAGGCGCGCGATTCCCCGCATTTGTGCGACACGAGGAGACAGCAAACAGCGGGTGACCGCGCGCCCCGCGTCTTATGATACTCCTAGGTACAACATAACATAATCTGTTTGTTAAATCTGAGCAATCGTATTTGTTATTACACAGGTCATAAAGAAACATGCTTTCCAAAAAATGCGTCTAATATTCAGAGTAGTAAGTACAGGAATAAAATTAAAAATAGGTTTATTTATTTGTCGCAGAAACACGTGCCATAAAAACCAATAACTAACTCGAATACCTAATAAACGAAATCATTTCGCAAACCCGTGTCAAAAAACGAAAATGCGGAACCAACGACACCGACTTCCGAAATGAATTTTGGTATGTACTACAAAAGTTTTTATTTTTCACTTTTTAGTTATACCTACCCCACACAAATTCATATAACACTACTTGCTATGTACAGACGCCAGCAAATCAAGCTACCCGAAACTGTCAAATTTTCCCAATCAACCGTGAACCTAATGCTTTAGCGATAAAGTTGAAAATCTATTAAAGAAATTTGACAGATTTTAGTAGCTTGATGTGTTGACGTCAGTACCCACCTATTCATGAATTCCCGATACGATGATACTTACAATAATGGACTATTTGTCACTCGACGTATCGTATACTATTTTATAGCTCGAGTGACCTAAACTCGCACTTAAGTCACGCGATTCTGTGTAAAATGCATTACTTAAGTCACAGCAAAGCGTGATTTAAACGCGGGCTTAGGTCACAGTGCTATACTATTATAGCACTGTGACCTAAGCCCGCGTAAGTATATTTAAAAAAATGTTCGGTGTTTCCTAACCGATTACTCTGACAGAAAGACCGAAATAAACTCAAGAGGTCCCAGCCTCTTTTTAACCTTTTGACCGCCACGGACACAAACGAAAACGTGCCAAACACGCCACCGACGTCTACAGCCGTCAAGAAAACGACATTGTTTAAGTACAAAATAAATCTTTTCTCATTTAGTATACTTATTTTGTACTTAAAAAATGTCGTTTTCTTGACGGCTGTAGACGTGGGTGGCGTGTTTGGCACGTTTTCGTTTGTCGGCTATAGCCGTCCGTGGCGGTCAAAAGGTTAAAGTCCAAACATAATCTTGGTCAGGTCTTATGAGGACCGTATAGCATGGTGTCTGATATGGTCTTTTGAGAAAAGGACCACACAGATTTGAGTCAAAATCAGAAGTCATTTATTCAAATTAGACTGAGAATCAGCACTTTTCGAACGTCAAAATTACATAGGACAGTCTCCAAAACGCCCGCCCTTCACCACTTCCTAGTGCTTTCGCCGGGAAGAAGAGGCGCAAAAAAAAACCCAGCAGTGGACCAGTCAAAAAGTTACGGTGTTAAATCGATACATTTGATTAATCTTCAGGAACTAACCTTAGAGCACTTTCAATGCCATTAGTCTAACAAGGCCGAATCCTTGGCTGTGAAAATAAATTATGAAAATTACATCAACATTCCAAAGATATTGTAACACCGATAAAATCTTCAAATAAACAGTAAAATCATGTCATTTTAATTTATTGCAAATTACTGTCACGTTTTGAAAGCATTATCATACACGAGATCATTGCGTATTTCAAAATAAATTGTGTAATTCAATTAGTCACAATAATTAGATGTTATCAATTCGAAATTGTAGATACAATCTGACTACATACATTTTTTTAATTTTGTTATAATACAATTAAAAGACTGAAGATAGTTATCTGTTTGTATTGAATTGAACAGATGTCAGATAGTGGTTCTTGCTTGATTTACTATCCAATTTCGACATGAAGAAATTATAGTAGTTTTGAGCCAAAAACCAAGAAATCTGCTCTTCTTCCATTAATCACGTGAGGTTCGAAAGAGGGGCGAGGGTCCACAAAAAATCGCGAAATATCTCAATTGTTTCGTTGAACGTTTAAAAAGTTGCTAAAAACATCACGTGATGAATGGAAGACCCCCAAAGGTTGTGGTCCCAAAATTGAAATGCTGAAAATTTCCTTTTCTATACATTCTTTACGGCAGCGTGTGTGTCCAGTAGTGGACTGTGACAGGGTGATTTGATTGACATCTCAACCTCGCCATGCGTACTGATAAGTTATGTTGTACAGACGCCAGAAAATCAAGCTACTACAATCTGTCACTTTAATAGATTTTGAACTTTATACCTAAAGCATAAGGTTCAAAGTTGATTCGGAAAACTTGACAGTTTCGGGTAGCGTAATGTGCTGGCGTCTGTACGTAAAGTAGGTATTGGCGCAGATTCCCTTGTTCACAAAGTAAACTAAATTTAAGTTCAGTGCATCTTTTTCTATCTATTTCATTAAGAAAAGGACAGAAGATAAATATTAGATTAGTCCTGTCAAACTAGTCAGCGCCTGACGTAAATTGACGTATTTTTTGTAGCAAATTTTTTAATCACGTCTAAACTTTTCTATGGAGTATCTTAATTTGAGAGGACTATACTAATATTTATCTTCTGTCCTTTTTTTAATGCAATAGAAAGATAAAAGATGCACTGAACTTAAATTTAGTTTAGGTTGTCAACAACAGAATCACTACTCGTATAAATAAAACAAATAAATATTTCTTTAAATACTTTTAATAGACTAAACAATTGATTACGTCTTAAACCACTATAAGATTGAAAACAATTTGATCGCTACATTCTTACATCGATTTATACCTAAGTATATTAAAAATTTAAAATTTTCACTTATCTACACTATAATCTAGATATTTGATTTCTGGCAACCCCGTTTATGATTCGGTAAATATACAAAAAAAATAATTAAAAAAAAATTAAGAATTTACAATAGTATGGGCCAGGCCACAACAGTGCGTTGCGGCGTCGCATCGCAAAAACAACATTGCACAGCTATGCGATGCGATGTCGCAACGCAAAAATTATATCAATATCTATCTATCGATTAGCATAAAATGTCGTATCCGATGAAATTTTTGCGTTGCGACATCGCATCGCATAGCTGTGCAATGTTGTTTTTGCGATGCGACGCCGCAACGCACTGTTGTGGTCTGGCCCTTAGGATTCATTAGAATTCGAAGACATGTGACACCTACCAACCCGCACTGGGCCCGCGTGGTGGATTACGTCCCACTCCCTCTTACAGAGAGGAGGCCTGTGTCCCAGCAGTGGGAACATTATATGATAATTATTTTACTTTTTATTTTATTAAAACTTAATGCACAAGTAAAAAGAAGTACTGTACAAAGGCGGACTTAATGCCTGAGGCATTATGACAATTGAATTTTAATTTCATAATCAAAATTAGGGGTGAATATCTCATAGGGAACAGTTTTGGGACGATAACAACATACATAGGACTTAAAAATAACTGAGGAAATGTCGGTGTTCTGCACACTTCTGCCTACAACTTCTAGAAAACAGGCGTGAGTTTATGTATGAATTATGATCAGATTACACAACCCATAACTGTTAAGGATAAGACATCATATTTGCTGTTTAACCATAAACTGGCCAATTGTAAGACAATAAACAGTGTTTTTATATCTTCAAGCTATATCTTTTGTAAGGGTAAGTAGAATCAACCATATATATTAAAGTTCAAATTATCGGCCTACAGTAATTGTTCGTACCCAAGTAGGCTCAGACCTGCGGTGTGTATGCGGCGTCTCTCCACAGACGATGGCTCACCTCTCATTTTGCACCGCATGCCTTTTACACACGTGAGAACCTAATGGCTGCATCGGCGAATGGTATCTGCGTTGCTGAATTTTAGGTCAAATTAAAAAAAACCGGCCAAGTGCGAGTCGGATTCGCGCACGAAGGGTTCCGTACCATTATTTATAAAACCGGCAAAAAAAAAACACGTTTGTTGTATGGAAGCCCCTTAAATATGTATTTTATTCTGTTTTTTAGTATTTGCTGTTATAGCGGTAACAGAAATACATCATCTGTGAAAATTTCAACTGTCTAACTATCACGGTTCATGAGATACAGCCTGGTGACAGACGGATGGACGGAGAGCGGAGTCTTAGTAATAGGGTCCCGTTTTACCCTTTGGGTACGGAACCCTACAAACGATATTTATTTTTTTTGTGCTATTTTTGCCATCAAAACGCTAAGAAAAAGAATTGGTCTATACATGCTATTGGTCAAATGTTTATAATCTCTGGTTAAATCTAAACTTTTCTAATCCATGTCTATCATTACTCCATCTTCCAATTAACCTTTTGAACGCCAATCACTTGTATACAAGTTCGTATTACACAAGTGATTGGCGTTCAAAAGGTTAATCTGCTGACCCCCCAAGAGATATGGCTTGAAGCTGCATAAATAATAACAATCAGTATCGAACCTTATCAAATATAGAATCATAAACAGGCGGTCATATAATGCTGAGACCAATTCATTAAATTATATAAAACAATAGTATAATTTAGACAAGTAACGTCTTCTTATTAAATGTAACTTCCAAATATATTTGGCCATGGAAAAATCCTTTATTTAGCACGTAAAACCTACTACTTTCATATGGTTATTTTCGATGCAGCCGGTAGATTCTGTAAAAATCTCACCATGAAATCTTAAGTGAAGTGAGCTTGAAGTGAGCAGTGTCAATAGTGTAAATCCCTAATGACAGCTCACTCCACGCTCACTTCACCCAAGTTTTCACGGTGAGATGGTTACAGAATCGCACGGCAGGTTTAAAATCTTTAGGTTCCATGCTATCAACCGTAACATGTGCTATCAACCGGGGACAAAACCAGACTATACCCTAACCAGTCCGTATCTGCCTAGCCTTTTCCCAACTATGTTGGGGTCGGCTTCCAGTCTAACCGGATGCAGCTGAATACCAGTATTTGACCAGACTGGGCTCCTAAGAAATTCCAGACTCAAAAACACTGCCCGGCCCGGGAATCGAACCCAGGGCCTCATGTTCAACAGTAGCACTTGAGACCACTCGTCCAACGAGGCAGGTTGAAAATGTAATGCATTAAAATAGCATTGTCACATAAAAATACAGACCTCTGTTTACCTCTGATTTTGCATCTCTGTCAAAATCACAGTGATCTTTACTCTCGTTAGAATAAGGTTGCAATTGGAATGCTGCCAATGACAAGTCTTACAAAAGCACAGTGATGTTTATTGGTATTACAAAATGAAAAAGTATTTCCTAATATAGGAAACTCTTACAGGCTTTTCACTGCGCTACTTTTACACGACTTGCCAAACGGGGCTTATTTTTTTTTAGCTGTTTATTTGCATAATAAAAATGCATTTTAGATCAGCAGTGCTATTCTGTAAAAATCTCACCGTGAGAAAGTGCGCGGGAAGTGAGCTGTCATTAGGGATTAACACTATTGACACTGCTCACTTCAAGGTCACTTCGCTTATGGTTTCACTGTGATTTTTTTACAGAATCGACCGGTTGAAGTAAATATCAAGATACTTGGCCTGCATTCAATTTCAACTCTCATCGCTAGTAGATACCGCAACCCATACCCAAAACTACCATTTTACGCGAGAAAAGTTAAACAGATTTACGCAAAAAAAAAAGCCGCGTAATATCTGTTAACTATTGGTCAAATACATTTGGAAGTTAACATTTTAAATAACATTTTAATATAGGCGTTAATTAGTAATAGTTGATGAATATTTATTTTTATTTTATTAATATATTACAATGTATTTTTATATTGTTGATTTATATCTTAGGGATTGTTTGTGGTTTTGGTCGAAATTGGGTTATTGGAAGATATTTAGAATTTTTATAAAAAACTTTTATACAGGGTGGAAATAAATTAGCTAGCGAAACTCGATATCAATATCTAATGACGATAAAATCCTTCAATTTTTTTCCCTCAATTGTCATGATTGCACCTACTACTGTTTGTCTCTGCATCACCCAAAGGTTGACTGGTAGAAAATGCCTATGGCATTAAGTCCGCCTCTGTACATTTATGTGCTTGAAGTATTAAATAAATAAAGCAAAAAAACATAAAAGTTTGCGTTTCGCTAGCTAATTTGATTACACCCTGTGGTACCAACCGAAGCCGGCCAAGTTACAGTCTATTCACAGTTATTCCTCCTCCATCTCTGATTTTGCATTACTGTCAAAATCACACGTGCTCCTTATTCTAGGTAAAAAACTGTGTTATGAAAATAAATTTTGAATTTTTGACAGTTTTACCATACTAAATTGTCAGACGTCAATTTTATTCCACGAATAAAAGATATCTGACTTTGGTAAAATCAGGCTTTAGTGGAAAAAAACTGGCTGAAAATAGCAGAGGATATCGAAACAACGAGATTTTCAGTGCATAAGCTGTGGCAAAGCACGGTTACGTGTATTGAAGACAAATGCGATTAGCTTGCGTAAGGTTTTCAAAGAATGGCGTCCCAGAAATCGGTATTATTTATATTCCTGAAATAGCTAAGAGAAAGCGAATATACCTAGATATTATATGCCCCAATATTGATCAAAACCACAAAACATTATTATTCTAGCTACTGTATAATATACATTAAAAAAATAAATCAAACATTCGACAGTATAATACTTGTTTCAGAATTTAAGTTAACTTTCTATCCAAAATGTTTGGACACCATTTTTAGGCAAATTCAAGTAGGCAATTTGGCTTGTCTAAGTTGTTCTTCAGATCAAATACTTCAGACTTATAAAAACTGAAATTCATTGTTGTAATTAAATAAATTGATTGGATATAATTACTGTGACTGTCTTTCTAGTCAAATATTTAGCTAAATCTTAAAAATACGACATTCATGTTTATAGTGGTTTTCCACAAGGCATTAATTTTGATGCTGCCCGATTTACTTCAAGTTGAATGGAGTAGTTTTTATGAGTTCTTTACATAATAAAAGATAAAAATCATAATTTGAAATTAAGTAAAATCACAAAAATTTAAACAAAATATTTGACTTGACTGACAGTTGTCAATACATTTTTACAATAAAACATTTGCATTTTTAATAAATAATAAAATTTGATTTCTTGAATACGTATAATTTAGGAAGTGTATTTTTATTTTAGTAAATTATTGATATGTTAACTGCTATACTTTTAAAACCGACATAATTAAATAAAAAAACATTTTTCCGATTTTATGTGGTGTAATGTATGTATTAAAATACTCAAATCACATACAATCATACGCTTTGTGTATTTCATCTGTGTATCTTATAACATGCACTATACATAATAATAATTATTATTTATTTATACAAAATAAGAAAAAAGTTGACAGTTGACAGGAGAGAGTGGAAGAATAAAACGTGTTGCGCCGACCCCAAGTCACGAATATGAAAACAAAATCTTCTATTCGGATCCCGATACGAAAATCCCACATAGCATCACGCCTTGTTTAACCCAACGTTTGGGCAGAGCTGCACTTATAGTACACCCACACTATACGCTATTTTTAAGTCCCAAGTAATAGGCGGCGAACTTATAACCATAAACCTGGCACAAATAATTTAAAAAAAAATGTAAATAATTGATTTAATAACAAAATAAATAAATAGCAGTCAACATACCAATATTTTATCTAGTGTAGCCATAGACAATATCAGTTGTATTTTATTCTTACATTACTTATTAAAAACGTGGTGATGACATGAAATTTATACAGTCTATAGATATTTTTTTATCATAATATCTAAACTACAAAAACAAATAATTATAAAAAAAAAATGGACGAATATTAATTAATTAATTAATAATAATATTTTTTTTTTAAACTTAAAAAGTAAACACAATTATTTGATTTGAGAATGTGTAGAATAAATTACCTTTAGGTTGAAGGTATGACACATTTTAGCTGTCTCTGCGATGCCTCTGAGAGATGGCTGCAGTGAACACTTACCTCCAGGTCGGTTACGCGATTTAATATCTTATGTCATAGTCAGGCATACCTAATAAAAATTCATTTAGAATGCTTTGGGTCTGTTTCTTAAACGTATATTATCGTAAAATTAATGAGACAAATTGTCAAGTATGCGTAAAATGCTGTGATTGGTTGAATGCTTCATCACACAGCCAATCGCAGCAGAAACGAAAAAATAGCCCGAAACTGTAATAACAACGCGATTTTAAACGTGTTCAGAACTTATCATTCGTTCAAACAGGCGGGATTGTAAATTGGAACGAAATTTTCGTTTCTTCAAAAATGTTTGCATCTTTCTAGGCCAAATCAAATCAGTCAGTGAAAAAAAACCTTAGCTTTCACCAAAAATCATTATTTCACACACCCTCAAAAGCATACACACAAAAAGAAATACAAAATATAGCCTTACTGTATACAAAAAAAGTAAAGTAAAAATAATAATAGAAAATGTTTAGCACCTCATTCGAGTTCGCTTATAGTATATTAAATAATATATATAAAAACACTTATTGCTTAAATTATAAAACAATTTATTTTGTATAGCATATGCACAAATATGGAAAAAATAAATATATGTATGGAGTCTCTATGCCTCCCAGTATGCTATGACTTCCAGTCTAACCGGATACAGCTGAATACCAGTATTTTACATGGAGCGATTGCCTATCTGACCTCCACAACCCAGCAACTGGGTAACACGATACCCCTTGGTAAGACTGGTTGTCAGACTTTTGACTGGTTGTCAGCCAAAAATCTTAGAACCAAAAATCCGAAGACATGTGACATCCATGTGAATTCATGAATAGGTGGGTACAGACGCCAGCACATCAAGCTACTACAGTCTGTCAAATTTCTTTAATAGATTTTCAACTTTATCGCTACAGCATTAGGTTCAAAGTTGATTGGGAAAATTTGACAGTTTCGGATAGCTTGATGTGCTGGCGTCTATACCATACTTTTTATGTTTCATTTACCATATTTGTATATATGAATACTTATTATAAGATTAATCTGTGTGTAGACATAGCTTAGATTAAAAATAAAATTAAAAACTTAATGATAATGCAATGTCAGTGTCATATGCAAACATGTTGTTTAATATTAAGAAAATTACTATTTTATAGGAAAAGGGTCGAACTGGGCCCCCTTCCTCTCACACTGCGCAAAACCTCAGACACCCCAACTGATTTTTAATTCAATTGACCTATTTCAGAGACAAAATATGTCATTAAAAAATTGTAAAGGTTTTATGTGCGGTTTTGGTTTTACTGGCCATTCTGATCGTTTCTTGCGTCTGCGACGACGCTTTACCGAGGGAGGAGTCGTCACCGGGCCGCTGCACCGCGCTGATATTGGCTTGCTTGACCTATTCATAAATAGACACGGCAACGTTTATAATGAAGATTTTTTGAAAAATTTGACCTATTTTAAAAAGTGGTTCAATATATTCTGCTCGTTATTCTGATCAAACTATTTTCAGGTTTTGCGCATTTAACGTTACACGGTGTATAGCTTGCAGAGTAAGCAAGCTGAAATGGCAGCGGACTGGCCGTGTTTGTCGAAGAACCTATGGCCGGTGGAGCAGACGAGTCCTGGAGACCGCGTATTGGAAAGCGTAGTGTGGGTCGCCCCCCAGCGGCGATGGATCGACGAGCTTAAGAAGGTGGCTGGGAGAGACTGGATGCGGAAGGCGGAGGACAGGCTGTTGTGGCGCAGCCTGGGAGAGGGTTGAGGCGCTGGTGGCACTCGTATATTAGCCTAAAGTCGACTGTATAACTGTTCAGCGCTTGCAGAACAGCCATGCTGTCTGAGAGTATGCGGATTGAGTGATCCTTCACTTCCCTGGCCATGATGGCTGAAGCGGCCAGAGAGATGCCCATGCATTCGGCTTGGAACACTGTGTTGTGGACGCCCAATGGTGTGGCTATATGTATGTTGAAGTCCTCCGAGAAGATTCCAACACATGTGCCACTACCTGTTTTGGATCCGTCTGTGAAGATTCGCAGCTCTGCAGGGAGCAGCCCCTCGCATCGGCGATCCTCGTGAACTTGGATCTTGTATTTTTTATCAAAGATAAATTGTTTGGGTACCCGGTCATTAATGGCTTTTGTGGTGGGGAACTCCTTGTGGAGTCCCTCGAGCAGCGTAGCGTGTGGTGTATCACTCTTACCTCCAGAGGTTTAGTGTATTAAGACGTACTGCCTCCAACGTCGATTCCTGCTGTACGAACAGGGAGAGACCTATGTCCAGCTGTGGACTGCGACAGGCTGTTTTGATTGTTGAACTATTCTAATTCGCTCCTATACGAAAGAAATAGTAATTTTCTTAAATTAAACTCATCAATAATTAAAAATACAGGCGTTTATCAATTAAAACATTAACTGCAAAGATCACAACTTTTCCCATTCATTATCAACATCCGGTCATAACGAATACCTTAATAATATAGGCTATTTCACACAATTACTAGACATTTAACAAGTAAGGCTATGTCTACACAAGATTCATGGTGCATCAATAAACAAATTGAGGAACACAATACAAAACAAAATCATAATCACAGATTTTTAAACCCAATTCGACTGCATTTGATTTTTATTTTTAAATAATTTTTCGTCAAATGCATAAAATTATTATTATTATTTGGCTGTTGTAATAGGAAGGATTTTAATTGTTTATTCATAATAATTATTATAAATAGCAGCCCGTAACTGCCTCATTGTGAGGCCAAAAAGGTTTTTTGAAGTGAAAACTTCAATAGGCACACTTAGCGCCTCTTTCTGATCAGTGAACGTACCTGAACCGTCACGAATCGGGTCGCTGGATCGGGTATACTCGGCTCCAGTCGGCCGATGATGCCGAACTGCGTTTACTAGGCGCGAAATCGCGTATACTAGGAGCCAGTCTTAAGTTTTTCGTATGGTCATAAGCATACACCTTTTTTTACACATCTCAAAAAAAAGCCTTTCTCCAAGCATAGTATTAAGATATGCAATATAGCTTATCTTAGGAATTACTGACATTTCGCAGGGCAATGTCATAAATAGCCGGCTAAACTGTATAAAGCTGTCAAAGTCAAAATAGTTCCTACTACAACAGCCAACTGTCAAACACTAAAACTAAATCAATAAAAACTATTAGTATGCCGATTCCATTTTTATTTTATTTTTTATTAAATAATAAATTAATCTATATTTTAGAATATCCTCTCCTAAATTTTAGAAATAAATGAATTTTATCGATTTTTATTTTTTATGTTATATAAATATCACTAATTTTGAAAACTGTAAGTACATTTTGGAGATTTTTTTCCTTGGAGATCTTTTCATTTAGTTTCTTATAAAGGATTTGATAATAAATTAAATGTAAGCATTTTTTCATGGTCACTGTAGACAAAAAAATATGTATGTCCGATTGCTATATATACATATAGCTCATTGATCATACATAATTTCATGAAACATACAACTAAATACAGGCTGGCTTATTTAAGTGGTCCAAACTTTTTTTTTTAGTTCTTGGACTTCTCAATGCTTCATCTAAACACAAGATGTTCTACGAAATTCTGTAGTTTAGAAGTTGTGATTTTTAAATTTATGTAAAGAAAGAAAAATGCGTTTATTGGCATTACAGCAAAAGAAATACACCTTAAAACTATAAAAACATGAAACAAAGATTATAATGCCAAAAGGGCTAAGCCTTATTTTCATATTTACTTTTGGGAATAATCCCAAAAATTCCTCATTAGCTGTTAGCTATTAGCTGTTGTCTCTTAGTGTTTACTCACGAAATTTGTTCGAATTAGTGCAATAACTTTAAATCTAGAGAGGTTTACATGACTAAGGTAGAGATTATAAGAAAATAAATTTAAGAAAAAAACTTAACTACTGATTTTCCCGGAAAATATGTTGCGTTTATGTGAATCCATGGGATCTCCTAAACACAAAAATAAAAATTGGACCACTATAAATGGGCCATCCTGTATATCATTAACAAGGAGGGTTTTCATGAAAATTCACGCCACCAGTTGGCGCCACTTTTACAACAGGTCTTCCATTTCGACAATGAATATAAAATATACGATGATTCGTTCCATAGTTCACGACATGAAGACTATAGATAAGGAGTCCAATCTCTGTATATAAAAGTTGTGCCGGAATTTTGAAAACATAAGGTTGGCGCGCAGGGGGCGCTGCGGCTGCTAAGTTACCAAGGTTAGCTTGGATAACTATAGAATGACGGCTTTGTACTAACTTCGCGCGTCTTACATGCCACTAAATTCACTTGGTACACTCCGTAATTCAGCGCGTCTAGTGGCTGTTTTTAGAACTATTGCTCTAAAAATTTTTGCGGACAGATTTTCCGTATGAGACCCCGTATGAGATTGGACTCCTTTTCTATAGTCTTCATGGTTCACGACTAAGCAAAATATAGGCGCTTTGACACTTTTGACAGGTGCCCCTGACGTCTCAGTGCTGCCACCTAGCGAACGTCATTTCAGAAAACCCTCATTCCTTTACAAAAATAAGAAAAAATCAACTTTAAACACCACAAATCAACCATTACCCGAGGGTCAATTGCGTAAACACACTATCAGTAGCAATTGCTTTCATTTTGACACTTCCACAACATTCATTGCGTTATTTATTGTTGAGAACACAAATTGTTCGAGCATAATATGAAGCAATGGATTAGCAATATCTTTCAAAATGATTCAGATCGTGACTTGATTGTGTGTTACGCAATTAGGGCACTAGTCAACGTTTACATAACACACACTTCAAATTCCTACTACGAAATGATTACAGTCCATACCTCGTTCTTCACTTTGACCGGCTATTCTCCGAAATGTCCGTACAGTTATAGTATAAATAGATGCTGGTGGTTCTTAGTCCGGTGGAAGGTAGCTGAATAGTTTGTATTTGTCTCTGATGTAGGGACGTACGTCATCTTTCTGTGGAAGGGAGAGAGAAATATTATTAGTAACTTCTTATTTCCTACTAATCGTCGCCGTGCAATGAAACCTCGTAAAGAAGTTCTAACTGAACAGGCAACTGTGCTGTTGGGGAGTTTTTTGCCACTTCTTCTCCCCAGCGAAAGCACTATGAAGTGGTGAAGGGGGCGTGCCGGGAGACTGTCTTATGTAATTTTGACGTTCGAGAGTTACTGATTCTCAGTCTAATTTCAAGAAATGACTTCTATTTTTTTTTTTTTTAATCTCTTTTATTTATTTGCTGGCTAGAAAACCTCGCAACGCATATTTAACGCAAACGGGCACAGCTCTAAGATTCTTCTAATACCCGAATTCCGACTATAGCAACCAATGTCAGTGGAGACCAGCCTTCGGCGGTCAGTGCAGGGAGGGCAGTGTTATTGGGTTTTCCGTTGGGTATTTCATAGGGCTCTTACACATAAACACGATACGACGTCGCGTCGTGCTACGACGTATATGATGGTATATGGTTGTAGTGACGTATCATTCAAACGACGAAACGATGCCGTGTCATAGCACGGCGCGACGTCGTATCGTGTTTATGTGTAAGAGACCTTAGGGCGAGGCCACGCAACGCGTTGCGTCATCGCATTGTATTGCTGTGCGACGTCGTTTTTGCGATACGACGCCGCAACGCAGTGTTGTGGCCTCGCCCTAACAGCCCGGAGTTTGTAAGTCGGCGGTGTGATACCGGCGTGCGTGTGGCCAGCGACTGATGTCTCCGCGAGTGCCGCGCTGTGGGAGCGAGGGAAGTGACTGCAGCTGTGTCTGCGCATACACGCCTGCAGAATTGATTATAATGAGAACTTCTCGAAACGTCAATGACGACCATTTTTCAGACAGTTTGTATCTTCCCCTGTAAAAAACGTTTTTTTTGCAAACACAAGGTTATCATTGTACGGTGAAGACCAGGGAAAGTGTGTTTGTTGATTTGTCTAGATTTCACGCAACAACGGATCGACGTATTTTTTTTACATAGTGTCGAAAATATCAAGCCACCCCGGGCGAGCTGCGCTCGCGCAGGGGGCGCTCCACATGCGCGCGCGCACCGGGCGGCCGTCTCGTCCGCGTTACTGAGCAATTGCGTATTAATTTCTCGCCAACTCAAATCTAGATAGTTGACCGTTTGTTTTCCTTCGTTGAACATAATATGTAATACAGTCCACTGTTATCAAGTTACCGTGTTTTAGTCTTCGTACCATCAGGAATATATTACGCATTCTTCTTTACATAGATATAGTTTATGGGTTAACATAATCTTTTTAGCCCGATAGATTTCTGAGAGATACATCACAGCCCACAGGAGCTATAGGAATGCCGTTCTCGAGCTGGTAGTGGAATGTTGATGCTACATTAGTACTTACAGTTGCCAGATGCTCCAGGAAAGGCAGTAGCTTAAGCAGCTCGTTGTCACTTCGGTCCACGAACCAGCTGTCGATAGGAATGCCGTTCTCAAGCTGGTAGCCGAACGCCTGGAAAAAAATATTGAACTGTTTAGAGCATGAATTAGATTGACTAAAATGGGACAATTGTTATGAAGTTAGTTGAAAATATAAAGGTTTTGTCTGTGACTATTGGTATAGACAAAACCTTGGACAACAGACCACAGACTAACCATTAATCCGAAAAATAGCGGTTTGAAGTTTCCGTAGTATTCTTAGCATGATTGGTTGTTCAGTCAGTTGTAGCATTTAGTTGACCCACCTTTGCATAAATGGTTGAGATTTTTTAGAATACGAATTGATAGAATTTTATAATTCTTTTATATTTTATCTGTTGGTCTAATGGTCAGTGGCCCTGACTACTATCCGCAAGGTCGTGGGTTCGATTGCCACCCAGGACAAACGTTTGTGTGATGAGCACGATCATTTGTTCTTTGTCTGTGTGTAATTTATCTGTGTGTGTATTTATATATACATATATGTATGTTTATCAGTTGTCTAGTACTCATAGCACAACCTCTGCTTAGTTTGGGACTAGATGGCGTTGTGTAAATGTTGTGGAATATTATTATTATTATTTATTTGAGCAAAGTAAATAAAATACAAAATAATTACAAAATCTATCGATTCGTATTCTAAAAAAATCTTTTAATATCATTTTTATTTTATATTTTATTTATTTGATCAAACTATTTTTTTTTATTAAGAAAAATAAATAATGCCTTAGAATTATGAAATACCCTGTTAATAATGTTTACGTATCAAACACAGAGCACGAGTCGAATAGATCATTCCATCTCCATTTTTTATGAGACAAATTATCGTGGACTGTCATCCAATGAACGTATCCTTTGAGATTTGCGGCGATTTATGAGACCTCCCTCAATTATTATTTGTGAAATGCAAATACAACGTGTAACGTTAAATGCGCAAAACCTCAGACACCCCAACTGATTTTTTATTCAATTGATCTATTTCAGAGAGAAAATAAGTCATTAAAAAAATTTTAAAGGTTTTATGTGCTGTTTTAGTTTTACTGGCCATTCTGATCGTTCCTTGCGTCTGCGACGACGCTTTATCGAGGGAGGAGTCGTCACCGGGCCGCTGCGCCGCGCTGACATTGGCCTTGCTTGAGCTATTAATAAATAGATATGGCAACGTTTTTAATGAAGATTTTTTTAATAATGTGACCTATATTAAAAAGTGGTTCAATTAATTCTGCTCGTTATTCTGATCAAACTATTTTCAGGTTTTGCGCATTTAACGTTACACGTTGTATATACTCAGATACCATAATAATATTAATCATACGAGCTGCTCGTGTCATAGGGCTGGCAAGTCTGCTGTCTGACACAGCGGGGCGGTGGCGCCGCGCACACGCTTGTTTCGTATTTGGTTAGGCTCCTTCGTGGCACTGAGCATAACCCAGCAGTGCTGCGGCGCCTGAGTGTGTGTCGCCCGCCGCTACGGGCCGTGCGGGTTGCCAGGCTTCTAGCGAAAACACCATTGACCCGCGCAATTCGGGTTATTAACGGTCTGCACGTCAAGATCGATGTATTTACGTGCTATTTGAGTGAATTCGCGTTGTTTATTTTATGTTTCAGTGTAGATTAGGCCAAGCTAAGATTATTATTAAATGTTATTATAAGTGTTACTAGCTTTTTTTTTGTTTTTCATAGTTTTATATTGTAAAAAAATCAATTTTAAGACCACTCTATACCATTAGGGACACCTGCCGTGGGATTCTGTAACCATCTCTCCGTGATAACTTGGGTGAAGTGAGCGTGGAGTGAGTCGTCAATAGTGTCAATCCCTAGCATCAGCATGACTCACAGGTCACTCTAAGCTCACTTCACCTTAGTTATCACGGTGAGATTTTTCCAGAATCGATCGACTGTAATGATAGTTAAATAAGGAAGTATAGTAGATAAGGAAGATGTTAATAAATAAATAAATCGCCATGGATTAGTTGATGAATGAAGCATATTGGTTTACTAGAGGTATGAGAACTTACCTGTGGACTATTATCCACTATGACAGTCCTTCGCAGATCGCGGCCGAGGATGGACAGGTCTTTCACGTAATTTCCGTTTACGAGAAGACAATGTTCGCGGAATAATCTGGAGACAAAACAAACAATTGGGTAGTTGCATGATATTGAATACTATATATTCTAGTAGATAATATATCCACACATGTAATACAATAATAGAATTCGAAATCAAATTTGAAATCGGTCGAAAAATAAAAAACTTATAACTTATAGAAACTTTTTGTCTATCTCTTTCTCGCAAAACGAAGTTTTGCATGTAATTTATATGGCGATACTGAACTATGACGTCACAATTCAGTATTTCCCTCTCTGTCTAATTGAGAGTTTTGAACGCTCATATCTTTTCAATTTTAAAAAATATTAAAAAACTGTTTATACCAAGCTATTAGTGAGGTAAAAAAGCTTCAATATAAATAATAAAAAAAAATTAGTCAACTCGCGGATTGTTTGAATATGTTACGAATATACAAGCTGTAACTTAAATAACGCGCAACCTCTTAACCCTTAATTGCAGGATTTTTACTTTTTAAGCAAATTGAATTTATTTGGACGCAACATTAGCTCTATAGTAAGGAAAAAATATTTAAAAAAATATATTCATAAAAATACTTTTTTATTTTCTAAATGGCCTGGTGGAAATTTACATCTTTATGTAATCAGAACGAATCTACTGGGAACAAAATGAGTTGAATATCTCTAACAATTGGGGAATCCCCGTGCTCTGTGGAAACGAAAATATTGCATTGGATTGGTTGATGGAAATTTCCATCACGATGCATTTAAGGGTTAAGGGGTCATTGTACTCATCGTTATGAACAACTTTTACTATGGGACCAAACTTGATGGCGAAAAAAAATGAGCTGTTCCCTGCATTTAGAAGAGTTATGCGTCGCAAGATAGGACAGTTGGCATAATCTTGCTTGTTTAATGTGCCGCCAGTAAATTGTCACCGGCAACCATAATACTGTGAAGGAAGCGGTAATCTGTTGGCCGCAGGAAGCACAGAACCGGTCGTTACGAAGGTCAGGAAGAGCCCAATGTCCAACAGTGGACGTCTTTCGGCTAAATTTATGATAACCAGCGTTCTCTAGAACTCGTTTTTATTAAGCTATTGCATAGCTTTTATCTCGGGCTTTGAGCGCGGCGACCGAATCAAGAAATTCCGTAACGAAAAAAAACCTAACACCCCCCACTCCGACCGGCACAGCGGTGCGGCGTTGAAAGCCGTGCATCGTCTAACGTCGTTTCAGTTCGGCAGACATCGGCACGGTGTTTGTGTGCGTGCGAGTCGTGCGACTAGACGTATGCGTGTAGACATAGTTTAAACAATATTAACTTCTCATTTATTCAATAAAAGAAAAAAAAAATGTTTTCTTATCGCTCACCACGCTCAAAAATATTGCATAAATATTATAAGTGCATAAACTATGCAATAGCTTTACCGCGGCAGTCCCCGAGTGCCACACGTATTTATTTATTTGTTTTACCATTTATGTACACACATATATAAACAAACAAGAAAAAAACAGAACAGAAAAATAGGTACAAAGGTGATGCTTATTTCTTAAGAAATCTCTTCCAGCATATCTGCGATAGGACAATAGATAGAGAGATGTAGACAGCGTGTGAAAGAGTAAAGGGGACAAAAAAAAAACATAAAATCGTAATCACTTAAAAAACTAAACAAATACTATGAGAATATACATACATGCATACTTCTAAAATAAATATGCCATGAAGCTCATAAATATCACGTAATCCAAATAATAAATACATACACAACTATGATGAAGTGGAAAGATGGTGTTCTTTTACTCTTCTTTTAAAAACTGCAATAGTTTGGCAGTCCCTAATGTCAAGCGGTAGTGAATTCCACAACCGCACCGCGTGCACTGTGAAGGAGTAGGAGTAGAAGTCGGTGGAGTGGGGAGGGGACTTAAGGAGGTTTTTAAGATGCGACCTCGTTACCTATATTTGATCCACTGTCGCGACGGATCCAGTAAGTTGAGCAGCCTGTCCGCATACACTCGCTTGCTTGCCGTGAATAGAATCACTTCGTAGAGACGTGACACGCGGGATAGGAACTCTGCGAAGTGTGGGCGGGTACGGACGAATACCTGGGGGAGAGAAAGACTTAACCTTTAAGTAATGATGTGGGTGTCTCACAGACGTCGGCCAAATAAATTTGAACGTGTCTCTAAGAGTGCCAAATATATGTTGCTTAATTTGTATCAAATAAATGTTGATCTCATATGAATATTTTGTTGTTTTCTAAGACATGACATTCTAAGTAAATAAATAATATATGGAAAATTTTAAATAAATAATGTGATTATAAGTGCGTAATCATACTATTTATTAATTATTTATGTAGTCTGAGATACGTCACGTCACCATCTATGACCTGGCTAAACCACGTCAGAACTTAAAGGTTAATAAATTATAATTAACTAGCTTTTGCCTTATGGGATATTTCTTAAAGTAGCACATATTATTATCACTCTCCGGTTGTAAACTTAGAAGGAACTTGCTTAATACACACCACACACACACAAATACTCACGCACATACACACATATACATTCACTGACACACCTACAGTAAATTACTAAGCAGAATAAGATTTGTATAAAATACAAAACTAGTATTTATTCATAATATGTAATGCCGTTAAAATTGTAGCATCAGCACAAGTCCTATATGTTATGTATAATTATCACTGTACCATTAAACATAGGACCGAGACTGTTTCTTCTTAACACAGGTTATTTTTTTTGTAACCTAGCTAGTAGAAGGACCGTTTTATAAGGGTGCAAACTATAAGAAATCGTCGACCGAACGTCGATTATCCGAACGTCGCTCAACCGAACGACCGCTTATCCGAACTACTACGCCCGCCCGACTCACGCGTGCCTCTCTCCCGCCTTTCGAGCTACAGTGCTTGCGGCAGTCACTTGTCACGACTTGTCGATTTGTTATGTAAATGTAAATATGGTTTTCATTAACCTGTACGTAAATATGTATGGCTGAATCAATATACATGTAGTTCGATTATCCGAAAATACCGATTTTCCGAACACACAAGTCCCCCAATTAGTTCGGATAATCGAGGCTCTACTGTACCTGTGGAGGTTATATTTAACTGACGCAAAAATCATCATCTGCCGAGCCTTTTTCCCAACTATGTTGGGGCCGGCTTCCAGTCTAACCGGATGCAGCTGAATACCAGTATTTTACATGGAGCGACTGCCTATCTGACCTCCACAACCCAGTTACTGGGTAATACGATACCCCTAGGTAAGACTGGTTGTCAGACTTTCGGGCTTCTGACGACCCGTAACGACTGTCAAAGATCTACGAATGACAGCCGGGACCAACGGCTTAACGTGCTTTCCGAGGCACGGAGGGGTCTCGGTATGGAAAGATGGTCACCCATCCACAGACCAACCGCGGCAAGCGTAGCTTAACCTGATCGATCGACCTGTGCGGCTGTTATTATTTAGCCACGGGCCCCTATAGGGGTGAAAAATTTGATTATGAGTTTAAAGCCTATACTTGCGTCTGTCTGTGGCTTTTAATTACATGGCTGGCAATTATGTTAAATACTTACAGTGTATCTGCAGTCTTGGAACAGTACTGGGAAGTGGAAGCTCGCGTCTGGAAGCTCTTGAAGCGAGCAGTGTACTAGAGTCTCGTCTAAATCTAACACCTGTATAGAAATAAAACATTATTATTGAATGTTACTTCTTATTGTGTCCTTACCAAGAAGATCGTTTGCGCGAATACACGATCGTCACGTTAATAATTGTCACTCTGAAACCCGGAAGGCGCCCTCTGTCGACGCGACGACGCGTACGCGTTCACGACGAAAACGATCGTAATGGTCGCCAGTTCCGTTTGCTCCAAATGATGTCAACTATCACCACCGTAACGCTTTGCACCCAGCTTTCAAACACCCTGTATTTTATTTGGTCTCCCTCTGGCCTGCTAGTGCATACTTACAAGACTGAAATCAGGACTAGTCCTAGTCTTCAGTGGCAGTGCGGGGTAGCGAGCCCGCAGTGCGCCCGTCGCTACTGTTTCCAAAGGCGGTAGCTGAAACAGCAATATCGAGAGTAAGTAACTAACCTACAAAGTTTAAAAAAAAAAAACAACATACAACGTGTAACGTTAAATGCGCAAAACCTCAGACACCCCAACTGATTTTTAATTCAATTGACTTATTTCAGAGAGAAAATAAGTCATTAAAAAAATTTTAAAGGTTTTGTGAGCTGTTTTAGTTTTACTGGCCATTCTGATCGTTTCTTGCGTCTGCGACGACGCTTTACCGAGGGAGGAGTCGTCACCGGGCCGCTGCGCCGCGCTGACATTGGCTTGCTTGACCTATTAATAAATAGACACGGCAAAGTTTTTAATGAAGATTTTTTGAAAAATGTGTCCTTTATTAAAAAGTGGTTCAATTAATTCTACTCGTTATTCTGATCAAACTATTTTCAGGTCTTGCGCATTTAACGTTACACGTTGTATATTACTTTTTTTTAGCTCGAATGTTCTCTGTTAAATAACTTTAGCCCTTCATCTGTGTCACTCGCCCGCTCCGGGCGAGTACACAGATTACCGCGTCTGTGTCCGTGTGAGCGAGATAGATATAGTTTTTATAAACAAATTTACTATGACAGTGATTAACCGCCCGCTCCGGACGGGACATAGACGCGGTAATTGTGTACCCGCCCGGAGCGGGCGAGTGACACAATTGAGCTATTAAAATGAAAAGTAACACGTATTTAACGACATTCAAAAAGTAGCAGATTATCAAATCAGTTTCACACGATTTCAATTACAAACTTCTTCCTGAACATAGCAATAATATATTTAAGTTAAAACTATGAATATTAATTTGTTTTTTTCAGAAGTTAGCTTTTTATGTTTTATAGGGTTATTTAATATGGAAATAACCTGAATTGACAAGCTTAGAAGTTCAATTCTAATACTGCATGTATTAACCTTATTGCGTAACGCTCTGCCAATCACAATCTGAATATTTTTGAAGGATATTGCTAATCCACTGCTTTATATGTTGTTGAGTTGTTGTTGTATTTTTTTTTGTTTTTTTTTTATTTTTTTCAAACTCCAAATTGAAAGCGATTGCTACTGATAGCGTGTTACGCAATTATCCCGCAGTTTCACACAATGTCAATTCCAAACCTCTTTCCGAACATAGGAATCAAATTTTTGAGTTAAAACTATGAAAATTTTTTTTTTCAGAAGTTAGTTTTTTATGTTTTGGAAATAAACTGATGAACTTAATTGACCAACTGAATGTGCATACACAAGAGCGACACGGCGTCAACGGCAGAGGCAACTGCAGCCGTCGACGAGCGTCGACGGTCGCCGTCGACGAGTCACTCGTGTATATTTTAAGTATATCGACTAAAATGACATTTTTCATTGTATTTTGTCTGACATGTAAATTGTATTTTGACATTTGAATAGTATTTTGACCTTTTAACTATTGTATTTTGACATTTTGATCTTATTTTGACTATCATGGATTTATTAAAATTGTATTTTGGACTTAATTGATTTTAATTGTATTGAACTGTTAATTTTTGCCCGATAATTGTGTTTAATGTTCTTATTTTTATTATAGCATCATAGTCCTTCATTTAAATTTTGCATGTCTAATCTTGGGCAGAACATATGGATAAACTTTACGACCTTATTTGTATACCTACATTCTAGCAAATAAATAATTTTAACCCTTTACTGCATGATATATTAAATAAGTGACATTTTTTTTTTTTTAAGTTGATGTTTTATTAAAGCTTCAGAATTAATTATAGTTTTTTTTTATTTTTTTTTATGTCCAAGTGGTATGTGGTGATAGACATAATAGTTGTGTTTTGTTATTGCTAATGATATGACAAACAAACCCCATTAGGACTTATACGCTAGTTTTTAATTTTTTTAGAGTAAATAAACTGTAAACACGTCAAACCATATATGGTTTCCTATGCGGTAAAGGGTTAATTTGAGTCCGGTGCTCAAATACATGAGCGGCATCTTATTTTTAGCGGTTGTAGTTCTGCCGTGGACACGTGTCGCTCATGTGTATGAGTACTTAGAAGTTCTATTCTAATACCAATCCCATACTTATTTATCGCTCACCTGTTTAATGAACAGATAGGGATCGAAGACGTCGACCCAGGACGATATCTGCTCACAGTCCACGCGGTTGCTGCACGAGGAGATCACGTCGGCAGCTTCCTCCTGATACAACACACACAATACGGAAACCTAATAAAATAACATAGTATCATCGTTGGTCAATGGAAAATGTAAGAAAAGTTTTGAGTATAAATGTAGCAGTAGTACGGCTATTGTGATGGACGGCCGTTTTGGGGGACTTTCTTATGTAATTTTGACGTCGAAAGTGCTGACTGACGAAGTGTGATGAAGTGATGAAGTGTGACTTATAATTTTGATTTTGTAGATGGCTACAAAAGTAGGGGAAGACCAAAGTAACGATGGATGGACTTTGTAAAAGATGATATGGCTAAAAAGTAGTGACTAACATGACTAACGAGAGAACAATAGTTTCGTAACTAAATTGACAAAATTATTTAATGCCATAATGTAATTTTTAGCTTTTTTTGTTTAACCCGGCGTCATTGTGCTGGGAAATAGTTACATGGACGTTGAGGTGGGTCAATATTACCCATAATATATTGAATACATGGTATTTTATATATTTGACAAAAGATAGATACAATCGTGTTATGTACTATCTTTCTACCTATCTCAAAAGACAGATAGCTATGTCGCTATCATATTTTTTTTCTATTTCAGCCAAAAATTTGGCTAAACAAATTGCTCCTTTTGAGCAATGCAAAGGCTTTTCAAACCATTCTGTCAATAATTTGCTTAAAATTAATGACATTAATCATCATTTAAATTAGAAATTAGGACAATAGAGGCAACCTCTAGCAAAAATGTAAGTAATAAGTCAAATGAAAGTGTAAAAAAATTAAACAGTATCAATCTGGTGCATCAAAACATTCAAGGATTTTTAAACAAAGACTTAGAAGTAGAATTATTCCTGAATTGTTACAACGTAGATATTCTTTGTATGACAGAACATTGGCTTAAAAGCCACCAGTTCATGTTCAATTTTAGTAATCACCAGGTTGGTAGTTCATTCAGCAGAGTAAATGCTATACATGGTGGCTCATTAATTTTAGTAAATAACCAGCATAAATTTAAGGACCGAAAGGACATTGTGAGCCTCTCTGTTGAGCGGACAATTGAAATAGCCTGTATAGAATTGGAGCAGTTCATTATATTAAGTGTGTACAGACCTCCTTCAGGATTGTATGATTGTTTTGAAAAGGTTATGGATGAAGTGTTGCACAAAATCTGTAATACAAACAAGTCCATCATCACTTGTGGTGATTTCAATGTTAATTTGTTAGAAAATTCTGGGTTAAGTACTAAAATCATAAGTTTGTTTCAGTCATACAATCTTGCTAACCTATTTTTGGAGCCCACTAGAATAACTCCTGCTAGTGCCACATGCCTAGATAACATTTATACAGATATTATACCAAACCACAAAGAAATGATTAATTTAATAGACTCAGATCATTGCGGACAGCTGATCACTATTCCAAATCAAAACAAAAAAGTTATTAAAAAAGATATCACTGTTAACCCAAAAACAACTAAACGCTTAGAAACATTTAAAACTAAACTCATAAGTAAATTACCACCTCTGTTGACTAATGATGACCCTAACAAACAATATAATGATTTTTTTAATATGTATTGCACACAATTTGATAAAACATTCATTCCAAAGACATTATCAGTCAATAGTAACGCTTCCTTCAGTGACTGGGCCACCATTGGTATACATAAAAGTAGAAAACGACTTTATGAATTATATGATGAACGGATTTGTATAAACACTACTGAATTTAATTTATATGTTAAAAATTACTCTAAAATATTTAAAACAGTCTGTAGTATAGCCAAGTCACGTTATTTGAGTTCAAAAATTAAAAATAGTAGTAACATTATTAAAATGACTTGGAATGTCATTAATAGCGAAACAGGAAGGTCTTGCAACCGAAGTAGTGACTACAGCCTTGCTATTGATGACAATGTAATTAGATCAGATTCTCAAGTCGCCGCGGCCTTTGAAAATTTCTTTTCAGAGATTCCCGTGTCAACAACTAAATCTCTAAGCTCGTCACCCACTGCTGCAGAGTCTTTACTTAAAGAAAACGTTCCAGTTGGTGATTCTGAATTTCACTTTCAATATGTCACCTGTACAGATGTAATTAAAACTTTTCACATGTTAAATGTTAAAAAGACTGCAGATCTATGGGGTAATTCTGTGGATGTTGCTAAGTCAATTATAAACATTGTAGCACCTACTTTAGCTGTTATATTTAATAATTGTATTGATCGTGGTGAGTTTCCTGATCTTATGAAACATAATAAAATCATACCATTGTTTAAATCGGGTAGTACATCAGACCCTACTAATTATAGACCTATTTCAGTACTACCTACCTTTAGTAAAATTTTTGAAAAGCTTATTTTAAACCAAATGCAAAGATTTTTTAACAAAAATAAATTACTGCATAACAAACAGTTCGGTTTTACAAGGGGTCGTTCAACTACTGATGCCAGAGTTGAACTTTTAGGACATATTTATAATGCATGGGAGGACAAATGCGATGCTTTGGGCATCTTTTGCGATTTGTCCAAGGCATTCGATTGTGTTCTTCATGAAACCTTAATCAGGAAACTTCACTACTACGGAATTCGGAACGCCTCTCTGGATCTTCTTACTTCTTACTTGAGTGATAGGATTCAGAGAGTTGATGTTAACGGAAAAAGGTCACCCGGATCTGTAGTAAAAATGGGGGTCCCCCAGGGCTCAATTCCTGGCCCATTTTTATTTCTTATTTATATAAATGACTTGCCTTACCTCATAAGGGACGAACATGATATAGTGTTGTTTGCAGATGACACTTCACTTTTATTTTAACTCAAACGTCAGCAGCTGGTTACTGACAATATAAATAGTGCCCTCGCAAAAGTAGTTAACTGGTTTAATGTTAATAACCTACTTCTTAACGAAAAAAAAACGAAATGTATTAAGTTTACGATACCAAATGTTAGACAAGTAGAAACTAGTGTTCTTATAAAGGGTGATGAGTTAAAACCCGAAAATACCACAGTATTCTTAGGCATAACTTTGGATGCCAAGCTTCAATGGGGCCCCCATATAGATAAATTGTCAAAAAAGCTTAGCTCTGCAGCATACGCCGTTAGGAAAATTCGTGACTTAACTGATTTAGAGACAGCCCGTTTAGTTTACTTTAGTTATTTTCATAGTGTGATGTCATACGGTATTCTGTTGTGGGGAAATGCCGCCGATATTCAGACAATTTTTATTTTACAAAAAAGGGCAATTCGTTCGATTTATAAATTAAGTCCCAGACACTCCCTCAGAGACAAATTTAAAGGGATTAATATAATGACTGTGCCTTCTCAGTACATTTATGATAATCTTTTGTATGCACATAAAAATATTAATCTGTTTAAAAAATACAGTGATATCCATAATATTAATACTAGGAACAAACACAAATATGTTGTTCCTACAACAAGGCTTAAGAAAATAGGTGGCTCGTTTAGATGCCAATGTATACATTTTTATAATAAACTTCCTAGCCACATTCAAGAACTAAGCATTAATAAATTCAAATCTTTCATAAAGCTAAAACTATGCCAGAAAGCCTATTATACTGTAAAAGACTATATTGAGGACAAAAAAGCTTGGGATTGAGCTGCTCCAATAGGTCTAGACAGTGAATGTTGTTTATTTTTTATTTTGCTGATTTACACTTTGGTTTTTTTTTTTTTTTCTTTCTTTCTAAATATCTATTTATATACAGAATGACATGAACATTTACTGTTTAAAGTCTTATATTATTTTAATTATTGTGAATGTGAGGACTATGTGGGTCATTGTTTCCGTTTTAATCATGGTCTGGCAGTTTGAGTGGTGTATGTGGTCTACACAAATGTCCTGTCCCTGGTATTGCTCGTCGAATCGTTGAGCTCCTTAAGTTCTGAGTTGAGCTGCACGGTTACTGACGAATGCGTGCACTGACTGCACAGGTCCACTCAGTGTGGTTCTTTCCTCAAAAGACCACTTCAGACACCAATCTACATGGTCCTCAAAGATTATATCCGGATTTTTATATACACATTGACATTGATGAATTTTATATAAACAATGACATGGATATTTACTTTGTAAAGTATCTTATTTTTATTATTATTACTGTGAGTGTGAAGACTATGTGGGTCATTTCTTTTTTTCGGTTTTCCTTCTTAGTTAGTTTTAATCATGATCTGGCAGTTTGAGTCATTTATGCGGCCTACCCAAATGTCCTTTCATTGGTATTGTTCGTCGAATCGTAAGGCTCCTCAAGTTCTGAGTTGAGCTGCACGATTTTTGACAAATGCGTGCACTGACTGGACAGGTCCGCTCAATCTATGTGGTTCTTTACTCAAAAGACCATTTCAGACACTAATCTACATGGTCTTCACATTATCTGACCAAGATTATGTCTGGACTTTAAAAGAGACTGTGACCTCTGAGTTTGTTTCGGCCTTTCTTCTCAGAGTAGTCAGATAGGAAACGCCGACCTCATCTAGTTTAAAAAAATATGATTGACATGTAAAAGTGTTTGTACAAACCTACTTACAGAAAATAAATCATTTATCATTTATCATTTATCATTTTCATAATTTTTAAGTAAATTCGTAAACTGTGTCATTATTTCAGTATAAAAGTATTCTAGTCTTGATAATAAAACAGAAAAAGAATAATTCAGAAACGTTTAATTGAGTTTAATCAACTTTTAAAATAACTCTCAATAATTACAATAAAAAAATGTACAATATTGGCTCCAGCTACTGCACAGAACGGCAACGTCGCGCGCGTAGTTTCAAAAATATTAGAAATTTTAAACCA
Organism: Eremobia ochroleuca; assembly: GCA_949629135.1. Taxonomy (NCBI): domain Eukaryota; kingdom Metazoa; phylum Arthropoda; class Insecta; order Lepidoptera; family Noctuidae; genus Eremobia; species Eremobia ochroleuca. The sequence continues at coordinate 2,145,490 of OX451411.1, read as the reverse complement.
GCCGGGTAATTTTGACCCAACCTCAATGACGCCGGGTAAATATGACTATATCATTTTTTTTTTATAATAGAGCATGCCCAATCAGCAATAAATACAAAATTATAGTATTGATTTATGTTTTTTAAAACTGAAATCTTCCTAACCCACTATCGTCACTTTACATCACTAGTAGGTAATTGTAGTGTGTTTGTGGTAACCACTGGGTAGGTAAGTATACTAACCTCTATGTCTGTCGGTGACTGCTCGTCGTGGTAAGCAAGCGCGGCGTCGTCAACACTGAGATCTGTCCCGTTCTGTTTATAAAATAAATAAATGGAATTATAATTTCTTATAGAACAAACAAAAAAAGACAGCTTTCCGAAAGAAAGTATGCGCTTCAGGAATCATCGTCTATCTTCGGAAATATGAAGGCGCGACGGAGAGATTTAATATACAGGTTCAAATAAAATTAGCTGGCGTTTCTCCGCATACGTGATGGGTATCAATATCTAAACATGATTTTTTTTTTTCTTTTTAAACTTTACAGACGTGATCTAAGATTAAATTAATGCTAATCCATTGCTTCATAATAAGTTCTCTGTGTAAATTGTCTTCTCAACAATGTAAATAACGCATTAAATGTTGTTGAACTGTCAAAATCGAAGCCTTTCCTACTGATGGTGTGTTACGCAATTACCCCTCTGTGAAGATAACCCAACTGAAACAAAGCTTCATACAGACGCGCAATGATAGCTGCACTACGACAAAGCGTAGTAACTCTGTGGCGCGACGTTCGTACCAATTCAAAAACACAAACATTACCGAAGCGCAAACATTTTCTGGTTTACCTGTGACATGTTACTCATCTGCTTTAACATCAGATTGAGTAACCTATATCTATCCCTGTCTTTCAAACTTAAAGTTCTCATAAAAAGAAAGAGAAAAACTCACCGTGCCGTGTGCCTCAGCAGCCAAGCTCTGACTGATCTCTGCCAGGAACCCAGAGCTAGGGCTCCGAGCTGATAGGGCTTCTAGGCTCTCTATAGCAGTCCCTTGAGGTTCGCAGGTTGAAGATATCTCGCATTCCGAGTCGCGGACGTAGCCGTCTTGCTCTAGCATTGTTACGAAGTCGGGCTGTGTGAGAGAGATGGGGCATGGTAAGTAGATGTTTGAAATAATAGAATATTGTTACCAAGGTGCAAAATGGTTTTTTTTATGTTTTAGTTATTGATAAAAGCCTATTTTTTTTTTAGTTTTTTACATTGCATTAGTTTATTTTTAGCATTAATTTGATTATAAATACAGAGAATAAATGAAGACATGAAATAACTTATCTGTGTTATACATGTTTTAGTTCAGACTTGCTAAGTTTTGTTGTTAAAACTGAATTTTCAGTGTAGTAGATGAAAGTTACTGAAAATTAAAATAAAGTTGGAATAAATAAAAATTCTTACCTGAACATATTTCTCCCCATTAGTCAAGAAATCGGTACAATTATCCAAATCGTCCGTAGTAGATGTAGGCTGGTACATTTCCAGATCATTGCTCGACTTCCTGCGTTTCATCACTCGCTTATCCACCGAATTAGTCCTCGAAGTCTTCTCCTCCGCCTTCTCAGTAGTCATGACCCTCGCTGCCTTATCTGCTAAGAAGTTTATATCTTCTTCTGTAGCAGGCAAATCCTCATTTATCAATCTGGCACACTCCGCTATAGCCATAAAGTCATTCAAGCAGTCATTTGGAAGACACAGTTCAGATGATTCTACGTGACCGTCAGAATCAGATTCCTCAGACTTCTGGGTAGGAAAGTCAACAAACGTAGTTGTGTGAGCTTCATACATAGTGACATCATTATCTTCTGGGTAACAGTTAGTTTCTGGCACAACAGGAGCTTTCTTTGTTCTCTTTTTTGGACTCTCATTTGTTGAGCTGACTGAGGACTTTGTTATTTTGGGAGTTATTATCCCAATTTGACGGACCTTGCGGATTGGTGAGCTGTTTAGGGACGCTGACTTGTCAGTCTTATCCATACGTCTTGTCTTGCGAGGTGAGCTTATTGCTGACGATATCACTTCAGTCTTCTTCAACTCTCGGTTCAGCGAGCTGTGTCTTAGTTGAGCACTCTTCGTTGTACGGACCTCTTTAATCTTAGATGTAGTAGTAATTTTATCATTCTGCGGCTTCTTTACCACAGTAGTAGAAGACACGGGATCTTTAGTGGAACTCCGTACAACTGTTTGAAAGATTGGTTTCTTTGCGCGACTGTCATCTTTGTGCTTAGCCTTCTTGTGCAGTGTCTCCAGAGGTTTCTCCATGCTTAGTTTAGTTCTTACGGGACGAGTCTTTAAATTCTTCTGTGACCGAGTGATGCAGAATTGCGGTGTCTCAGACACCACATTTTTCACTTCCCGCTTGAGGATATTCTTCCAAGCGTTGGGGGGCTTGGTTAAAGGCTTAATGGGCTTCTTCTTGAGCTTCGTTACCTTTGAACTCCGTTTACTTGAGAGCGGTCGCTCTCTCTTCCTACTTCTTAACCGCATCGCAAGATTAGAGGGCAACTTAACCTGGGAAATGAATGTTATGTTGAAGAATTTTTTTGTTTTTGTGCAAGCAAGGTTACAAGAGGGTACAAAAGGGACATCCATAAATTAAAAAAAACCGGCCAAGCGCGAGTCGGATTCGCACACGAAGGGTTCCGTACCATTATCTATAAAAACAGCAAAAAAAAAAAAACATGTATGTTGTATGGGAGCCCCCTTAAATATTTATTTTATTCTGTTTTTTCGTATTTGTTGACATAATGAACGACATGACTAATCTATAATCTAGAACACTATCATCTGGGACCCATATTTTAAAAAATACTCTATGTACCAAGAAGGGCCAACCCATGTGGTTTGCAGGCAGCGAAAACCTACCACCCACCACCTGATACCTTACGAACAGCACCTCAAAGACCTTGGCCTTATCACTCTGGACTGGAACATTGTAGGGGGTAGCCTCATTGAAGCTTCCAAAATACGAAACACTACGAAGTGCCCAGCCTTCAAGACCTTCACACACTGAATGATAACAAACATTCGCATGGGCATTCCCTAAATATATGGAAAAATTCATCTAAGATAAAGATTTTGAAGTACTTTTTGCCTAACCAAGTTGTAACAGCAATAGACAATAGTTGCGATGGCTCCCACACTGAACTGCTTCAAGAACCAACCAGACAGATGAAATATCTCCAAGCTATTCGAACACATGCATCAGTTATTAGCTGCTAGTGTGTCTTACCAAGTACCTACCAACTAAGAGCCCCCCTTAGTTAAGGAGCTTAATAAACTCCAACAAAAACTTAAAAATATAACCATATCTATCAATTTAAAGGAGTTTTATGTATCACCATCGGTGGTGGACTGATTTTTCCAATGCCAGATAATTTAAGAGGGTTCATCCGTTAGAGCCATGTTGAAGATTCAAAATTAATGATTTCTGACGGACAATAAAACCATAATGTGTTTTATTTATAGATGAGATATTGACGTCATATTATTGGGAATTTTATAATCTAGTGCATGGCTGAAAAACATTTTAAATTTTTCGTATAGTTTTCTCATCAGAACCGTTTTTATGCAAGCTTTTTTTAAAACTAGCGATCGACGGTCTAAGCAGATGCGAGATATTAGTAAAACCATATACAACAAACTTATAACAACATTACTTTATAAAAAATAATAAAATTTATTAGTGCATGGCTGAAAAAAAAACACGATTAATGTAAGTTTTCATTCAAGAAAAGTATATTCAAAAGTGTCAATTGTAGCCACTTTTCGAGATATTAAACGTTTTAGTTTAGGATGAAATCTGAAATATTTATATTTTCTTTTAGACCAAGTAAATTAAGACATTTGTTTTCTAAAACATGGTTCAAATTTTTTTTAAGACATTTTTTTAGGACATTTTTAATAATTTAATGTATATGTAAATATTTGCACACCACATGTTATGGTAGAATGTAAATGGGCCACATTTAATCTAAGATCATACTACTCTGTACACCTGCATTTTGGCAAATAAAGTATTATTATTATTATTAATAACTTATTTGTTTATTTTACTATGAATTATTTAGTATTGCTATATAATCGGCGCGGATTCACGCCACCGCTCAGCGCGCCGCTCTGGAGTAACGCTCTTAATACAAGGAATAATTTTGAATTTTTGACAGTTGTTCCATACAAAATATTTACATAAAAAATTATCTGTAGATTGAAAAATCAGTCCTTAAACTGTTAATTAACTATACAATTCAGAAATCATCCAATAACGTCTTTTCTTATTCACTATGTTAAGTGGAAGACACTTGATTCACATGTACTTTAACCCTTTACTGCATGATATATTAAAGAAGTGACAATTTTTTTTTTTTTTTAAGTTAATGTCTTTATTAAAGCTTCAGAATTAATTATAGTTTTTTTTTTTTTTTTTATGTCCAAGTGGTATGTGATGATAGACAAAATAGTTGTGTTTTATTATTGCTAATGATATGAAAAACAAACCCTATTAGGATTTATACGCTAGTTTTATTTTTTATTTTTTTAGAGTAATTAAACTGTAAACATGTCAAACCATATATGGTTTCCTATGCGGTAAAGGGTTCAAATAGTCAGCACTTGCACTTTAGTTTTTAATTTAAGTTGCAAAATATGTGATGTCTCAAGTTTTCTGATAACCTCATGTCTATTATGTGTGTCATGAAGGAACTGGAAATGTTCTTTGAGATAAAAGGAGGCTTAGGATTGAACAGAATACTGCAGAGCTGAAACAAGATATGAGAATTCCCGCAAAGACATATGGGAAGCCACTTGAGCTTTGTATGAAATTCAGATATGTAATCATATTGGCGCAAGCTATATATACAACATGTCCCAGAATTAACGCACAACCTCTTAAGGGGTCATTGTACTCATCATTATGAAAAACTTTTACTATGGGATCAAACCTGAAAGCGCGAAAAAAAAATCAGCTGTTCCCTACATTTATGTTCGCATAACTCGTCAAAATGTAGGGAACAGCTGAATTTTTTTTCGCGATTTCAGTTTTGGTCCCATAGTAAAAGTTGTTCATAATGATGAGTACAATGACCCCTTATGAGGATGTGCGTTATTTAAGTTACAGCTTGTATATATGTTATGCAAAAGTTTTGAAGTGGCTCAAGTTTATCTAGTTGTGACGTAGTATATGGAAGCTCTTTTCAAAATACACACTTTTTCATGGTGGTTGTGTACACCAGCCCATTCCAAGTCTATTTGAAAGCTGATCTCAGGGACTGGCTAACTAACCTGTCTAAATTGTCATAAAAGTCTTTAACCCATTGAATGCTGACTACGTAATATCACGTAGGTGGTGTTAATAGAAGAGACCAACTACGTGTTAGTATGTAGATGTTCTCTGTTGAGTAGGGGGAGATATATGCTATTTGGTCTCCTGGAACGGTCATGTTTATGCTCTTTGGCATCTTACGTAGCTGACCATATGTATGGTGGCCACCAATTCCGCGGCGCGGACGACGCGGAGCGGACAGGTCCGCTCAATCTGTGTGGTTCTTTACTCAAAAGACCATTTCAGACACCAATCTGCATGGTCTTCACATGATCTGACCAAGATTATGTCTGGACTTTAAAAGAGACTGTGACCTCTGAGTTTGTTTCGGCCTTTCTTCTCAGAGTAGTCAGATAGGAAACGCCGACCTCATCTAGTTTAAAAAATATGATTGACATGTAAAAGTGTTTGTACAAACCTACTTACAGAAAATAAATCATTTATCATTATCATTATCATTTAATTGTGATTTGATGGTTCATCTCGGCATTCAATGGGTTAAACAGACTCCAGACACAGGTTGGCCGAAGCAAGGAAAACCTGGTCAGATAGATTCATAGACAACTCTGCTCTCACAAATGATAGGACACTTAATATTGTGTCCTGCATGTCCCGTCATCTACATGTTACAGGAACTGATGGATACTAGTGATGGTGCCAAACACATGGTCTAATTCTGGGCTGAGTCCATTTAGATTGCCATTGAAGTGCTAAGAAGATCTCAGCAACAATTATTAATGTCAGAAACTGCCCTTCTGGAATGCCAATGAATATTTGTGTGGGATGTAACATTGGGTGTTACATGTGTTCTGCAGTCCTAAAGAAATTTACAAGCCAATTATTTGTAAAAAAAAAAAAAACTAACCATGGAGTTTCTTGCTGGCTCTTCTCCACAGGGAACAACAAATTGGAACCGTGCATCTAGCTTCTGTTGTTTAAGTGCCCATGTTATTATTATTTGGTTAGACGCACTAGCAGCTAGCTATCTCAGGCGTGTGTCTCAAATAGCTTGGAGATAGTTAACCTGTCCAGTCGATTCTTGAAGCAGTTCAGTGTGGGAGCCGTCAGACAACTTGGTTAGACAAGAATTGCTTCAAAAGTTTTAGCTTTGATGAATTTTCCCGTAACTTTAGGGAATGCCCACCCAATGTTTGTTGGGATTCAGAGTGTAAATAATAATAAAAAAAAAACCATTTATTTTCAGGTAACAAAGACCCATAGATAAATACATATAACAATATAATGATTGTGTTAGTAAATAAAACTTAAAAACTATGTTAGTATCACTTAGTTGCACTAAGGAAAAAAAGGTCTTGAAGACTGGTTGGGCACTGCAGTTTTCTGTAAGTATTTTGTATGTAGGTTTATATGAAATAAAATATTCTGGACACACGCAGGTTACGCTTAGCTTTGACCAATCAGGCTTTCAGTAGAGATTGAATGTTATTATTAACATTGAATCTATACTGAATGCCTGCATGATGTCTCATTATCTTAGCTTCAGTTGATATGCAATAGACAATATAGTGTAGATGGTAAAAAATAGAGGTTAGGTAATAATCTAGATGTAGGATATTGGGCAGATTAGATAAAACTATCTGGGTAAAATAAAAACAAAATTAAAGTATGATCATGAAGAACTACCTACTTGGGAACATAAGATTTAGAAATAAATTTTACTTGGTATAGAGCATCAAGACTATCAAGTTTTAAGCGAAATTGGAAGCCCTATGAAAATTTTAAAATGTACAAAAAAATGTAAATAACGCAAAACATGTCAACAAATGATTTGTTTACATTTTTATGTCAAAATAATATTGCCAATGTTATCATTATGTGTCATTGACTTAGGCATTGACAATCCCATTTTTATAAAAGTAACAGCAGTAGTATGAATATTAATCTTAATTAAAACAGTACCTAAGTCGAAAACGTATGCAAAACTAGCATTATGAAATTACCTAATTCAGGAAATATGTACTTACATGAACTTAATTTTTAGAAAGTATCATTTATTCCATTTGCTGTACGTAATACATAACCGGAAAATTAATTAAACTCCAGTTCGATGTAATACACATCACGCGTCGGAAGAATCTCTTTGTTTTAATTTAGTTATTATTTTTTTATTTCCGTGGTCAATTTCGGCAGCGGGCACTTCGCGCCTTTTTCCAAATCCACTTTTCACCACATATCACTGTCAGTTTCCAGTCAAAACACAATTAAAACACTTCATGATGAATGCAAGATGTATTTTAAATGACTTTATTAGATAAATATATAATATAACACGAACATTTGTAACGCGAAAGTAAAAAAGCGGCACTGGTACATTATCGATTTTTTCGCTGCTCGACGCATGCGATTCCCACTGATGCGTTGGATTTTATTCATCCAAATTACCAGCGAAATAGTTGGATAGCGGAAATATATTGAATAATAACTCGTAACGAGTAATTACATGATAACTTTTATTGTGGAACACAAAAGCCAAACAAATGTCAAAATGGCGGCGTTTCTTTTTTTAACTACGACGTTTTGCTGCAGATGGCGCCTTGGCTGACTGTGCGCATGCGTATTGTGACTGCTCCGAAGGTCGATACTGAGGGTTGTTGGGTTGAGCTCGAGGGGATGAGGATTGAGGATTCAGTGCATTTCAGGGGTGTAAATTGGGAGGTTTTTTTTTTTTTTTATAATTTCCATTAAAATAAATAAAGATTTATACTTTCCCACACTGTAGTACATACAAATTATATAGGAAAAAGATGTCTTGGAGATTCAATTCAATATTAATTAATTTATTATTAACTTGGGCCAAGTACGTGTTGGGTCCCACGTACACTCAGGCTAGGAACTCACGGAGCGATTTTCAACCGCGCCCGCCGCGGTTGCGTTCCCGCAGATGCTGTAGAATGAAAATATATCTTTAAAAAATTAAAGCTCATTTCACGACGCGTTTTACGCCCGCGGTGTGCGCGGTTGTATGTGGATCCCGCTGTACAGGCGGGCAACTAGTAGAATCGTGCGGGCCGCGGTCGCCCGCAGCCTCGGCGGGTTGCGCCCGCGCGCTCTGCGATCGGTCCGCACTGGCCGTATCCATGGCGGTATGGACTTCAACTGTTCGTTAACTGCCCGTCTTGCGATCACCACCCACCAAGTTTGCGGGCGATGATCGCAACCCCAACGGCTGCGTAACCGCACAAGCAACCGGTCTCTTGAGTTTAGAAATAAAACAGAGGTTCCGCCACCGCGGCGCGGGTGAAAATCGCTCCGGGAGTTCTTAGCCTCAGTACCACTCGGCACAGGAATTAGGCTTCCGTGGTACTCTTCAGGATTTTTAAAGCTTTTCACACCTATCCAATAAGACATTTACGAAACACGATGATGATTTCCCTTTATAAATATTCACGATTCGTAGATGACACATAAAGTGGAGAAGAAAGATGGACCGACGAGCGGACGGAATGAATATTACTATAAAAAACGATTTCGTTTTTACCATTTGCCAACAGTTACAGAAACATAAAAAGAGTATTTAGTTTTTCATTGCGTTTAATTATTATTTTATCGTAAGATGTTTTTAGTAAAATAAAGATTATCAACATCAAAAATATTCTTCGTGGAATGAGCCGTAAGTAACTAATAATGTCACTTTTTTTTTAAATTATTTTTATTCCTGCCTGAACGAAATCTTCAGTGCTGCCATTTCAGCCAATTTCCCAACAATTATTGGAAAATTAGGCTCTAACCAAATTCCTGGATTGTGAAATAATTTTCGTTTTATTTTATTGAATAAATAGGCTTTGTTAAATATTTTTTTAAAAAAAGCACATTTTTAAACGGTTTTATTTAGCTCACCCCGTTTGTTTTATTTATTTATTATTCTTGGGTGAAATTTAGTAATTCAAATTTCACCCTCTTCCTGTCAACCGATTAATCTGAAATTTTGTATACACTTTGGATTTTGGTGACAATACAATTATGTTTATTCATTATCATTATAAATTCAAGATGGCCGCCGCTACAAAATGGCGGATAATTTATGTTTTATTAATCCCATCAATATGGGTATCAAATGAAAGGGCTCAACAAGCAGAATACAATATACTATAAAAAATTGAAATCCAAGATGGCGGCCGCTACAAAATGGCGGATAACGTAGGTTTTATCAATCCCATCAATATGGGTATCAAATGAAAGGTCTCAACAAGTAGAATACAATTTACTATGCAAAATTGAAATGTAAGATGGCCGCTGCTACCAAATGGCTGATAACAATTTTTTATTAATCCCATCAATATGGGTATCAAATGAAAGGGCTCAACAAGCAGAATACAATATACTATAAAAATTGAAATCCAAGATGGCGGCCGCTACAAAATGGCGGATAACGTAGGTTTTATCAATCCCATCAATATGGGTATCAAATGAAAGGTCTCAACAAGTAGAATACAATTTATTATGCAAAATTGAAATCTAAGATGGCTGCCGCTACCAAATGGCTGATAACAATTTTTAATTAATCCCATCAATATGGGTATCAAATGAAAGGGCTCAACAAGCAGAATACAATATACTATAAAAAATTTAAATCCAAGATGGCGGCCGCTACAAAATGGCGGATAACGTAGGTTTTATCAATCCCATCAATATGGGTATCAAATGAAAGGTCTCAACAAGTAGAATACAATTTACTATGCAAAATTGAAATCTAAGATGGCCGCCGCTACCAAATGGCTGATAACAATTTTTTATCAATCCCACCAATATGGGTATCAAATAAAAGGGCTTGACAAGAAGAATACAGTGCACTATACAACCTCAATATTTAAGATGGGCGCAGCCACCAAATGGCGTATAATGGCGTATGGTGTGGCGTTTTTTGGAGGAGTAAACGTATTACTTTTCGGTGATCTTTTACAACTGCCTCCTATAAAACGATCAGGAACACCTGTTTTCAAACAGCCAGAACATCTCCAACCAGCTACACATCTCTGGCGTTTATTCACGCTGTGTGAATTAACTGAAAATATGCGTCAGCAAGGTGACCAGACTTTTATTGATATTTTGAATGCTTTGAGAGTCGGTGAGCTAACAACCCAACATTTTAGTATTTTAATGGGTAGACTTCTTCAAGACACGAGTGATGAGTTTGCAATAGACAAAGCCTTAAGGGTATACCCCACAAATCAACAAGTTAACGACCACAACTCTGCTGTATTGAATTTGTACAGAAATAATGGTGCTCGCATTTACAAAATAAAAGCGCAGGATCAGCTAGTACACGCCACACGAAATGCAGACAATGTGGATATAGCTACTATAATACCAGCTGATATCAACAAAACTGGGGGTTTACCAGCGGAACTGCAAATATTTGTGGGGGCAAAAGTCATGCTACGGTCCAATATTGACGTTTCAAAGGGATTAGTAAATGGCGCTATAGGCTACATCAACGAAATCGTTTGGCCTCAATTTCGTCGAACTCAGATGTATGCAACAGATGTACCTTCCGTCCGAATTGATTTCGCAAGAGACGGAGTACATCTTATACACCCGAAAGCCATACAGTTTCCAGCTAAGTACAATTACGGGACGGCTGAAAGAAGAATGTTGCCTTTAATCCTATCATGGGCTTCTACAATACATAAAATGCAGGGCAGCACTGTGGATCACGCAGTCGTATACTTAGGTGCGAAACTGTTTGAAGAAGGTCAAGCCTACGTGGCTCTTAGTAGAGTAAGATCTTTGCAGGGACTACGTATAGAGGAGTTGGACTGCAATAAACTAACGGGCAAGAAACCTTGCAATAACGAAGCACTAAATGAATTAAACAGAATGCGAAATAAAAACTAAAAACTAGAAAATAAAAATAGGTAAAAAAACTTTTTAAGTTAAACGGTTTTATGTTAAACATACATTGCAATGTTTAAGATAAATGTACTAAAAACCAAAAAATAATAAAATAGATACAGTCGTGGGAATTATAAACATATGCATAGACTAAAATAAAACCGTGGGGCACGTCAATTGTCTACAATCGTTGATTAAAATGTTTGTTTTGTAATGTTACACTATAATTAGGCAGTTGTTCAACCGACAACGATGGACGTGTGATAAGTAGGGCTAGAATGTGGAAACAAGCTAGCAAGCTCGATTATAAGCGAGTTTTAGGGTTTCATAGTGGTGAGCGAGTAGTACTTTTATCATATGTTTTGTCGATTAAAGACAAACTACGAGCAGTGAAACGATACCTCGCCAGCCAGCAGTGTGAATGTCCAACGATAAACTAGTTGAAACATCTCTTTTATTTACATGGAGTGTATAACTATTGGAATTTCCATGAGCAAGAAAATAGTAAGTAATTTCCTCACCGTCTGCGGGCCAACTGCCTATTTTAACGACGAATTAAACGATTCTTCTATCGCACATTAAGTCGATAATTTGTAGACAATTGACGTGCCCCACGGTTTTATTTTAGTCTATGCATATGTTTATAATTCCCACGACTGTATCTATTTTATTATTTTTTGGTTTTTAGTACATTTATCTTAAACATTGCAATGTATGTTTAACATAAAACCGTTTAACTTAAAAAGTTTTTTTACCTATTTTTATTTCTTGTAAGTGGATAGATGATAACATGGAATTAGGGTTGTAACGAAACGAAGTTCTAAGAAAATTGGCTCCAACTAGGCGAATACCTTATAATTTGGACGAGAAAGACGTTTCAAGAAGTTTGAAGCTGTTTTTTTTTTCTCGTAGTTTCGAGTTTGAGGCTGTTTAGTGGAGTCGTATAATTTATGACTTATTAAAAAATCACCTAGAAAGTGATAAATCCGTAAAACGGTTTTTTATTAAACATAATTTTTCCCCTCTTTTAATTCAAATAGGTCGATTTTATTATTTATTGTCTTTTTCCTTTATTTTTCCACCTGCACCTCCGTTAACTTCCGCTTTCATGGAGATCAAGCTATGCCTCCGTCTTTGCTTCGAGTCCGCCGCCTCCACTCAAATTGCTTCCGTAACATCCCTAATTGGAACGTAATTTTGTTGATATGAACTTTCGATAATTTTGCTGATATTGACATATTTGCATTGTCAATCGCACAATTTAAAAATAGTATTCATAAAAGTTCCTTTCATATAATATGTACCACATAGTTTTTAGTTGTTATATTCACACATCTAGTTTGTGACATGTTATTTCACCAAACCTAGTTAATCTATGTTAGACAAATATTGTTCGCTAAGTTTGCTTGGATCTTACTCAAACTACTTTTACAGTTGGATTAATTTGTGGATAACGATGCTGGTTGCGTGATTACTCAAGTGTTTTATAAAATACCTGTACTTAAATAATTAAGCATTGCGCAATTGTTTGTTATCCTGAACAAATAAAATAAAATAAAATAAAGTAAAAAAAGGGAGTTTTGAATGTTAAGGAAAGCAACACAAGACCAACCGCCAAAATAAAAAGTTGTTTTCTTTTTCTTTGTTGTGATCAAACTCAGCTGATTATTGAAATTAATATAGGAACAAGACCATTTGTTGCCGAAATTAAAATGTCTAGTGCCTCTGTGACTTCGTCTAAGCGTGAGGTAAAATACATATAATTCTGTATATTACAAATATTTAACCAACTTGTCTCAAGAAAGTTTGAACTGATTATATTCTTCCAGTCTACGACGTCTTCATACGCACGCTAAACGCACCCTAACACATAGTTCAGTTTTGTTTCGCTTTAATTAAAAAAAGGCTTAAGTACACAAATGACATACCGAGACCCCTGCGTGCCTCGGAAAGCACGTTAGGCTGTGGGTCCCGGCTCTCGTTCTTAGATCTTTGACAGTCGTTATGGGTCATTAGAAGTCAAAAGTCGGACAACCAGTCTTACCAAGCTGTATTGTGTTACTCAGTAAGTGTGTTGTGGAGGTCAGATAGGCAGTCGCTCCATGTAAAATACTGGTTTTCAGCTGCATTCAGTTAGTCTGGAAGCCAACCCCAACATAGTTGGGAAAAAGACTAGGCAGATTGATATCTGATACTGGTCGCTTTCATTTTGAGCTTCAAATCATCGCAAGGCAGTATCTTATATACATGGAAACAAACATAAATAAAATGAAATACTAATAATTTAATTTCATTTAACTGCAATGTAATTTAACACTTTGCGGAACACAACGCCCCTCGACATAATAACAATAAAACTTCTGTTGTATCTCATTCAGTGTCCTTCCATGTGTTAATGACCACTAGCATTTTTGTTGAACCGTCGTTCAGTTGGTGGATGTTTGGATAATTGACATTCTACTGTACTCATTCCTTTGCAACCGGGAGTAATAATTTCGCATAGATCAGTAAAAACTTATTAATCCTTTGGAAAGTGTTCAGAGGTCCTGGGAAAAATACTGGAAAAAATCTCATGCAACTTGGTTGTCAGCAGTCAGACCCTCACATACGTGAGGTTCAGGAATAATTTGCGAGTCGCTCGATCGTGCTCAGAATTTTGTAAAGTCGAAACTCACTATCACTTCAACTCGGTTGGAAAGGGTTATGTAGGTCTGAGGCACCCACAGCTGTCAACGCTGCTACCACCTAGCTGACTGGTTACCACCAAGGCATGAGATATCCTCATAAAGTTTGTGCTGATATAGGCAAAAAAAAAAAAAAACTCAATGGAAACAATGCATTGAGTCTCTTGAGTTTCGGTCAGAGTAGTCAGATAGGAAACATCAAACTTATCAGTTTTAAATAATAAGTTATTATTGATGAGTAAAAGTGCTTTTATAACCAATTTACAGAAATAAATATCATAGAAGTATCAGTATAGTATTTTTTTTTTTTTTTTTTTTTTTTTTTTTTTTTGTAGTTTATCAGCCATCTTGTTACCATAACACAAGCATTAGGTTGCTTAGCTTGGGACAAATAGTGCTGTGTGTAATGTCCAGGGATTTATTATTATTATTATTTTATTATTTTTTCATTTTGGCAACTGGATCTATTTCAACTATTTTGTTGGCATCATGTAGGCAACACAACCAGATGTCATTGTGCTTGTTGTTATTTGTTAATGTATACCGTAAAACAGGATGAATAGGGATGCAGGGGTGAATCGGGACGAAACTTTAAAGTGGATTTTAACATTGAAATAATATAGTTTTTTTGCCAAAAAGGTCTCTAATGTGTTTACTATATTATAATTAACGATTAAGTGTCCCTGTTGGCAAAAAAACGATATTATTTCAATGTTAAAATCCACTTTAAAGTTTCGTCCCGATTCACCCCTGCATCCCTATTCACCCCGTTTTACTGTAATCTTATATTTTGAATAGTTTCTTCATTGATTTTTTACATTATTCTCTCATTATAGAAGTAATAAGAATAATGCACCTTGGAGTTTCTTGCCCGTTCCTCTTCATAGAGATCTACATTTTGGAATGGGCAACCAGCTTCAACTTTCTTCATTTATTATGTAAGACAATTTCAACTAATTTCTGACCCCCGCTCCCCTCTACGTAAGAAAAAATAAGACTTGAATGAACCCCTCCCCTTTGAATCTTCCGTAAGATTAGTATCTAGAATAATGTTGACTCCTCTCACCCCCATGTAAGAAGAACTTGTTCGGATCCCCCCCCCCCCCACCCCAATCATCTTACGTAATTAATGAACAGCCCCAAGGTGCAAATTAATGCTTTGAGAATAATTATTGGATACATGCATCATCTACACTCTGCTAAGCACTAACAAAGGGAATTTAAATTTTGAAATATTCTAGAATCATTTGTATCTTCTTTTTTTTCTTTACAGAAAGCAACCACAGAGCTGACACAAGAAATAGACTCCATTCGGGCAATGAACAGCAGTTTTAGAGCCTACTTAGAGCATTTGAGAGGCTTCAATAAAAGTCTAGCGGCTATGTACGAGAACTACACACAAATGAGTAAAACTAATACGGAATGGGTTGAAACGTTGAATAGTATTAAATGATGTTAGAATTTGTTGGGAATAAATAATTTTAAGCAACAAAACTTGACTGTGGTTTTTGTAAATTACTTTTTGCATATTTTAGATTAAAGTATCTTATTATCTGAATTAAGGGCGGTGGTCCAGTGGTATCGGCCTCGACTTACGAGTTGTAGGTGGCGAGTTCAAACCCAGACAACCACTTGCACTTTACTTTGTATAATTTATTTCATCAACAATGCTCTCAAAACGGTGAAGGGAAACATCGCGAGGAAACTGGCATGTCCTAGATTCCTAGAACCTAAAAAAATAGTCAAAAAAAAAAACTTAAAAAACACGCTTTAATGATGACAAAAACTAAAAAGTGGAAAATAATTTTTAATTTAGAAATAAATTAATAAACAATAAATGGTATTATTGCGAAATCACGTCGATCGCGGGTCCTTGGGCACTTGCCCAGAGTCAAATCGATGCGAGCGAAGTCCCTGGCAAAGGTTAGGTAGTTTAAAATGAAACCTTGTTTAATTATTTTTGTTTCAAATAATTTATTGAAATACATATTTTATTATAGTTAAGGCATCTTATATTAACATAATACATAGATTACACACTAATCGCACGACGCAATCGCGGCAGGCCGGGACAAATATGGCGGGACGAGCTTGACTCCTACCGTAAGGACTCGCGGCACTCGCAAAAGACAGAATTGTGAGGGAAAGGGAGAGGGAAGCCTTTGTCCTACAGTGGAACAATACAGGCTAGATAGATTGGGGGGTTTATTTATTAACGATGATTAAAGCGCTAATCACTAGTTAACTTTAAGCAACGTTTATGAATCTTTATTCATAAATTAATATTCGGTAGGTTAATAGAAGATATTCCATAGACATAGAGGATGGACTGTGCAATCCCTATCCTAGCAGTAACTAAAATATGGTCAGAAAACGTGTGAGAGAGACGGCTATCGGATACTCCCCTGTTGTTATCTCTTTCTAAAATTCTGATTGGTCCACGTCACAACTCTGCAGGTGCGGATCATAACTACAAACCTACAGAGAGAGACAGAGCAGGGGAGTATCATCGCACTGTCCCTTTCAAACAAAGTGGACAATTTTCTGAGTGGATCGCACAGTCCATCCTCTATTGTCTATGAGATATTCAACCTCGCAATTCAACTGCTGTCGTATCCGTCAATACTTCAATAGTAGTTGAAATGACAGGTGCTTCTGTCACCGTCACTGCGACTGGGGCCGCCGCCGGTGCTGGCACGGTGACTGAAGGCTGGAGCTTTTGAGATTTTTCTATAAAAAAAAAAATAGCGCTCTTTCATATGATACCCTACATGGCCTAGTAGCCCCACTTCGAATTTTTAAGACACCCTTTCAGCGCCTGTAGCAAGAAAAAAAAATCTTTCTTATTTGCAAAATATGTAGTCGGGCAAACGTCATGTAAAACTATTCCTTTCAAGTTGATAGCATTAGTAGTTCTTGATATCCAGCTGTGAAAGACGGACGGACAGACAGACAGAGTCGCACCATAAGGGGTTCTTTTTTACCATTTTGGTACGGAACCCTAAAAAGAACATCGGCTTAATTGCCAAAAGAGGAAAAAAAAAAATAATAAGGTGTTAATTTCCGATATTTGAATTTAGAATCAGATTTATGGGAAGACTAAACTCAGCCAGTCTGTTCCGTGATGTAACCGCTTTCCTAGGAAACCAAAGTTTTAGTCTGCATAACACTTAGTACAGACGCCAGCACATCAAGCTACCCAAACTGTCAAATTTTCTCAATCAACTTTGAAGCTATTACTTTAGCGATAAAGTTGAAAATCTATTAAAGAAATTTGACAGAATGTAGTAGCTTGATGTGCTGGCGTCTGTACAATACGGTCGATGAAGCATGGCAAACCTATCTTTTTTTATTGCCTACTGGGACTGCGCTTGACCTTGATCACGCCTCATGGAAAGCGATGCCTGTTCCTGTCGGAAGAATAGCGGTCGTCTATTTGATTAAACTGATAGAATTTTTGGGTTTTCGCTTAGTTGTCAACAGCGTTTAGAGGACACCTTCGATGCCATTGATGTTCGATTCGGCACGGAAGCGTATCGAATAGTTATGAATAGCTTTGCAACCAGGACTGGGCCTGCGTGGTGGCGTCCCAGCAGTGGGAGCTTTATAGTCTGATAGGTAATGTTGTATATTACTTACCTATCATACAAACTGAGTACTGTGCTGTGTCACATGGTAGTCCATACACCAATCCGATTAGATGGTCCTGCCTATCCAAGTTTAGACAGGAGTTATCCATCGTAAACTCTTCATCTACCCACCATGGCGGCACCTAGTGAAAAATAGGAGAATTAAATACACCCTATTGGAATTTGAGAACAGAGACATCTAGCGGCGAAAGTAACAAACACTTAATTTCTTGAACTAGTGACATCCAACGGGGAATAGCAGAACTCCTAGTAGGGCTGGTTTATTCATAGTGCCATCTAGCGGGGGGTATCAGAATTGCTTAGTAAAAGTGATAGCTAGGCTGTGGCACATGTATAGTGCCATCTAGCGCGTAGTATTAGAATTATTTGAATATTGGGATAAAGATATTTTTATGTAAAATGATTTAAAAAAATATATTAATTGTACGTATTTTCTCTTGGTATCATAGAATAGGTATTTTTTTAAAGGTAAAAACTAGATTATGTAGTACGCTGCTTCCCGTAACGAAACCATTAAAAGAAAAAAAAAAAAACGAACATTTACTCACATATAATCCGGACATAGAGCTCCCTATACCCTTAGGGCTTGGGATTACTTTCCCACCGTTGGGATTGTACCAGCTGAACCGGACAGTGTCGGTCGCGATGTCCTTTGTCATATTCAGACGACCAGAGACCCAGATGTGTTCAATGGCTGGAAATAAAGATGTTTTTAAATCAAGCAACGAAGGAATACGAATTAAAAAAAAAAAATGGAGTCGCTCATTGAAGAGATAGTATATTATCATTTCTATCCTCTTTCTAACAAAACCAAATCAAATAGGTGTGTGTATACCAACTAAAAATATTTTTAGGAAGTTACGCCCAAACAAATAAGAAAATCTACAACGTGTAACGTTAAATGCGCAAAACCTCAGACACCCCAACTGATTTTTAATTCAATTGACCTATTTCAGAGAGAAAATAAATCATTAAAAAAAAATTGTAAAGGTTTTATGTGCTGTTTTAGTTTTACTGTCCATTCTGATCGTTTCCTGCGTCTGCGACTACGCTTTATCGAGGGAGGAGTCGTCACCGGGCCGCTGCGCCGCGCTGACATTGGCTTGTTTTTAATGAAGATTTTTTGAAAAATGTAGCCTATATTAAAAAGTGGTTCAATTAATTCTGCTCGTTATTCTGATCAAACTATTTTCAGGTTTTGCGTATTTAACGTTACACGTTGTATATTCATACCCCGCAGGACCTGACTAAGTTAGTAAAACTTACGCTCCTCCTTATTCTCGCCCATTAGCAGCAGCAACTGTATCAGAATATCATTATTGTCCAAGCTGGCGAGCGTTCCGTTCATCTTCAAGCAGTTCTGGTAAGCGTGCTGCCAGTAGAACAGCTGCCGAACCAACACGTAGTAATACTGATCGTCGCTCGGTAACTCTTGCGGGAACTTTTGGGAAGATCCTGGAATCATACCATTTAATATTAATTCAGATACGGTTAAATTCAAAAACGGAACCTCCTCGGCACCGGTAGTCGCCCTTATTTCTAAGGCCGCGTACAAACCAAATGTGATTTTTGCTCGAAAACCTTGAGGCGACCTCTGTCGCCGCAATCCAGTTCACCGATAAAAAATTGACATATGAATGCGATGATTGCGTATCAGCGCGACGATCGCGTTTGGTTAGGTCGCGGGGTGGGGCTACGATGTGATTCTAAATGAAAATGCTTAGAGATGTCGGAAGCGGCTATGATCCGGCTTGATAGAGCTCAAAATGAACATTTATAAGTACATTTAAGGTCCGAAGTAGATAAAATTCAAGTCTTGGCAGTTAGCAGTTAGTGATCAAATTATATTATATCGAAAATTGCCTCAGATGACAGATACATCAAACGTCGTAGGATCATTCGTGTCGTACAAATCACTTTGAACTTACCGGAGAGAAAAGAGGGAGAGGCCAGCTGCCACTGAACATGTCTAACATAGAAAAAGACCTCAAGCGAGCCCAATTGACAATACCGACAACCCAAGACAGATAAACGTAGCGTGGAAAAGTGAGGAGGTCCGACCTTTGTGTAATGGTGGACCCGTTTTATTCGTGTCGGGCCACCTCACTTTTTTACGCCAGGTTGTCGCCATGTTATGCGTTTTGCCATCTGTGGGAAGAAAGAGAAAGAAGTTAAGGCTAAGGAAGAATGCACTCGGTTGGATTCTCAATGCTTGGCTCAACACTGAGAGTTGAAAATCAAGTGCGTGACACCCACCCGTGCGTACGAGAAATCGGCCACAGTCGCATATCAGTGGTAGCAAAACCTGCGAGGTGATCGCGTACTACACTAACAGTAGCAATGACCTCCATTTTGACAGTTCAACAACATTCATTGCGTTATTTATGTTGTTGAGCAGACACATTTTTCAAACAAATGAAGCAATGGATTAGCAATATCCTTCAAAATTATTCAGATTGTGATTGTTGGTGTGTTACGCAAAATAGAGTGCAGGGCTAATATTACATTTATTTTCTCCGTGGGGTAACAAAGACGTAAGGGAAAAAAAATGGTTACCCATTTTCTTTGCCAAAGGTACAGACGCCAGCACATCAAGCTACCCGAAACTGTCAAATTTTCCCAATCAACTTTGAACCTAATACTTTAGCGATAAAGTTGAAAATCTATTAAACTAAGGACAAGGATTAGGGACTGCCAAACTATTGCAGTTTTTAAAAGAAGAGTAAAAGAACACTATCTTTCCACTTCATCATAGTTGTGTATGTATTATTACGTGATATTTATGAACTTCATGTTGATATTTATTTTAGAAGTATGTATGTTTATTTGTATGTATGTATGTAAGTATATTCTCTTAGTATTTGTTTAGTTTTTTAAGTGATTACGATTTTATGTATTTTTTTTGTCCCCTTTACTCTTTCACACGCTGTCTACATCTCTCTATCTAATGTCCTATCGCAGGTATGCTGGAAGAGATTTCTTAAGAAATAAGCATCACCTTTGTACCTATTTTTCTGTTCTGTTTTTTCAATTCAATTCAATTCAATTCGTTTATTACTCAACACAGTACATAATAATACACTACTAGATGTCAAGTGAATGCGCAGTCCACTGTGTTGTATCAATTCAGGCGTCTGTTTATATATGTGTATACATAAATGGTAAAATAAATAAAGAAATTTGACAGATTGTAGTAGCTTGATGTGCTGGCGTCTGTACATTACTAACCCGATCGGCGGACTCCCCTTTCTAAGTCGCCACCGTGTTCTGAAACCGGGCAACGAAGATTTAGTTTGTGACTCCATTATTATGTATTAGGGTCAGGGTTTCTGGGTTTATCATTCCAAGCAAATAAATCATCGACTTTATTATTATTTGCTGTATTTTTTTATTTTTTTTTATGTTAATGCATATTGCTGGGCAAAGGTTTCCCCCATATTTTTCCACTTTTCTTTGTCCTGTGCCTTCTCCGTCCAATCGGTTAGGAACAAGTCCAAATCGACACGCCAGCGTTTTTTAGGCCTGCCTTGGTGACGATGAGCGTCTTCAGGCAGCTATACCACGTCCCACCGGCCGACCGGCTGTGACCTGTATTGTGCCCATATGATTGCGGATGTGTACTTACCGTCGCTCGGTGTCTAACTTGTCATCATCATCATCTGCCTAGCCTTTTCCCAACTATGTTGGGGTCGGCTTCCAGTCTAACCGGATGCAGCTGAATACCAGTATTTTACATGGAGCGACTGCCTATCTGACCTCCACAACCCAGTTACTGGGTTATACGATACCCCTAGGTAAGACTGGTTGTCAGACTTTCGGGCTTCTGACTACCCGTAACGACTGTCAAAGATCCACGAATGACAGCCGGGACCAACGGCGTAACGTGCTTTCCGAAGCACGGAGGGGTCTCGGTATGTAAAGATGGTCACCTATCCACAGACCAACCGCGGCAAGCATAGCTTAACCTGATCGCTCGACCTGTGCGGCTGTTATTATTTAGCCACGGGCCCCTCGGTGTCTAACTTGTAACCTTTTTAAAATATTTTGGGACAAAATATAACATGGTGTAAAAATTATTGGAATCGATTCAGTTACTTATTCTGAACAAAGTATATTCAGGTTTGCAATACTTATATTAAAAATAATGTTGTATATTAAGTATGGGATTCTCAAAAGTATTTCCTTCCTAGTTTATGTATTTGTCTCTCCTTCCCTTTTCAATCCATCCAAAGGTTCTCTTTAAAAGATCGCTCTTAGCGATAAGACCGCCCATTGTGTCACCCTTTGTAAAATTTCTATATTTATGTCTGTAATTTATATGGTGTACAGACGCTAGCACATCAAGCTACTACATTCTGTCATATTTATTTCATAAATTTTCAACTTTATCACTAAAGTATAAGGTTCAAAGTTGATTGGGAAAAATTGACAGTTTCGGGTAGCTTGATGTGCTGGCGTCTGTACATAATAAAGAGTATTCTATTCTATTCTATAATATTATTAAGTAAAAATTTAGTACAAAAAGTACCTGCGTAGCATATGAACTGCATTTTCCTGTCACACCTCGCCTCTAGGAACACGGGCGGGTGGGACGCGTGCCTGTCCAGCTGAAGGCATCCATTCTGCTTAATGTCAGTTCTGTCCCTGCAAAATGTTCCACAAGTTCCGATTGCAGTAAATTAGCAAAGTTTATCATAGACATCACTGACATGGTCAGGGAAAACATCGTGAGGACACATTCGATATACAACGTGTAACGTTAAATGCGCAAAACCTCAGACACCCCAACTGATTTTTAATTCAATTGACCTATTTCAGAGAGAACCTAAGTCATTAAAAAAATTGTAAAGGTTTTATGTGCTGTTTTAGTTTTTCTGGCCATTCTGATCGTTTCTTGCGTCTGAGACGACGCTTTATCGAGGGAGGAGTCGTCACCGGGCCGCTGCGCCGCGCTGACATTGGGTTGCTTGACCTATTAAATAAATAGACACCGCAACGTTTTTAATGAAGATTTTTTGAAAAATGTGACCTATATTAAAAAGTGGTTCATTTGATTCTGCTCGTTATTCTGATCAAACTATTTTTAGGTTTTGCGCATTTAACGTTACACGTTGTATAACCTCGTGAAGTGGGGCTACCTCGCCGGAATGGCAGTGTGGATGTGGGGCTGTGTCACAAACTATGCTCTACCGTCGACCTTGCCCTTTGTGCCCAAAACCATGCAGCCAAAGTGACCTCTGCACTGCCACCGGTAGCTCCGTGGAAGTGAGGAAATATTGGACCAGCAAATTTTAAATAACTGTCGTACCAGAGACACGAAGAAGGAGAAGATTTGATTGAACTCTTTAATTTTTGCGTAATTGTTGTTGTCGCACAGACAATTTTGTCAAACCTATGAAGTAATAGATTTTGTTGCTTCTTCAAAATGAAAGGGATTTCTCTTTTAATATAACAATATAAATAATATTAAATACTAGTTTAAAGCTTGTGATTTCTTCTTGTTTAACAACTGGGGGACAACATAACTAGGTATATCATTGTTGAACTCTAAAAATGAGGGCTTTTCAGATTGCAAGAGTATCGCAGTTTTACTTTCCTTTCTCTCTTTGAGAATGGGGTCTTCAACAGTGACGCCGACGGAAATAGGAGGCGCTTGCTTTATTAAGAGCTGCCTAAATCCAGCCAATTACCTCATAGGTGGCCAGGCATCAGACGACGCGTCAGTCATTGCCGGTGTTTGGAACACGCTAACCCCGGTGTCTGTCCACTTCCAATGGCCGAGCGTGCCCTTAGCGCCCACCCAGGCGTTCTCAATACCTGTGTGATTCAGATTTAAAATGAATAAAAAGGTATAAATGATAATAAATATAATAAATAATACAAAATATATAATAATAATACAACATGTATAATACAAAATAGTTTCATTCAATTTACAGAAAACAGTAATCCTAACACAAACGCCAACCCAAGTATCACATTTCTTTGATTAAAGTCAAACTGGACAACGATATTTGACCAGTGGTATACCACCCGCGGTATCAAAACAAAACTATAACTTTCGCCTGGCGTTTTCGCTACCGCTTCGCAGCGCCTACGCTGTCTCTAAGCCGCTACGCAGCTTCTATGGGAATGCTATGCAATGTGCGCGTAGCGTTTTTTACGGTAATGCTATGCAATGTGTGCGTAGCGTTTTCTACGGGAATGCTACGCAATGTGCGCGTAGAGCCTTCTACTTGTCTGCTACGCAATGTGTGCGTAGAATTTTCTGCTTATCTGCTACGCAATGTGTGCGTAGCGTTTTCTATGGGAATGCTACGCAATGTGTGCGTAGAGCCTTCTACTTGTCTGCTACGCAATGTGTGCGTAGAATCTTCTGCTTATCTGCTACGCAATGTGTGCGTAGCGTCTTTAATTTGACTGCTACGCTGCTACTACGCCGCTACGCAGATTCTAAGGGACTGCTACGCAAGGTGAGAGTAGTTACATGTCTACACGTTAGATTTACTTTACAAATAGTGATACGATAGGTAAAATACTTACTTGGTCGGTTTTTCAACATCGTCATGCCCAGTTTTTTTAAGCATCTTAAAGTTGCTATATTTGCTAGTCTGTGAAAAATAAAAAGATATCAATTAAAGAACTTAGGATGAGAATTAAAAAAAAAAAAGATTGTAAGAGTGTAAAGTGACAAAAAGAAGAAAAAGTCAGCCAAGCGCGAGTCGGATTCGCGCACGAAGGGTTCCGTACCATTATCTGACAAATGCGTGCACTGACTGAACAGGTCCGCTCAATCTGTGTGGTTCTTTACTCAAAAGACCATTTCAGACACCAATCTACGTGGTCTTCACATGCTCTGACCAAGATTATGTATGGACTTTAAAAGAGACTGTGACCTCTGAGTTTGTTTCGGCCTTTCTTCTCAGAGTAGTCAGATAGGAAACGCCGACGTCATCTAGTTTAAAAAAAAATATGATTGACATGTAAAAGTGTTTGTACAAACTTACTTATAGAAAATAAATCATCTATCTAAAAAAAAAGGAAAAAAATCATGTCTGTTGTATGGGAGCCGCCTTAAATATTTATTTTATTCTATATTTTAGTATTTGTTGTTATAGCGGCAACAGAAATACATCATCTGTGAAAATTTCAACTGTCTGACTATCACGGTACGTGAGATACAGCCTGGTGACAGACGGACGGACGGACAGCGGAGCGGGAGTAATAGGGTTCCGTTTTTCCTTTTGGGTACGGAACCCTAAAAAGCGTATGCGGTCGTGTACTCGCACGCAACGGGTTATAACGGTACTTGACTATAGAGAGCTTGATTATAGATAGTTTCGACTGTACACGACTCAACATACTGTCGACCTCCGATCTCTAGTGGCAGTCATGTGGCGGCATCTACAACGCCGCACGCGAACTACGCATCACACTGTCGTCACGCAAAAACCGTGCTTCGTCGCGCAACTAGCATTTACAAGTTTTAACTTAAATAACGTACAACCTTATAAGGGGTCACTGTACTCATCATTATGAACAACTTTTACTATGGGATCAACACAAATATCGCAAAAAAAAAATCAACTGTTCCCTTCATTTTGACGAGTTATGCGAACATAAATGTAAAGAACAGCTGATTTTTTTTCGCGATTTCAGGTTTGGTCCCATAGTAAAAGTTGTTCATAATGATGAGTGCAATGATCCGTTAAGAGGTTGTGCTTTATTTAAGTTACAACTTGTATACAACGACTCGACATCAATTGTCGGGCAGTTGCCCACCAGTCACAATATCCGTCTGGTCGGAGAATCCTCCCTTCTCTATGGAGTATGAGGAACTTGCCACTCTGTTCCTCATACCTCTAAATTAACGACTACAGAAGAATAAATTATTTTCTAAGGTCTTACGCCATTCCCCTGAGCACGCAGTAGGCCGCTGCTTGGTGCCAGTCCATTCTGCCATCGTACAGATGGTACAGACCACTTCTGCAGCGGACTGTGTTCACTTCCTTTACGGGGTACAGCTCTCTCACATCTGTGAAGGTGTGCAGGTGTGAAGATGTGCTTGTGTTATCCCTTTCCAACCGAGTTGAAGTGATCGTGAGTTTCGACTTTACAAAATTCTGAGCACGATCGAGCGACTAGCAAATTATTCCTGAACCTCACGTATGTGAGGGTCTGACTGCTGAAGACCAGCTTGCATGAGATTTTTTTCAGTATTTTTCCCAAGACCTCTGAATACTTTCCAAGGGATTAATAAGTTTTTAATGATCTATGCGAGTTTTTTACTCCTGGTTGCAAAGGGATATTATGATGAGGTTTGGAGGCTTCAGCGCGTCCAGTAAAACAATGGTTTCAGAATGTTGTTGAGACTGCCTCGCTACTGTAGCACGCCGGGAAGGATTGCGCAAGCTCGTACGGCAAAATTGCGTGAAATGTGCGCAAGGAAACATCTTCACTACTGATGAGAGTAAGAGACAGTCGCAACCGCATCCTGAGAACTGTAACGGAGAGTTTTAGCTCTTCAATTGGGTAGTTGCATGATATTGAATACTATATATTCTAGTAGATAATATATCCAAACATGTAATACAATAATAGAATTCGAAATCAAATTTGAAATCGGTCGAAAAATAAAAAAACTTATAACTTATAGAAACTTTTTGTCTATCTCTTTCTCGCAAAACGAAGTTTTGCATGTAATTTATATGGCGATACTGAACTATGACGTCACAATTCAGTATTTTCCTCTCTGTCTAATTGAGAGTTTTGAACGCTCATATCTTTTCAATTTTTAAAAATAATAAAAAACTGTTTATACCAAGCTATTAGTGAGGTAAAAAAGCTTCAATTTAAATAATAAAAACAAATTAGTCAACTCGCGGATTGTAAGTAATTTGTGTGGCTGTTAATATTTAGTCACGAGCCCCTCAAGTAGGTTATGGAAGGAATGTTAGATGATGATTATTAAGATGTTATAAATAAATAGCCAACTTACTTTTAACTTAGATAACTTATACGTCTGTGCTCACGTTTAATAAATCAATTATATACCTCATCGCTTATGAAAAATCTATCTGGCAACCTTTTACCTTTTCTGACAGTAGTTGGCTTATTAATAGGGTTTCATTGCCATCTTTTTGGTACTATAACTAAAAATAAGGTATATTTTCGATTCATCGAATTAATAACATACCTGTTTCATTATTCGTGTTTCTGTCAGCTTTTGTATTAAAACAGCACACAGTTTATAAGAATATCAATTGATATTTAGAAAGACAAATTTGATAAATAACACCGCGTAATAAAAAGCTCACAATGGATTTTTTTCCGCTGACCAAATTTTAAAAGTTCAGGTGGTTTTTGGTAGGTGGATTTAATTTGTAAGTAATAATGAAAGTGTGATGTGTTTTGTCTTATTTTTATTTATTTTTCAAATAATTTTTATTTAATGTAGGTATATATGAACCAACTATTTATTGAAATGAAGGAATTGAATTGAATTGAAAACGCCCAAAAATTATAACGAAGTGCAGCCGGTCGATTCTGTAAAAAACTCACCGTGAAAATGTGCGTGAAGTGAGCTGTCAGTGTCATCCCACTGATGCTAGACATTGACCAAGCAACCATTTACAATCATAATCGAGATTTTAATAATATTTTTTATGCTAATTCTATTGATCTTTTTAAATAATTTCAAAGTAGTATTTTAGTTTTCAAAACCCTCGTTTAATCCCACGTAGTTTGTGTGGCGTGATCACTTCACCCGATTCACTTAATGTCGCGAATCGGGTGATGTGATCATGCCGACTCGTCAGAACTAGTTCTAGGAAAAAAAAGAAAAAAAAAACAACATTAAGATTCTGACTGAGATTCTGTTTTACTATTTTATTTTAAATAATAATAATAGTAATATTTTGACAACTAAAATACTAGCGTATAATTTCAATTATAGGTATAAAATGATCAACAGAATTAGCATAAAAATATTATTAAAATCACGATTATGACTGTAAATGTATGCTTGGTCAATCCCTAGTACCAGGTGGGATGACACTGACACTCACTCCACGCTCACTACACCTAAGTTTTCACGGTGAGATGGTTACACAATCGCACTGCAGTATTTAAAAAAGTTCCTCATCGTTAGAAATTCAAATATTTGTTTTACGCGCAGTTAAACATTTCCTTCAAACTATTATTATTATTTTATTTCCTCTTTTTAATTAGATACTAACATAGCTTTTAAAGATTTTTACTAACACAATGTGGGCCATGTAGTCTGTTAATAAAAGATTTTTATTTTTTATTATTATTATTAAAGGTTCTTACCTCTCTCACAAGCGAAGGCTCGTTCCAGATGACAGGGTAGGTCTAGAAACACAGGGTGGTCGTGCTTGACTCTCTCTAGAGCAACGCAGTCAGCTCCCATCTCCGGGACAGGGATGTGTGTTCTATTGAGCCACTGTAGTTGAAAAATAGGTTAATTTATTTATTCCTTTATTTCAGGCAACTAAAGCCCATAGAAAAAACAACACGTACTACTACAAACTAATACATCCAAAATTATCACACATACAATACTATAATAATATAACTTAAAAATAGTATAAATACATACTCCATAACAAACTAAAACTACTGCACACGAAGTGTCGGCGTCGTGTTTCGCTGACTGGTGTCATGTAGCCGGCCACGAAACCGGCGATACACAACATCCTTCGGCCAGAACTCTTCCTTGAGGAACTTCTCGAGATGATGTGTCGGAACACGCACCACGAACGACTTCAAGTTCGTGTTGTGACGCGGCTCCAACTTCTTGACCCTCAAAGTCCAGTTAGTCTTTACGCGAAGGTACTCCACGATCTTCTCAACCTTCGTGGAGTGGTGCAGCCTGGATAGTACCCAGTTCCTAGACAGGGTAGTAGGGACATGGACGAGCGACATGTTACCATGGATTCAGTACATGATTCTGAAACCTAACCTTATAAAGTTCCTACTGCTGGGTCACAGACCTCTCTGTGACAGGGAGTACACCGTAATCCACCACGCGGGCCCCATGCGGGTTAGCGGATGTCACATATGTCTTAGAATTTTTGGTTCTACGACACGCCGGTTTCCTTACGATGTTTTCCATCGCCGTTTTGAGAGCGGTGGTGATAAAATAGTGCCTGCCTGGGTTCGAATCCACGACCTACACACGTAACAACACGTAAGCTGCTCTCCTCACCATCCTCAAAGTTATAAATAAATAATCAAATAAACCTCAACGCGCAGTGGTTAAGTGATTGACTGCTGCGCTTCGTGTCGCGGGTTCGATACCCGCACGGAACATATATTTGTATGACCTACAAGTAATTGTTCCGGTTCTGGCTGTTTGTGTATGTGAGTTTTAAATGTTTGTAAAAGCACCCACAATGGAGGAGAAATCCTTAGTGTGGAAAAAAAAACCTCAAATAAATTTTACATTTACTAGCAACATCAAGCAACTACAATCTGTCAAGTTTCTTTAATAGATTTTCAACTTTATCGCCAAAGCATTAGGTTCAAAGCTGATTGGTTTCGGGTAGCTTGATGTGCTGACGTCTGTACATAAATAAATGTAAAAAATATTTTATAATTAATGAGAAAATGAGAAAATACCCAATCATCTATTTCAGTCTTTCTACTTACCATTGGATAGTGTCTCCCAACATTTTCATCTTCCTCTTCATTCGCCAGTACATCCAACGCAGTTCTCCGGAGCTCCATGCCTGGTCCCCATCGGTATCCAGCCGCATCTTCGGCTGAGTCCCGCCGGGCTCCCACCCATACGGAGTTTAAAGCTGTGGATGCAACCATTTAAGGATATAATCTGTCAAAAATGGTCATATACAGCGTCTATCAGAAATGTATGGTCATATTTAAGGACCATCAAACTGAACAATTTTCTTCATGAGACCAAAATCATAATCGCGAAAAAAATATAAAAGTTGTGACCGCACATGCCGGCTGACATGAAAATGGTGACAGCGGAAAAGATTTAACCCTTAATTCCATGATTTTTACTTTTTAAGCAAATTAAATTTATTTGGACATAACATTAGCGCTATAGTAAGGAAAAAATATTTTTTTCTTTTTTTTTTTTCTAAATGGCTTGGTGGAAATTTACATCTTTATGTAATCAGAGCGAATCTACTGGGAACAAAATGAGTTGAATATCTATAACAATTGGGGAATCCCCGTGCTCTGTGGAAACGAAAATATGGCATTGGATTGGTTGATGGAAATTTGCATCACGATGCAGTAAAGGGTTAAATTGCAGGATACGCCCTACCGCGTCAAAAGAGTCGCGTCTCTGTTTCGGTTTGACAACTCTGACACACAGTGACTTGACTTGATTGTCATGGAAACGCTATTTAATAATGTGTGAGCAATCTACTCAGTATGAACACTTTTTCGCGTGAGTAAGCACGGTGAGGGCAAATCTAGCGGTTTAAATATTTGGGCAACGGGGTTTGACTTTCCGGTGTCAAAAACGCTCTCTAAGAAAACACATCAACTTACTCTCATATAAAACGTTTTAGGGACGTCATTCACCGGTAAATTACGGACGCTATAAGGCCTATCACCGCTCTTGTTGGAAGCCGTAGCTTTACTCACACTTATTTTAGAAAAATAAGACGACGACCAGCTGGTCGATTCGGTAAAAATCTCACCGTCGAATCATAAGTGAAGTGAGCACTTAATAGTGTTAATCCCTAGCGAATTACAGCTCACTCCACGCTCACTTCACCCAAGCTTTCACGGTGAGATGGTTACAGAATCGCACGGCTGGTATAATTTACAAACGCCTAAATTGTTTAATAAGCAGGTCGCTACTCGCTAGCGACATCTGCACCCTAACTGCGTAACACACTTTTAACCCTTTACCGCATAGGAAACCATATATGGTTTGACATGTTTACAGTTTATTTTACTCTAAAAAAATAAAAAATGGGTTTGTTTTTCATATCATTAGCAATAATAAAACACAACTATTTTGTCTATCATCACATACCACTTGGAAATAAAAAATAAAAAAAATAATAAATAAAAAAATAAAAAATACACTAAAATTAATTCTGAAGCTTTAATAAAGACATTAACATTAAAAAAAAAAATTGTCGCTTATTTAATATATCATGCAGTAAAGGGTTAATCACAATATGATATATTTTGCACATTGCTTCATTATGTTCGAAAAAATTATATGCGCAAAAATGTAAATATTAATTTAATTATTATATTATATTATTTATTTAACTTTAACCCTTTATAGCTCAGTGTAGACTGTAGGTAACATACCGTACAAACGCTTCGAAATTTAAAATAATTGATTTCATAACGTAATCGCGCACTGTAACTCGTAGTCTACACTCCGAACTAATGAACTAGTACCAAAAAATACGACTAGACGGCGATTCTTGTTACAAATTGAGATTTGTGTTACGACAGTCGGTATTGGCACGAAACGTGGCGGTTCACTGTGATTTAAAAAATATATAAAAAATTGTTCTGCTCGTGTCTTGTGTATTATATTGATAAATTGGAGAGGTGAGTGTTTGAACTTTATTTTGTAACGTTATTTTTCAACACTTTCATATTTTATTTTGTTTTTGTTGGTAAAAGTGATTGTTGCAATTTTTGTAATTTTCTTCCCAAATAATTAAAAATAATTAAAATCCAGAAACACGTGTATTTTATTTTTTTGTAATCTTCTCCAATCCAAAAAATCAAATAAATCCCAGCTTATGAGTCATAGAGGGTTAATATGTACATACGTACCACAAATAGCCTTTATGCAATAAATATTTTTATTATGATTATTATTAAATAGCACAATGAATGTTGTTGAACTGTCAAAATGAAGTTAGTGATGTTAGTGTGTTACGCTATACGCAACTACCCCGCTGTATGTTGCTGTGAGGGTACTACACAACTTTGCCCTCCTCGGGTGAGACTATCAAGTTCATCGCCAAGTAGAATCGTTGCTCGGAATGTTACCATTTCATTTCTGTCTACAACGTGTAACGTTAAATGCGCAAAACCTCAGACACCCCAAATGATTTTTAAATCAATTGACATATTTCCGAGAGAAAATAAGTCATTAAAAAAATTGTAAAGGTTTTATGTGCTGTTTTAGTTTTACTGGCCATTCTGATCGTTTCTTGCGTCTGCGACGACGCTTTATCGAGGGAGGAGTCGTCGCCGGGCCGCTGCGCCGCGCTGACATTGGCTTGACCTATTAATAAATGGACACGGCAGCGTTTTTAATGAAGATTTTTTGAAAAATATGACCTAACTATATTAAAAAGTATTTCAATTAATTCTGCTCGTTATTCTGATCAAACTATTTTCAGGTTTTGCGCATTTAACGTTACACGTTGTATATAAACATTTAGAATTGGTATTGTTTATTTATTTTATTTCTTATTGTGTTATTCATATCTCATCGTATACTGCACCGGTCGCCGGCTGTGGCTGAAAACAATCGCTGGGGCTCTGTCTCGCACAGGGTCTTAGCATTATTCTGAGCGATGGCCATTTTACGTGGATGTGACTCCAGCTTGTTCTTTTTTGTGTTTGTGTTCTTTCTCGGCGCCATGTTTACCGCAAATAAAAGTTTTTTTTTTTTCATCATGCTTTTCGTATGCTGTTACGGACTACTTACTGAATTGTGATTCCGACAATGCTTCAGCTAGGAATTCAGCTTTATCTTTTGTATCAAGGATTGCTAAGGATCCGTTATGATAGCCCCTGCAACAAACATCGATTTGGATCATTTTGATGGATATTGTTAATCCATTGCTTCATATTTTCCAAAAATGTGTCTGCTCATCCACGGAAATAACGCAATGAATGTTTTTGGACTGTTAAAATGAAACTCATTGCTACTGATAGTGTGTTACGCAATTACATCGTTTCTGTTCCGTTGCTCTAATAGTTATAATGAATGACCTTCGAAACACATACAGTGCCGGAGGTGACAGAAGGTTCGACTGCTTCGTTGGCCTGCTAAGCTTTAGATTCTGGGTTCGATTTCCAGGTAGAGAAGTAAAAGTAAAAAGTGAAGTAAAATTCGTTTATTTTAGAGTTAAAAAAAATTATAAAAAAAATCATCATCTGCCGAGCCTTTTCCCAACTATGTTGGGGTCGGCTTCCAGTCTAACCGGATGCAGCTGAATACCAGTATTTTACGTGGAGCGACTGCCTATCTGACCTCCACAACCCAGTTACTGGGTAATACCGTACCCCTAGGTAAGACTGGTTGTCAGACTTTCGGGCTACTGACGACCCGTAACGACTGTCAAAGATCCACGAATGACAGCCGGGACCAACGGCTTAACGTGCTTTCCGAGGCACGGAGGGGTCTTGGTATGTGAAGATGGTCACCCATCCACGGACCAACCGCGGCAAGCGTAGCTTAACCTGATCGATCGACCTGTGCGGCTGTTATTACTTAGCCACAAGCCCCCCCATTATTATAAAAAAAAATATAATAATAATAATAATGTGGAGGTATTAAAGTGTTATTAGGTTTTTGCATCCGGATATTCTAAGTAGCACCGGAGTATAGATTTGTGCGAGGTTGATGTCACTAGGCTCCCCCCCCCCCTGTCACATCATCATCATCATCATCTGCCTAGCCTTTTCCCAACTATGTTGGGGTCGGCTTCCAGTCTAATAATGCTCGCCCCCTATCACATGGGACTTAAACATATCTGGCGAAATATGGTCGCTGGTACTATATGTAGATCACACTAATATTATAAAGGCGAAAGTTTGTATGTTTATATGTTTGCTACTTCTGTTTGTTACTTCTTCACGCTCAAATGGCTCAACGGATTTGGATGAAATTTGGCACACAGCTAGTTTATAATCAGGATTAACACATGGGATACTTTTTATCCCGATATTATTATACGATCGACACTTATGCAGGTGAAACCGCGGGGCGCAGCTAGTACACCTATTATTCCTCTAACTAACTCTAGGTGGAAACAGGCGTTATGTAAAAGCAAGACTACGGATGCGTTAAGCTGATTGAATATCATACAAACCGGCAAATAATCTTGGCATCCTCCCAGTTCACAGGCAGAACCTGCACGATGTACTCCTTCTCGTTGAATATGTAAGACTCCCACTTCGGAGTAGTCATCTGAGGTACTGCAAGAAACAAATGATTGTTGAATGAAAGGCACAGAAAGTGATCTAAGTGTGGACAGCTCCGATAGTTTTGATCAGTATATAATATTTTTACTACTTGAACACGGGCCTCCTCAGATCGCTTTTAGCGATTCGTATAGTTTCGCTAGCTAATTTAATTTGACCCTGTATAAAATTAAAATATGTATATGAAATTCTGTTGGTAAGCGCATCACTTGACAATGACTGGTCCGAGTTGGCTATTTTTTGTTTTAAAATGTTCGTAATAGTCCAAATTAGGTTTCTATGAAATTTTTTTTTTTTTCATTTTTCCTGGAAAATTTTCAAAAGGGAAAATGTCGGGACCGTGTCCTTTTTTATAAGGCATATTTGAAATTTTGACAGGGCGACGTCTGCCGGGTTAGTTAGTAATGATGTGCCCAGGAAACTGATTATTCACTTTTACGAGAACAGGAAAAAAAAACACGACAAAGAATGCAAGAAGAACGCAATGCAGAAAGCAGGTACACGAAATATCAAGCTACATTTCCAGTTTTAGCTGACCTCGCATTGTAAAGGATTTTAGTACAATCAGAGCTCAGCTTATACTGGTTATTTATAGCTTGACGAGTAGCCATGCGTACTGGAATGATAAAAAAAAAGTTTAAAAGAAAAACTTGAAACAAAAAAAGAAAAAAAAAATACCAACCTCTATACTGCTCATGATAACTGGCCGAACACGGATAAAAAAATAATAAAAACAAAATTAAAATTTCGGAAATGGATTCCATTGCGCACACTGCTTACCGCGAACGAACCACAACAGATACTGGACTTGAGTTATTAAAAAAAAAATCTAATATGACTGTAACTTATGTTATTATGAATTATATTATTATTATAACCAGCGGAACTTGAATGGCTTATTGATATTTCCTGACGCGTTATTTTGAAAATATTGTATACGTGATGAGGTTCTACATAATGAATTGCTAATCCTTGAGAAACAAGCTGAACTCCTTAAACAATGAATGCTCTATAGGTATTTGTATTTATGACGAATTAAAAAATACGAGCTGCAAAGTTCATGTCGGATGTTGAGTTCCGTAGCTACATCTTTTTAACCTACTTCAAAAAAGGATGAGGTTCTTAATTTGGATGTTTTTATATACAACGTGTAACGTTAAATGATATGATTTGCAAAAAATTTTTTTTTTAATGTATAATAAATAAATAGATTTAATAAATAGTTGGTGTCGCATACGAAAATGCGGGAACCAACCACAGCGACTTCCGAAATTAAAGTAATTTTTCACTTTATAGTGTTTTTTTTTGGAAGTCGGCTTTTTTTTTATGTAAAAATATTTTAAAGATAAGAATCTAAAGCTAAGTTCGGTCAATATCGGTCTAGCCGTGTAGCTAGACCGATATTGAACGAACTTTCAGTGATGATAGCTGTAAATTTGGCTACTTTTATTTTAGAAAAATAATTGGGGTGCCGAGCAAAAAAAAAAAAGAAAATTGTTTTGAAAAGCAAAAAATAAAATATAGTTTGAAAAAACTAAAAAAAACACGCTTTGATAGCAAATCGAAGTAAAAATCAGAAAATAACTTTTAATTTAAAATTCTAAAATAAAAATAAACTTATGAAAACAAAATTAATATCATTGTAAAAAAGCGTGGGGTGGTTTTTATCATATTTCTGTACTTACTCTACGTTTACAAATAAATGCTAATTATACAACGTGTAACGTTAAATGCGCAAAACCTCAGACACCCCAACTGATTTTTAATTCAATTGACCTATTTCAGATTGAAAATAAGTCATTAAAAAAATTGTAAGGGTTTTATGTGCTGTTTTATTTTTACTGGCCATTCTGATCGTTTCTTGCGTCTGCGACAACGCTTTGCCGAGGGAGGAGTCGTCACCGGGCCGCTGCGCCGCGCTGACATTGGCTTACTTGACCTATTAATAAATAGACACGCCAACGTTTTTAATGAAGATTTTTTGAAAATGTGACCTATATTAAAAAGTGGTTCAATTAATTCTGCTCGTTATTCTGATCAAACTATTTTCAGGTTTTGCGCATTTAACGTTACACGCTGTATATTTACAACAGCTTTTTTACAATAAAATTAATTTTCTTTTCAT
Source organism: Eremobia ochroleuca (assembly GCA_949629135.1). NCBI lineage: Eukaryota > Metazoa > Arthropoda > Insecta > Lepidoptera > Noctuidae > Eremobia > Eremobia ochroleuca. The sequence goes on along the minus strand of OX451411.1, from coordinate 2,109,632 downwards.
AACTTTATTTTCGTTTTAGTTGTATCGTGTTTAGATATCAACACCCATCACGTCTGCGGAGTTTTGCTAGATAATTTAATTTGACCCTGTATTTTTAAAACGAACATTAATTTACTTAGTTATGAACCCTACATGTTCTAAGTACCTAATCATAGCTGATTCTTGCACGTGCTAAGAAAAATATGCTAACCATGCGATATATCAAAATACATAACAGCCGGTCGATTCTGTAAAAAATCTCACCGTGAAATCATAAGTGAAGTGAGCACTTAATAGTGTTAATCCCTACAATTACGGAATGACCGAGCTCACTTCCCGCTCACTTCACCTAAGTTCTCACGGTGAGATTTTTACAGAATAGACCGGCAGCAGTCTGCCGAACGATTCTGGAAAAATCTCACCGTGATAACTAAGGTGAAGTGAGCTTAGAGTGAGCTGTGAGTCATGCTGATTCTAGGGATTGACACTATTGACGACTCACTCCACGCTCACTTCACCCAAGTTTTCACGGTGAGATGGTTACAGAATCGACCAGCTGGTCTACCTTTCTTTATAGGTCTGGCAACAAATATATTATGTAAAAATTAAATATTAAGTACTACCGTGGTGAACGTTATTATTCGTGAATGGACAAGGACAAAAATGGTAGTGTATTTTATATTATTTTTATTATTTTATTTTATTCAATAGGAATTGAGGGACTTGTGACTAAGTATTAATAGCCGCACGGGTCGATCGATCAAGTTAAGCTACGCTTGCCGCGGTTGGTCCGTGGATGGGTGACCATCTTCACGTACCAAGACCCCTCCGTGCCTCGGAAAGCACGTTAAGCTGTTGATCCCGGCTGTCATTCGTGGATCTTTGACAGTCGTTACGGGTCGTCAGAAGCCCGAAAGTCTGACAACCAGTCTTACCAAGGGGTATCGTATTATCTAGATACTGAACTAAACTTTTTACAAAAAAAAAAAAAATTGACTTACAAAAAACACTCATCATCATCTGCCTAGACTTTTCCCAACTATGTTGGGGTCGGCTTCCAGTCTAACCGGATGCAGCTGAATACCAGTATTTTACATGGAGCGACTGCCTATCTGACTTCCACCACCCAGTTAGCAGGTAAGACTGGTTGTCAGACTTTCGGGCTTCTGACTACCCGTAACGACTGTCTTATCTTACTTATCTTACTTAAGACTTCCAAAAAACACTACAAAGTGAAAAATAACTTTAATTTCGGAAGTCGGTGTCATTGGTTCCGTATCGTCTTTTAGTGACACCGACTTCCGAAATTAATTTTATTTGTCCGTCCGTCTGTCACAGAGGGATATCTCAAAATCAAAAGTTATTCATTCAAACTAGGCTGAGAATCAGCACTTTTCGAACGTCAAAATTACAAAAGAAAGTCCCCCAAAACGCCCGCCCTTCACCACTTCCTAGTGCTTTCGCTGGGAAGAAATGGCGCGACAAACTCCCCAGCAGCACAGCTGTCTGTTCAGTTACAAAATACTTGATTGAATACAATACAATGATTTGCTATATGTCAGCTAGCCACGCCAATATACCAGCAAATACAATAAAAACTATACGAACTAAAGCAAAAAAAAAAAACAATGTATCGTCACTTGAAGTCACAAACGATAAACTAGGACCATCGAAGGAAACTAAATGAAGAAGTTATTACTAATGACAACAATAAAATCATGGTCAGCAAGACGACGAAAACACTACCAATGCTATCAACTTGAAAGGTCATTGGGCATATCTGACCCGCTTAGCGAAGAGTGGCGGACATTAACCAAAATAGTTTTAAACTAAGGGGAATAATATGACCTTTCATTGCATATAATTATTTAATTAAAAATCGATGGAGAAAATTGTACAGGATCGTTTAAAAAATATAAAAAACAAACGGTTTCAGAGGATTTTATTTAATCTTATAAAAGCATAAAAAGAATTCCGATACCATACAGCATGGTGCACGGATGCGCCAATGTTCAGACTGTTCAGAGGCATGTATACGCTGTCTCTTTCACACATTAGACAGGTAGAACAAGTTTCGTTGCGCTCGCGCACTGTCTCACCGCCCTCCGCGCAGTCCTTCGCACGTCATATCCGAATGAAACAATACTATACATACTTTATGTTAAACCCTACACAACATGGAAGACAAAGTATATGTAGAAGAGTATTACTACTCAAGTATACATGGCCGCCGCACTGTCGGGAGCTGCGCCCATATCGCAAGCATAGTTTATTATCTGTCTTGGGCCAGACATCAGGAAGCAACAGATGCACCCGCTGCCTTTTTAAATGATCTTATGCTTGATTTGGATCAAATTGAATACAAAATATTCTAATGAATTAGTATTTTATTCATCTTCCCTATATCAGTTTATAACACGAATTTTTCGAGATTCCCGTGGCTCACATTAATGTGACTAATGCCATAGTAAATCAGAGCCATATATCAATACACTCTGCTATATTTCGTTTGTGTCCGCCATGGGTATGGTTTCTATACTAAGGTGCCCAATGACCTTTGGAATAGTTTTAGATGCCGTTTGCAATTCCCTTTCTAGCCATATCACCAATTCATGCCATTAACTGTAATCCCCGAAGAGTAAGACAGAAGTATACCTAAAGTACAGTCTCCAGCACATCAAGCTACTACATTCTGTCAAATTTCTTTAATAGATTTTGAACTTGATCGCTGAAGTATAAGGTTCAAAGTTGATTGGGAAAATTTGATAGTTTCGGGTAGCTTGATGTGCTGGCGTCTGTACATCTATATTTCGCCAGTTATGCTAAGTACCATGTAATACCATCAACCGGGCATCCAGAAAATTACCGGCAATCTAAAAACAAACCATAATAACCAAACGTAGCCACAAATAAATAGCAATATAATCACATTGAAACCATCAAGCGGCTTCAAGCAAAGCAAAATAAAGCGCTCGACGGAAATTGAAATAAATAGCTGTAAAAATTATTTTCCTGTGCCGGGACGGTGTTATACGAGAAGTTGGAAGCGAGAGAAATGTATTTATGCACATAGTTTTTTGAAGTGGGGCTGGTGGCTAAATAAAAACAGCCAGATAAAGTTGGTATGTTATTTTTGAGTAAAAGTTTGCAGTTAAAAAAAAATATATATACTTTGTCTAACAAGGACACCTCGCGAGGTGTCCCTCACCGATTTAGTTACTATAATAATCTACATGAAAAATGATGAGATATGTATTTTTTCTTTTTTGCTAACAAACGTTTTAAAGGAGTTGAGAATCACCCTCAAAGTTCGTAACCCAAAATGATGGTTTGCAGTTTTCACATATCACTACATAGTATAAAACAAAGTCGCTTCCCTGTCTGTCTGTCCCTATATATGCTTAGATCTTTAAAACTACGCAACGGATTTTGATGCGTTTTTTTTTAATAGATAGAGTGATTCAAGAGGAAGGTTTATATGTATAATACATGCTTAATATAGTAGAGCAACACTGATAATTTTAGAGGTTTCTAATGTGATGTCGTAAATATACACATTTTTTTGCGCTTACATTGTAAACGCTGGCTGAACCCGTCGAGATAGATCAAAATAATGTACTACAGAAAAAAAAAAAAAAAAAAAAAAAAAAATCCGCGATGGTATATGTCTATCTCTTAGGGATAACCCACAATAACCATTTTTATCCTATACTTTTTACGAGAAATAATGGCTAAATCAGTGTTTCTCCGTTGCACCCGTGCGAAGCCGGGGCGGGTCGCTAGTTTCTAATAAAATTTTTCCAAAATGACCTTAACCATTAACAAGAGCATAAAAAATTATGAAAAATACCTTTATTCACATATTTATAAGAATTGTGGATATATATTTTTTTTTATTAAAAATAACAAAAGAATCATAACTAAAAAACTATTTATTATTTTTTAATGGGACCAATTTTAAGTCTTATAAATATGTGGATAAAGGTATTTTTCATAATTTTTTATGCTCTTTTTAATGGTTAAAGTCATTTTGGAAAAGTTTTATTAGAAATATGTGAAAACTGGAAACCATCATTTTGGTGTACGAACTTTGAGGGTGATTTTCACCCCTTTAATACGTTTGTTAGCAAAAAAAATATACGTATCTCATCATTTTTCATGTAGATTATTATAGTAAAGCCGCAACTAAATCGGTGAGGGACACCACGCGAGGTTTCCTTGTAAGACATGTATGGCTAAAAATGCAAATGGTGTCAACGATCACTCCCTTAAAGCTTTGCATTCAGCTTCCAAACACCCTGTATATCGAGACCCTCCGTGCCTCGGAAAGCACTCTAAGCCGTTGGTCCCAGCTGTCATTCATAGATCTTTGACAGTTGTAACGGTTAGTCAGAAACCCAAAAGTCTGGCAAACAGTCTTACCAAGGGTATAATTTTATCTACGCAACCGTGTTACTAGACACGGTTGCGTAGAGATAGAGCCAAATAGGCAGTCGCTTCATGTTAAATACTGGTATTCAGATGCATCCGGTTAGACTGGAAGCCGACCCGTAGTTTACGCATATTAATAATCGTGATTTAAGCATGAACTATAAAATCGAGCGCCCAGCTGCTACGTAGGATGTGCCACGTGTAGGTTTGCCACGTTAGCTGTGCGGATCATTTGTTTCCCAGCCACGCAACCATGTGTATCTAACCCAGGACCCCACGCTCGGCTGTCGCACTTGTGAGCACGAGAAACAAAGACAGACATTTTCATACAATTTCCGAAGCACGGAGGGGTCTTGATATGTAAAGATGGGCACCCATCCACGGACCAACGTAATTTAACCTAATCGATCGACCCGTGCGGCTGTTACTACTTAGCCACAAGCCCCTCTCTCAAAAAAGTATGTCGGAGCAGTAAAACCTGCTTGGTTCCTAACAGCATGAAACCGTCCAATATCGTCTGACAGTGTATTTGCAATAATATTGAAAAATGAAACCGGGTTGCTTCTTACTAACAAAAAATGTACCAAAATAGGTGTGAATAACAAACGGCTTATGTTTAACTTACCACCAGATATAGTAACAAATAACAGACAAAAGTAGTAAATGATCACCAAAATGAAACTCGCATTTTAATGTAAAATTATAACCAAAGTTTTAACACTTTGCTATCCTATTTAAGTAAAATGACTCCAAGTAAATCATGAGTAACCCAAAAATAGTAAATGATCACCAAAATTAAACCAACATTTTAAAGTAAAATTATAACCAAAGTTTTTAAATTCTGCTATCCTATTTAAGCAAAATGAGTCCAAATAAATCATTGTTATCCCAAAAGTAGTAAATGATCACCAAAATTATACCAGCGTTTTAATATCTGGTGATCATTTACTAAATTTGGTGGTCGAATACAATTTAAAGTGGAGTCGTGATTAAAATAGCTGGTACTATTGTATTTTTAGACTTTATTTTTCTGGTGTTAAGTAGATATTTTTGGTTACAAAACTAAGGGTATCAAAGCATTTTATGGTGGTCATTATATTTATCCCCATAACAAACTGATGGTGCCATGGGCATAGTCAACCTTGCCTCCAGTTCTCTTCAATAATACGATCATTCCATGTATTGTAGTACTGATGTGAAGGACCTAGGCTCGCACATTTCAGACGCCAGCACATCAAGCTACTACAATCTATCAAAGGACATTTTCCAGAATCGCCCTGTGCAACACAAGTATCGGACATTCACGATAATTAATTGTCTATGTTATTATATTCGTTGCAAATACTTTTGTAACACGGACTAGTTGCATGCCAAAATTAACATTATAAAGTATTTTACGCGACGAACATTAATCGCCGCCATCTTTGCCAAACGTCATGTCGTGCCGAAAAATATTAGAGAACTAATAGGTACCTAATTATCTAGGTAGGTACTAAAAATAGCTAAATGTAGGTACTATGATATTGTTTTTCAGTTTCTTCAAAATCACTCGAAGCTATGAAAAACTATACCTTATGGTTCGATTATAACCTCAAAATCAAACTTTAAAAAAAATATATGTATTCTGCAGCTATTCCGCTATAAAAATAAGATCTTACAGGAGTTTACAAATGATCGACAATACAACACATAATGTTCCGACGCTCTTGGTTCCAGGGCGAACAATGTATGGGCGCAGAGCAATGCTCTTTCTTTAACCTTTTGATGTCTTAAGTTACACAGTTCGACATAAGCAATTGTCTTTCTATTGTGTCTCTAATTACGGCATTCGATGAGTTAATAGATTTTCAAGTTTATCGCTAAAGCATAAGGTTCAAAGTTGATTGGGACGATTTGAGAGTTTCGGGTAGCTTGATGTGCTGGCGTCTGTACTCTGAACTGGCGTGGTCAGCCAGGTTACTGGAACGCTGCGGGCTCTGTACCGACTGAAACGTTTATTAGCAATGAGTACCCCATGACAATGCTTGTGAAGGCCTTTTTTTTTTTGTTGGGAAATTATCAAATAACTTCTCCCGCTCTGGGCGGAGCGGGAGGGTGTGTCAGACTTTTACTGACTAAACCCACCCGTGTTCCTTCAGTTGCTTGTGCCAAGGGCCAAGGTACCTCTTTCGAACAACCCGCGACCCTGGCAAGCATCGGCCCCAGCGGACCCCGTCAGTTATTGCTGACAACTCTTTGAGGCGTGCGTGGAACACAACGCGCCGTCGACCCGGGCCTGGTCCTTACCGGACGGCGAACTGCCCATTGCTCGCCGTCCGCAAGCCCGCGCCTACGGTGGCCGGGAGTCGGCTCTTGACTCCCGACGCCCAGGGCGTCTCCTGCGGCGACTATGCTTGTGCAGGCCTTCATTTTCACTATCATCGATTATGGTCATGTGTGCCACTATGACCTGAATGCAGATCTCCTCGACAAAACATGTCTTCTCAATTACAACATACGATTTGTTTTTAATATGCATAAGTATGATCATGTCTCTGCGCATCGGTCTGTGAATTTGCCACGGGCCCCAAGCGGTACTTAGGGTAGTTACTGCACTGAGCAATAACTACTCTAAGAAACAAGTACAATTTTGCGAAAAATCTACAAAATGCATAAATAGAGATCATGATTAAGTACAGAAGAAAAAAGAATTCAATTTTGTTTTGATTTGTTTTCGAAAATACGATTTTAGCTGACGTCTTTGTCCTTAACTTAAATGATGAAATATCTCATTTTATCACTACATAGTATAAAACAAAGTCGCTTCCCTGTCTGTCTGTCCCTATATATGCTTAGATCTTTAAAACTACGCAACGGATTTTGATGCGGTTTTTTTTGATAGATAGAGTGATTCAAGAGGAAGGTTTATATGTATAATACATGCATAATATAGTAGAGAAACACTGATAATTTTAGAGGTTTCTAATGTGATGTCGTAAATAAACACATTTTTTTGCGCTTACATTGCAAACGCTGGCTGAACCCTACGAGATAGATCAAAATAATGTACTATAGTATTGTACACCTTAAAAAGGTCTACAAAAAAGTCCGCGATGGTATTTGTCTATCTCAAAGGGATAACCCACAAAAAACATTTTTTACCCTATACTTTTTACGAGAAATAATGGCTCTAAAATGATCAGCGTTTCTCTACTATATTATGCAATTATTATACATATAAACCTTCCTCCGTTTCGTTGTTTTAAAGATCTAAACATACATAGGGACAGACAGACAGCGGGAAGTGACTTAGTTTTATACTATGTAGTGATCAGCATTGCACCCGTGCGAAGCCGGGACGGGTCGCTAGTATTATGATAAAACATTGCAATTTACATCAATCGTTCTATTAAGTTTTTCATTTTTCATTTCTTCAAAGGGTAATTTATTCTTATTCTTTTGTCTAGTAGTCTAATTTATTTCGATTCGGCCAGCCAGAAGATTTAACTTATAAGATTTCATTAATTTTTAACTACCATAATATTACCAGTGGATATATGCGTAGGGGAAGACCAAAGAAACGATGGATGGAATGTGTGAATGAGGATATTGTTAGAAAGGGGGGGACTACCGAGATGACGACTAATAGAGAAGTGTGGAAGAAAAAGACATGTTGCGCCGACACCAAACAAATTGGAACAAGGGAAGGAGAATGGATGGCGGGAATGACAGGGATGATGAATATTATTTATTAAAACTTTATCATCATCATCTGCCTAGCCTTTTCTCAACTATGTTGGGGTCGGCTTCCAGTCTAACCGGATGCAGCTGAATACCAGTATTTTACATGGAGCGACTGCCTATCTGACCTCCACAACCCAGTTACTGGGTAATACGATACCCCTAGGTAAGACTGGTTGTCAGACTTTCGGGCTTCTGACTACCCGTAAGGACTGTCAAAGACCTACGAATGACAGCCGGGACCAACGGCTTAACGTGCTTTCCGAGGCACGGAGGGGTCTCGGTATGTAAAGATGGTCACCCATCTACAGACCAACCGCGGCAAGCGTAGCTTAACCTGATCGATCGACCTGTGCGGCTGTTATTATTTTATTAAAACTTTATGCACAAGTAAAAAAAAGTACTGTACAAAGGCGGACTTAATGCCTGAGGCAGTTTCTACCAGTCCTTTAGGGCAGGGGCCAGTACCTTAGGGTGATACAGAAACAAAATATGGTAGGTGCAACATACGGGATACACGGAGAGAAAATTCTTAGAAAAATTACTGAGCTCGTCACTGTAAAGTGAGTGCAAGTCACATTTACAGAAAATTTTCTGAGTGAGATTGGGAAAATTCACTATTTGTCCAATAAATTTTACTGTACAGCATAAGAATTTTTACTGTGCTAGCATGGTAATTTTTCCATTACCACTCAAATGCACTCAGATTATGAGACAGCACAGTCATTTTTCTAAGATTTTTCTCTCCGTGCAGATAGCGAGGAAATTACTATAAAATACAAGAATTAATAACAATACATAGATAGATACATATATACATACATATAAACAAAATGAACTGTCAGGACAAAAATGATCGGTAGAGGAGAAAACGAATCCAGCATATCAACGCTGGGATGTTTCGGCCAACTTATGAAGGATATGTTCCCGTGCCTTCACGAGGAATAATATCAGCCGTCCCATACATTTGGGTCGAGTAGGTATTGAAGTTTTGGACGGGACAGCTGATAATAATTTTACTCTACTGTTCTGTTTGTACTACACCCTTAAAGGGGATTGAAGATTTTTATATAGAGCCTGGCATACCTACCTGTCCGCCAATTAGTTTTTTTCAAAATGGCGCCAACGCTTGAAACCTATACAACGTGTAACGTTAAATGCGCAAAACCTGAAAATAGTTTGATCAGAATAACGAGCAGAATTCATTGAACCACTTTTTAATATAGGTCACATTTTTCAAAAAATCTTCATTAAAAACGTTGCCGTGTCTATTTATTGATAGGTCAAGCAATCCAAGGTCAGCGCGGCGCAGCGGCCCGGTGACGACTCCTCCCTCGATAAGGCGTCGTCGCAGACGCAAGAAACGATCAGAATGGCCAGTAAAACTAAAACAGCACATAAAACTTTTACAATTTTTTAATGACTTATTTTCTCTCTGAAATAGGTCAATTGAATTCAAAATCGTTTGGGGTGTCTGAGGTTTTGCGTATTTAACGTTACACGTTGTATAATTCGATAGCTGACATCAATGCAATCAGAAAACATACTAAGACCAAACCCAAAGGTAGGAATGCCACGGAGCTTCAAAGCCATTTGACCACACTTTTCTGACACTCCCTAGATGTATTCAAATCACAACTGTCACTATTTGACAGTGGTATGAAATGGCTATGTCTCCGTAGGGTTGTGAACACCGTTAGTTCATAATCTATCTCGCTAGATTATAATTATATTATTAGCCTGTAATGTCCAACTGCAGGGCAAATGCGTCTCTATCAAACTCAAACTCAAACTCAAAGCATTTATTTCAAACCAATTACAGGCACTTTTGAATTGTCAAGGGGTCGGTCAGTCAGAAAGATGAAGCTAGTTGCCCATTCCAAAGCGTAGTAGGTACCTGTGGAGAAGAACGGGCAAGAAACTCCACGGACACTCTTTTAAATCATAAAAATTGTTACAAAATTTTGGTTACATCATTCAAGTTGAAATTATACATGTGAGAACGATGTAGAAAGACGTGCACGTCAAAAGCGTCCGTACTAAAAAAGATAAAAACAACAAAAACAAAAATAAAAACAATTCAGAAATGAAAATACTTAGATTAAAATAAAAATAAGCTGTTTTTTTTTTTGTTTCGGGGTGGAAAATCGTCATGGATGTCCGCCGCCCTGGGGCGGGCGGCGGGGTCTGTCAGACTCTTACTGACTAAAAACCACCCCGGTGTTCCCTCTCTCACCTACGCCGGGGGTCGCGGGAACGAACGATACTTCCGCAACCCCCGGCTGACTTCCGCAACCCCTGGCTACCTTTTTTTTTTTTTTTTTTTTTGTTTCGGGGTGGAAAATCCTCATGGATGTCCGCCGCCCTGGGGCGGGCGGCGGGGTCTGTCAGACTCTTACTGACTAAAAACCACCCCGGTGTTCCCTCTCTCACCTACGCCGGGGGTCGCGGGAACGAACGATACTTCCGCAACCCCCGGCTGGTGCTGGCCCGCTCCTGCGGGCCTCTCCTCGTGTCAGGGGGGGGAGTGAGGTGTTAAACTCCCCCCGCGACGTCTAAGAGGGGCGCGCGTGGAACACTACGCGCCGCCGCCTCGGGTCTTGATGTGTGGGGGGCGACGGACGTCCCCAAGTCCGCTGCCCCTGGACCCATTTAGGGGGGCTGGAAGAGGGCGTTATCCGCCCTCCGCCGACGCCCGGTGCGCCTGCTGCGGGCGGGGTGAGGGGACGAGATCTCCCTCTCCCTTTCCGCAGCCTCCTTCTGCGAGACGACTGTTTCGCAGAAGGAAACCACCGCGTCCCAGGACTCCTCGCTGCCGACCATAGACTCCACCACGGCCGGCAGCGATAGGTCACTGCCTACTCCTGAGATGAGGGCACGGCGCGGCTCCTCCCAAGCGGCACACTCTGCCAGCGTATGCCACGCCGTGTCCTCCCGACAGTCGACGCAGTGGTGACACCGAGCGTCCGGCTCCCTGTTTATGCGACACAGGTACTTCCCGAAGCAACCATGCCCCGAGAGCACCTGCGTCGCCCGAAACGACAGGGAGCCGTGCCTCCTCCCGAGCCATTCGTCGAGCACTGGTCGGATCGCCCCGACAATAGCGAGGCCGGCGGTAGGGCGTAAAAGCCTGTCCCGCCATTCCGCCACCAGGACCTCGCGGAGCTGAGACCGACGCAGCTCCCAGTGTCGCTGCATCGGTCGCTCGCCCCGCGCCCTCATTTCCTCGCGCCACCGATACAGCGACGCGAGTACTTTCGCCTCGAGGTCCCAGGGCGGGGATCCGGCCAGTGCACAAGCCGCCTCGTAGGAGATCGTGCGATACCCCCTGATGACTCTGACGGCCATCGCTCTTTGCGGTTTTCGTAAAACCGCAATGCTGCCGGCCGTCAGGTCAGAAGCCCACACCGGGGCCCCGTACAGGGCCATGGATCGCACGATCCCCACGTAGAGCCGCCTACAGGCGGCGCTCGGGCCCCCCAGATTGGGAAGCAGCGTTGATAGCGCCCCAGCAGCGCTCAACAACTTGGGCGCCAGCCGCCGGAAGTGGGGCTCGAAATTCCAACCCCTGGCTACCTACCTCTACCTATTCTCTTTCCACTTCTCTCTGTTCAAAGCTGCTAAGGATCAGTTCTTGTTGAAGGAGTCCAGCTCATTCCGGCACCTCCGTCTGGCCTGCCGCGATGTCGCTTGCCACTAACAATAAGAGGGACCCATTGAGTCGTACGCTTGGCCCATTGGTCGTCTAACATGCGGCAGATGTGTCCAGCCCAATCCCATTCTAGCGCGGCAGTTTTCCAAGTGACTTCAGTTATCTTTGTGATAGAACGGATGGTCGTATTCCTAACCCGGTCTGTTAGTTTGATACCTAGAATACTCCGTACCATAGCCCTCTGGCAAACCTCGAGCGTGGACCTCTGCTGATTTGTCAAAGACCATGTTTAACCACCGCATGTGAGGGTGGGAAGTGTGGACACGTCAATCAGTCTCCTCTTAAGGGACAAAGGAAGATCATCCTTCATTAGGAGATTGTACACTGTCGATAAATTGTAAACAGCCGGTCGATTCTGTAAAAATCTCACGGTGAAATTATAAGTGAAGTGAGCAATTAATAGTGTTAATCCCTAGCGAATGACAGCTCACTTCACACAGGCTCTCACGGTGAGATGGTTACAGAATCGCACGGCTGTGCCGTACTGGTTACAATGTAACGGATTCATTTCCAAAAGATGTTTCCATATTTCCACTGCACTGTTTATGTATAAGTAAGTTATATCGTAAAACATTCTATTCTATCGTCAAGATTCTTTGAATGTGCTCCGTATGAGACGTCCTTAAAGGAACGGGTGCATCTGTATTAAGATTGTTGTCGCACGACTGACTTTAGGAAATAAAACCTTCCATGCGTTTATAAATCTGCAAAGAGATTCTAACTTTGTGACCTTTATACCTCTTGGCTCCTCTTTGCATGAAAATGTGGTTTGAAGAAATGATAAGTGAATAATATTTATTTTTTACTTTCTGACTGCAATATATGTAGCATGACTATCAAGACCATTTCAGACACTAATCTGCATGTTTCTCACATGATCTGATCAAGATTATGACTTTAAAAGAGATCTCTGAGTTTGTTTCGGCCTTTCATCTCAACTCAACTCAAAGGATTTATCTATACTTATAATAAATTTCAAATAAACCAATTACAGGCACTTTTGAATTGTCAAGGTGTCGGTCGGTCAGAAAAATGAACCTTAGAAAAACGGCAAGAAACTCCATGCACAGACACTCTTTTAAATCAAAATAATATGGTTACAAAATTTTGGTTACATCATTCGTTTTGAAATGATGCATGTGAGAACGATGCAGAACGTTAAAAGCGTCCGTAATGAAAAGATAAAAAAAAACAATTCAAATATTAAATTTAAATAAGCCGTGGCAGCTAAGAGATGACCAGTCCCTACTGGCGGCGCCCGTTCACGAACATGACGTATGGATTAGCACCATTCAGCTCAACCATTTTGAAGGGAGCTAAATGACCCATCACATGCGCTACCATCAGCGAGACATACAACGTGTAACGTTAAATGCGCAACACCTGAAAATAGTTTGATCAGAATAACGAGCAGAATTAATTGAACCACTTTTTAATATAGGGCACATTTTTCAAAAAATCTTCATTAAAGACGTTGCCGTGTCTATTTATTAATAGGTCAAGCAAGCCAATGTCATCGCCGCGCAGCGGCCCGGTGACGACCTCGGTAAAGCGTCGTCGCAGACGCAAGAAACGATCAGAATGGCCAGTAAAACTAAAACAGCACCTAAAACCTTTACAATTTTTTAAATTACTTATTTTCTCTCTTAAATAGGTCAATTGAATTAAAAATCAGTTGGGGTGTGTGAGGTTTTGCGCATTTAACGTTACACGTTGTATAAGCATGACATACCCGCACCACGTGCCGACGTGCGCTAATGCTCCAACTTATTTAAAGTTTTCTGTGCCCGACAGGGTCCAAAATTGGATTTTATTCTTCGTACGGTTAAGAAATCTCCTACAGATCAGTAACAATAGAAAAAGTAATTGTGTCCCATTAGTGACACAAAATCAAAAGTAATTTATTCACACTAGGCTGAGAATCAGCACTTTTCGAACGTCAAAATTACAAAAGACAGTCCCCCAAAACGCCCGTCCTTCACCACTTCCTAGCGCTTTCGTGTGTGCTTCACAGTTGAGCTACTCTACTAATCCAATAGATAACTGCGACTGACGACTTTGACGACAGGGTGTAAAGTTTAGTCATCCTCCATAGAAAAGGGAGGATCATCCGACCAGACGGGTGTCGTGTCTGGCGAGAAACTGCTCGTTCATGTGGCCGTTGTATACAACGTGTAACGTTAAATGCGCAAGACCTCAGACACCCCAACTGATTTTTAATTCAATTGACCTATTTCAGAGAGAAAATAAGTCATTAAAAAATTTGTAAAGGTTTTATGTGCTGTTTTAGTTTTACTGGCCATTCTGATCGTTTCTTGCGTCTGCGACGACGCTTTATCGAGGGAAGAGTCGTCACCGGATTGCTTGACCTATTAATAAATAGACACCGCAACGTTTTTAATTAAGATTTTTTGAAAAATGTGGCCCATATTAAAAAGTGGTTCAATTAATAATTCTGCTCGTTATTCTGATCAAACTATTTTTAGGTTTTGCGCATTTTACGTTACACGTTGTATAGGCTAGTTGCGCGGTAAACTTTGCTTGCGAGATGCAGGATTTTGCGTGACGTCAGTATGACGCGTTGTTCGCATGTGGCGTTGTAGATACCGCTACAGTACAGATAAGCTGAACATTCAAAAACAAATCTGCCTAGCCTTTTCTGACTTCCAGGTTGCAGCTGAATACCAGTTTTTTTTTATGTAGAGATAGTTACTGGGTAACATGATTACACGATACCCCTTGATAAGACTGGTTGTCCGACTTCTGGGCTTCTGATTAACCGTACCGCCTGTCAACGATCGACGAATGACAGCCAGGACCAACTTCTTATCGTGCTTTCCAAGGCACGGAAGGGTCTCGATATATTGTAATGGATAGTCACCCATCCACCAATCGACCGCGGTGTGTGTAGCGTAACCTTCGACCGACCCGTGCGGTTGTTATTATTTAGCCACGAGCTAAACATAAAAAAAACACATGAAAACGGTGACCCATCCGCATACTAACCTTAGCAAGTGTAGCTTAACTTTACAAATCGATCGCTTTCCCCCGTATAGAGATGTCAGAATCTATTTTTGGCCATGATGTAAAAATACAATTTCTTATCATAATTAGGTATTAAGTCCTGACTTGATCCTAAAATCAGACCTAGATGATGTGCTAGTCTTTTCCAACGAATACTAAAGTACTTCGCGAAATGCTGTAATTACTGAATACAGTGGTGCGTTTGTGATTCGCGGACAGAGAATGGAGTGGAGACGAAATATTGTTGTGAATAATTTTGAAGTCATATGTTGATAAGTTAGGGTAATGTGTCATGTTATTAATTTCCGAAGCAAACCTTTAAAGGATTTTAAAGTGAAACTTTTATTACATCGTCTCAAACTTTGTCGTCTGTGTGTTGCATGTTGCGTGACGGTCGGCCGCGGAGTAGGGATAAAGTGCGGCGCTTATAGTTCGCATCAGCTGACCGAGTAGTGTACAGAGTATTACTCATTTGTGTTTTTAGTTAAATGTCTGTAATGTGAAAAACACTTTTACCGTGGTTTCATAAAAACCACACAATCCTTTTTTTATTTAAAAAAAAACCGGCGAAGTGTTAAAGCATGCCAAACCGCATAGCAGCTGTATTTACAGCTCGTGGTGGCAATACAAAATACTAAAATGTGTAAAAGACACATTTTTCGAAATCTGTTCAAAATGGTCATTTTGACTTAACTTGCTTTTATTCGAAATAAACTTCATAATCTTGAACTTTTATAGCATTGTATCAGGCACCATAAAATTGTCTATTATACAGTCTTTATTTCATAACGTTATGAATATTTTGGATGTTATTGACGTATATATTACTGCCCCGCTTACTTTGCGGTCCAGTGTATTTCGATAATTGGGTTTTGTTATTGCTTGTGGGCTGTAATGTAATTAATATATCACACTGTAATTATTATTGTAAGTCAGTAACCACATATTGCATACCAATTCCTTACTGAAAACAAGAATAGAAAAATATACAACGTGTAACGTTAAATGCGCTAAACCTCAGACACCCCAACTGATTTTTAATTCAATTGACCTATTTCAGAGAGAAAATCAGTCATTAAAGAAATTCTAAAGGTATTATGTGCTGTTTTTGTTTTACTGGCCATTCTGATCGTTTCTTGCGTCTGCGTTGCGTCTTTGTCGAGGGAGGAGTCGTCACCGGGCCGCTGCGCCGCGCTGAGATTGGCTTGCCTGACTTATTAATAAATAGACACGGCAACGTTTTTAATGCAGATTTTTTGAAAAATGTGACCTATATTAAAAAGGTGGTTCAATTAATTGTGCTCGTTATTCTGATCAACCTATTTTCAGGTTTTGCGCATTTAACGTTACACGTTGTAGAAGAAAAAAAAAATTGTCTTATAAATCTAGCTTCAACAGCAACTCTACAGTTTTCCCCGCCCACTGTCTCCGCCCACCTGTAGCAGGCTCGTATTAAACGTAGCGCGGCGTGCCCCGCTCTCATTGATAGCCTGAGCACCACGTGGACAGCAGCACCTGCTCATCTGGTTCCTGGCAACACCGCAGAAACAGACAGGTCAGTGGAGAGTTTTTGAAAAGAGGTCGCGAGAGATAGGAACTTTTTGGTGCGGTTTTTTTTTTGTGAAGGTAACATTGCATTTTATTTTTTTCCATAAATATACATGTTTCGACAGTTTATTTTAAATAAATGTATATACCGATTAACCCTACAGAGCATGATTTTTCATATCGGCTTAAAAAAATATATATTAGCCTGCAAATATGATGCCATTTCTCGAAAAAATATTTAGAAAAATCACAATTCAATAGAAACGTATGTTTTTGTGTATGGCACATCATGCATTATAATGTGAATCTGTGTTACGTAGTATAAATGAAATTACAAGATTACACGTAAAATAACAAATATGAACATGAACTTACCTCTGCTAATTATTTCGACACTGAAAAATTTAAGTTTATAATTTTTTTTGCGATTATTATACACCGCTCGTTAATCGTATTCAAAGTACCTGCCGATTTGAAGAAAACATAAATGAATAAACATAAATGTTTATTCAGATCTATCCAAAATATCTGCCGAACGATTCTGTAACCATCTCACCGTGAAAACTTGGGTGAAGTGAGCGTGGAGTGAGTCGTCAATAGTGTCAATCCCTAGCATCAGCATGACTCACAGCTCACTCTAAGCTCACTTCACCTTAGTTATCACGGTGAGATTTTTTGCAGAATCGACCGGCCGAACGCCAATTCCCGTAATTTGAAACGTTCAAAATTTAGTCGCAATATCATCTCATCGACAATCAATGTCAAAAACTGGTCAAAAATGTAGGGAAATTAGGGGTATTTTTGACAGATTAAGACTGAGATCAGAATGTGTACGTTCTTAAAATTACGAGAATTGCCCCTCAGATAAAAGCGTGTTTTAAAAAATGAATTGTGATTCACCCCTTCACCTCTTTACTTCATAAAAACCTTCCATTTTCAAATTGATTAAAGATGGCGGTCCTTACCTTTGTCGCCCTCGCAGCAGAATATAAAATTATTTCGGCTATTAAAAAATATTTACGACTAGTCGATTGCCCCAACGTGGCTTTAGTCCAGATTTTTTTGTATTCTCTTTCTGTTTCCTTTTCATGCATAATTTAAAATTATTAGAACGTTAAATCATGTTTAATGGCTTTTTAAGAAACCTTGAATAATAAATGTGGAGGCTGGACGCTACGGTAAAAACTTGGATGGGTTACCATTCTTCATGTCTTCTTTCGTTTCGTCACGAACTATGTGAGAATCCCCTCATCGCATAATCAGCAAATAACGTTCCTACTACTGTGACAAATCCCGCTGCTAAATAATAACAGCCGCACAGGTCGACCGATCAGGTTAAGCTACGCTTGCCACGGTTGGGCTGTGGATGGGTGACCATCTTTACATACCGGGACTCCTCCGTGCCTCGGAAAGCACGTTAAGCCGTTGGTCCCGGCTGTCATTCATGGATCTTTGACAGTCGTTACGGGTAGTCAGGAGCCCGAATGTCTGACAACCAGTCTTACCCAGTAATTGGGTTGTGGAGGTCAGATAGGCAGTCGCTCCATGTAAAATACAGGTATTCAGCTGCATCCGGTCAGACTGGTAGCTGACCCCAACACAGTTGGGAAAAGGCTAGGCAGATGATGATGACTGCTGTAAAACAGCCCTCTTCTCCGTGAGAGCGAGTAAGCTATCATACTCTTATAATACACCACGCGGACCCCGTGTGGATTGATGAATGTGTCATGTCTTCGACTATTGCACGGTTCATAATGCGAAGCATTAGAGAGTGCTTTACGATCGACATTTTTTTTTTGCCTCCATTCTGGAACTGTTTCTATTGTTATACTCCCGCTAGTACACAGAACCTACTTAATTTAGATACCATTGTATGGATAATTTAATGGAGATATTTCTGTACTTTTCAAAAATTGATTTAATGCAGTAGAAACGAAAAAACATCAAAAGATATCTAAAAAAAATCCCGTCTATTAAGTGTGAAAAGTGAAAACATTGTAACTTGCGAAAAAATCAATTAATTGAGTCAATTTTCTTTTTAATAGATTCGTTTCACCCGTAGGGGGAACTCTATTGAAAATGGCTCTTTTATTCAATGTACTTTAATAACAATCAATTTATGAGTCGTACACTTTTAAATTTTCCATTTTGTTTTTTTTGTTTTTAGAACATACCGGCGACATACCTTACTCACGAATTTCCGTCACCGTTTTCAGAGCAGTTGTGTTGTCATAAATTTCACAAAGCCAAGTGCCTGTCTGGTTTCGAACCCACGATCTAAGACACATAAGTCGGGGGCGTTAGCACTGAGCCACCATTACTCAAAATGTAATGATATTGGTGCTGACTTGGGTGCTTCGTTTTCCTTCTTGGTTTAATGGTTGCAAGTGTTACAAGCGCTACTGAGCATATGAGGTTTGTTAACTGAGCAAAGTCTTGCCGTTTGGTATTTCTCAGTACCGTAAAATGGGGTGAATAGGAACCGAGGGGTGAATCGGGATGAAACTTTTAAATGGATTTTAACGTTGATGTAATATAGTTTGTAGCCAACAATTACACTTAATCGTCAACTATAATATAGTAAACACATTAAGAGACCTTTTGGAAAAAAACGATATTATTTCAATGTTAAAATCCATTTTAAAGTTTCGTCCCGATTCTCCCCTGCATTCCTATTCACCCCGTTTTACTGTAGCAGTGCGGATTCGTGCCACTTGCCGTGAAACTTAATTTATGACTGGCGAAATGTAGGTGCACTTTTACATTGGCGCCGATTCTTTTATTCACAAACTAAACTAAATTTAAGTACAGTGCATGTTTTTCTTTCTATTTCATTAAGAAAAGGACAGAAGATAAATGAGGAGCGTCGGAACAAAAACCGATATGTCTTAATAAAATTAAGACATTATTTTTTTTTTAATTTCTTTCTGTTACAAAATGTTTAATTATACACCCTTCAGGAAAGAAATCAATTAAAAAACAGTTACATCCATCTTAAAAAAAATATCAAAATACTGTGGTCAAATCAAACCCGACAAATACATTTTTAAATTCAACATGTTCTTGTTGTTGGATTAAAAACCGATAATTCTTATTAAGTTTTACACAATTCAACAATGGTCGGTTCAAATTCAATTCAGTTCAATACCGACATATCCATTTTGGTTTCGTCATAAACCGATATATCCATACTTGTCCGACAAGTATCTCCCTAAATTAAGTATTTACCCTCCGTCAAGTTTCACACATCAATCGATGTCACTTTAACTGCAAATTGACATGCTATGATTTTCCACTTTTGTAACATTAAAAAACTTACAAGCTTTTTTTTAATTTGTGAAAAATATGGTAAATTCGATATATCGGTTTTCGTTCCGACGCTCCTCAAATATTAGTTTAGTCCTGTCAAATTAATATAGGTACTCCATAGACAAGTTTAGACGTGATTAAAAATTGGCTACTAAGAATACGTCAATTTACGTCAGACGCTGACTAATTTGACATAACTAAACTAATATTTATCTTGTTCTTTTCTTAATGAAATTAGATAGAAAATGATGCACTGAACTTAAATTTAGTTTACCTAGTTTGTGAACAAGTGAATCGGCGCCATTGTCTACATCTCTAGCACTTTACTCTCTGCCTACTCCTTTCGGAATACAAACGTGATGTTATACTTCATCAAATTTAGATACCTCTCCGTGGTTGAAAGCACGTTAAACTGTCAAACCCGGTTGTCAAACGAATATTTATGCTAGTCGTAACGGGCGTGTGGTCAAAAACCCTGTAGTGTAACTTTCAAGATATTGGTATTCTACAGTAAATGGATAGTAAATGTAAGATACTAGTTCCGTAAACGTTAGGTACAGTCAGCCTCCATCTCAATATATATGTCATCACCAACTAGCTTAATTAGTCTTTCAATTAACTGCCTAGCCTTTTAACTTAACGGCGCCGTTCAATTAGCGGCCTGACTAATATTCAGCCATTCAATCAAACAGCTAGGCCCATTACTTGATTCCATAACGTTTAACCCTTAAATGCATCGTGATGGAAATTTCCATCAACCAATCCAATGCCATATTTTCGTTTCCACAGAGCACGGGCATTCCCCAATTGTTAGAGATATTCAACTCATTTTGTTCCCAGTAGATTCGTTCTGTTTACATAAAGATGTAAATTTCCACCGGGCCATTTAAAAAATAAAAATAAAAAAGTATTTTTATGAATATATTTTTTTTAATATTTTTTCCTTACTATAGAGCTAATGTTACGTCCAAATAAATTTAATTTGCTTAAAAAGTAAAAATCATGCAATTAAGGGTTAACTACTTGCCTAGCGTAGACATTTAAGTATCCACTGGTTTAAAGCTATTTTGTTTATTGTAGTTTTGGTATATTAAAATTAAAATTCACATGCATTTTGTAATTTTATTTAACAAGTGCGGGTTTAGTAAACTAAACCCTAAATTTATTTTCGCATAACTCGTCCAAATGTAGGGAGCATCTGATTTTCAATTCGCGATTTCACGGTGATATGCTGCTGTTTTCCTTTTATGGATTCACGGAGTCATTCATGTTACGTTGTTAAACATACCCCTTTATTTACCTATAAACGTTGTGTAAAGTCTTTAATCAACGTTTAAAATAAATAAACCCCGTAACTGACAAAAAGTGGGTGACACACCTCTGCCATGCCGGTCAAAAATACATTTACAATAGATACAATTTTAGCAAAGATTCAGTGTCAACTCAACATCAGGAAATCGCGAATTTTCACACTTTTATGTTTTGTTTGGGTCAATTGTATTTTAAATCTGTGGCGCACAATGGACACAATATTTCCGTTATTTCATATCAAGGCGCCAATCAAATTAATTTAGCACACAATGGGGATTGATTTGTCTATAAAAATGACAACAATAAAAACGATTTCTATATTTTTAGTAGTACCTTTTCGTTCATTCATTTCATACGGTTGAACGAAACATTTAATTTATTTTTTTATTAAAAAAAAAAAACAACAGACTTCCAAAAAAACGCGACAAAGTGAAAAATAACTTTAATTTTGGAAGTCGGTGTCGTTGGTTCCACATTTTCGTTTTTTGACACCGACTTCCGAAATTATAGTGTTCAGTATACGCCTATACGGTGGTATACTGAACACTATAAGTTCGTATAAAATTGAATAATACTTAAAGTCTTTGCCAACCACTAGAACTGGATGAAAATACAAATAAATTTCTAGATACCTCTACTCATTTTAGCCGTCATAAAAAAAAACCCCTAGTTCTAACATTAAAATAACCATAGCCAATAAAAGTCAACAACTAAATGGAGGTTCCCCTCGAACCACAGACTAAAGAACTGTATATGTCAAATAATAAAAAGGGACTAAGGAACAAATCTATTGTTGGGAATATTTTTAGATTGATTAGGTAAGATTTTATTATTTGATTGTGAGGACAATCGGGATTCAAGAGGGCTTTTGAGTAGGTGAACTTCTGTTTATTTTTTGGGTAAATGGGAAGGAGGTTATTATGAATACAACGGTTTTTCTGAGTAGTAACCTCCTTGCTCTACGATTTTGTTTCGGTGAGATTATTTTTATTGAATATTTGGATTAAGTTTTCATTGTTTTTATAATAAAGTTAGTAGTATAGTAATAAAGTTCAGAAAACCTTCCTGAGATTTTTGTATCAAAGGCTGTACCATTACTTCCCATTCATGTACCCAACGAATTATCTTCTAGGGGTGTTGGGCTTCAATTCGTTGGAGGTAAGAAGGGGCTTTGATCAGCTCACGATTGCCTGTAAAACCCTAAATGGTCGTATTGACTGCCCTGAGCTCCACGGACTTTTCTGCCGCCTATTTGTGCCCGACAAATACCTTGGGCACCGTCAGACCCGCCGTCATGACCTGTTCGCACTACCGCTATCTAGATCTGTTGCTAGAGCCGAATCGCCAGTATGTCGAACCCTAAGGATGCTAAACGCCCTCCTGACTGCCGACCCTGAATGTGATGTGTTTGCTGATGAATGGAAGAAAATAATGCGTGCTTGTCTGGTGTTTTGTGAGAGACGATATGCGAGGGTGTCCACCGTTACATGTTAGCTTATGATGTATTTAATTTATTTAACCATTTCCTTAATCAAACATTAGTAATTTTATCCACGAATTGTATATCATTGAATTTAATTTAATTTTTGTATTCTATGTTATTTGAATGCTTATTTTATTCTATTTTTTTTTTTTATAATTCTATGTTAATTAATGTAATTGGACCTGTGCCGTTTTAATTAACTATAAATAAATAAATAAATTTATAGACTACGGTAACCAGCTAGGGCTTTTTTTTTGTTTATACTATACTGTCCCACTGCTGGGCAAACGCCTCCCCCAAGTTCTTCCAGGAACTCTTTTCGCGCGCCACCTCTTGTTTTCTTTTCGGCTTTTCAAATGCCCTTATTATATTTTTATGACTTTCATTCACTTCAAAAATATTTGTTTCATTACTATGATTGTTTTTTAAAAATTTAATATATAAATTATGTATTCCAATATCTTGAAACACTAGGGCCATGGGGTCCGAGTGCCCACCTATTATTTCGGGACATCGCCAAGCGGATGGTCGACTCTTCACGTGACCAGAGGGCTGGCCTATTTTTTGGCCAAAGAATCAGCATTGCCATACAACGTGGTAATGCTGCCAGCCTTTTGGGCACGTTTCCTATTGACAGCGATGCGGACGAATTTTTTGATGCCCTTTGATTATTTGCCCTCCTTTTTATATACTTGTACTTACATATTATTATTATTATTATCTTATTACGTATCAATATAAATGTATTCCAACTAAAAAAATAAGTATTTGACTATGACTATTTCTATTTCTGCAGTGCGATTCTGTAAACATCTCACCGTGAAAGCTTGGGTGAAGTGAGCGTGGAGTGAGCTGTCATTCGCTAGGGATTAACACTATTAAGTGCTCACTTCACTTATGATTTCACGGTGAGATTTTTACAGAATCGACCGGCTGTTAGTGTATTAGGTACGCAATTACGCAGCAGTTTCACCTATAAGGGTTAGTTAACAACATTAAACAATCATTAATAAAAACACCAAGACAAGCAAAACACACGAAATAAAACAAAGCCCTTAGTCCCCAATCCAATAGCTGGCAACTCGCTTTCGAAACGTAATTAAATAGAATTAAACAATTAATTCTAAATTAAGACACTCTCGGCGTAATGGGATGGCTGTAAAAGATTTTACTGGCGTGTCTAAGACCCTAATGTGGGCGAATGTGTTTTAAACAGTTGCGATAAGGCTCTATACATAACATTACACGTCTATTCTAATCTGAAACTGAAAGCCAATTTCTCTTGAGTGCCTTAGAGCCAGCGCAAACGACGGACATTTGTCTGCGGACTTTTTCGTCCGCCAAAATAGAGCGCTTACAACTGCATCAAGTAACGCACACGAGGGACTAAAAATACCACGGACAAAAAGTCCGCCTCGTGTGCGTTACTTGATGCAGTTGTAAGCGCTCTATTTTGGCGGACGAAAAAGTCCGCGGACAAATGTCCGTCGTCTGCGCTGGCCCTAAGAGCGATCTTTTAAAGACAACCTTTGGATGATAGACAGAAACTACAGAAAGCCACCTGCTACGATCCTTACACATTCCTTTTGCTTCGTTTGCGTTGTATATCTGCTCTTACATGCACGCCGGTTGCTAGTACTATACTTGCTGAAGAACATCACCAATCATTTCCTAGGGCGTGCCCCCCGGCGTTTCTACTTACAAATACCTTTTAATAGTCCCCTTTATTCATCCTCTCGATTTTCATAGACCAAGATTGAAATATTTAAAACCTATTCCTTCGAAATTCTTCTGATTAAACCGTACAGAAGTAGCACCCCAGAGACAGTTTAACCCTCATTGCTCCGAGCTATGTAGTATCTTGAGTTTACCGTGAGTTTTTCGCCTAAGAACAAACCGACAGATCTCGAGGGTATCCTCAAAATGTGGGGGTTATATAATTTCATGTGCAGGGCATATTTTGGGGTGTCGTCAAATCAAATTGTGTTCTAATTTTCTTCTGTTTTTCGAGGTTTATTTGAATGAAGGTATTTTGAAACGTTTTCATTAGTAGCAGTGGGTAAACCAAAAAACAAAGTTGTTTCATAATTTTAATCTGTCGTATAGTGTAATTCAAATTATTCAAATGTAATTCAAATTGATAATTAAAATTGCAATTCAAATGATTCATGATTCTGGATGATTCTGGGTGATCATCATCACCCAGAGTCCTACTTCACTCACGAGCATATGCCTCTCTTTTCTTGTGCCAATCCCCAGGTTCCTGTGCCAGCTTCATCCAGATTCTCCCCACGATAACAACAATATCGTCCGGCTATCTCACCGCCGGACGACCGACACTTCGTCGTCTAGTCCTTGGACGCCACTCTGTCACTGCCTCAGAGCTCTTTCCCACGGCGTGATCCCGTTTTTTGTAGGTACGGTTTTTTGTAGGATCACATTTAGTAGTGTACGTGTCTAAATATACATATTCACATAAGCATCCCGTTTGCAGTATTCGGAAAACAGGATGCTTGTGTGAAAAAACCGTACCTGCAAAAAACGGGATCTTGCCATGGGAAAGGACCCTTAATCCACCTGCCATCACTGCGCCTTGCAAGGTGTCCTGCCCAACTCCAACCAAAATGATTCGCTATTATTATTTTATTTATGAAACGTCAGAAGCAAGGTGCAGGGTTCCAATTTGTCAGTTGTCGTTTTCTTTGGAGAAGAGACGGCATGAAACTCCAGGGTTACTGTTTTAAAAATTATTAGCCGTTACAATGTTTTTAAATTACCGTGTTATTAGTTATGGGAGGAGATATTAGATTATATAGGATCGCAGATACATTGGCGCGAAACTCGTTACCATAGATTTAGTAAATTATTTTGAAGCCCATTAAAAACAAATCTGTTCCATACATTTGGACCTTTTTATGATATTTTAACAGACGAAAAATTTTTACGCTAGGGCGTCTAGAATCATAATGCTGAATTCATGGGTACAGTTTGCGCGCCGATGTCCTTGCTAAGCTGTTTATTATAAGATTATAACCCCAAATAAATTAGTATAAGAGTAAGCATGATGATGATGATGATAAAACACGAAAAGATTAAAAACCATTTATATAAAGGTACAAAGATGAAAAATGCAAATCTTTATCAAAAAGGACGAACGTAATTAACACTTACTTGTAAAACTAGAACTTCGTAAACTGTTGCGCGAAGTTCGCGGGAATTCATACCACGCTCCGCCATCTTGCACGTTCCGTTTCTAGTTACGATGTTGCCAAGCGTGAAAATAATATCCGTCGTGGTGTGAATACAGCCTTTGAAGCTGGTAACACCGTTGGCTGTTTATTATTCAAATATTTTTGTTCGTGCGTAAGTTTTTCAGAAAATTATTGAAGTTAAAACGGGTTAGGTTTTATCTATATGTTATGCTTATAAAGATGGGTTTACGTGAAGATTTTGTTATGCAAATGGCGTACGGCACTTATCTTTGCAATACAGACGTGCGATTCTATAACCATCTCACCGTGAAAGCTTGGGTGAAGTGAGCGTGGAGTGAGCTGTCATTCGCTAGGGATTAACAACTATTAAGTGCTCACTTCACTTATGATTTCACGGTGAGATTTTTACAGAATCGACCGGCAGGTGTAAGTATCATTAATACAGACTTTGATATTTTCTGACTCTTGATGACTGTTTCACAAATAGATGTTGGATTTTGCATACACCAATTACTTTAGGTACTGAAAGCTGGCAAAGCACTTATGAACCACATTTCCAAGAAATGACTGAAATACGATTTAAATCATTTTTATCTGCGCTAAGTTTTTCTAATTTTAAATCAGTTTCAATATTTTGGAAAAGGTGCAAACGCCAGCACATCAAGCTACCCGAAACTTTTAAAATTTCCCTATCAACTTTCAACCTAATACTTTGGCGATAAAGTTGAAAATCTATTAAAGAAATTTGACAGATTGTAGTAGCTTGTTGTGACACACACACACACACACACACGCGCACGCAAAAATTCACTCGCATACGTCACACAAGTGCGCTCGTGTACTTTCTTTTACCTTTTTTTCCGGTTTTATTTTAATTTGATTTTAACATGTTTTTTGTTTTTCAATTGCATACGTCTTATGAGCATAAGTGGAAGAGCGGAGTTCACCTAACACAAGCATCTTCCTGCTAAAAAGGTGATCTCCAACTCATGCGTGTTTTCGTTGTATGTAATTGCAATAAACATTTTTATTTTAGTACTTTATTTATTATACGTACTAATGCATGCACACATGGCCAAGTCGATATTTTTTTTATTTTACACAAGGCTCGACTATCTATAACATAACTAGCAAAATCGTAACACTAATGTATTTCATCTTCATTGATTCCTTCTGTATTAGTGGTCTTTTCATAATTCTGTTCCGTTTCATCCGTGACTGACGTCGACTGGGTGAAATTATTTTCAAACTCGAATGAGGTCCAATGGTCTCTTTTTCTGAAATAAAAAAAATTGGTTACATAGTAACATAGAATCTACGAAAATCAACATTTCAACCAAATCATAGTGGCCGGCACGTAACTTGACAAGGTTTTTGCGTAGTGGGAGTAAGTTCGCGCATTTACACTTATTGCAGTAAAAAAAATTACACTTTTATTGTTTCTCGTTATTCTATGGTTATTGCCATAACTTATTTTTGAACATGTCTGTTTAGAAGGACGTTAAAGAAAGGAGAGGAACGACTGACGACTCTTGCCAACTTACGTGCCGGCGGCGATAATTATTATTTTTAACAAATTAAACACATCTGCAGCCTAATTGCGGGACACACTATTACTCTCAATTTGAATCATTTTGAAGCATATTGCTAATCCATTGCTCCATATGTTAATAACGTAAATAACGCAATGAATGTTGTTGAACTGTCAAAATGAAACCCATTGCTACTGATAGTCTGTTACGCAATCCGCGAGTTGACAAATTTTTTTTTATTATTTAAATTGAAGCTTTTTTACCTCACTAATAGCTTGGTATAAACAGTTTTTTAATATTTTTAAAAATTGAAAAGATATGAGCGTTCAAAACTCTCAATTAGACAGAGAGGGAAATACTGAATTGTGACGTCATAGTTCAGTATCGCCATATAAATTACATGCAAAACTTCGTTTTGCGAGAAAGAGATAGACAAAAAGTTTCTATAAGTTATAAGTTTTTTATTTTTCGACCGATTTCAAATTTGATTTCGAATTCTATTATTGTATTACATGTGTGGATATATTATCTACTAGAATATATAGTATTCAATATCATGCAACTACCCGATTACCCTGCTGATTGCAGATACCTTTTCCCAGCGGCAGGACTTTATTAGCACAAAGTTGTGTATATTCAGTCTATAATGTTCCCACCTCTAGGATACAGGCCTCCTCTCTTCTTGAGGGAATGGGCTGTAATCTACCACGGGGGCCCACAGAGGGTTGGTAGATATCATATGTCTTCGTTTCCTTACGATGTTTTCCTTCACCGTTTTGTGAGCTAAAAACGTTAAAGATAAAAGGTAAAAAAGAAAGTTATGCATCACTGCAAAAAGTCAACGCATTTCAAACCATACAAATTACATTCAACCATAAACTTCTAAAACAACAGAACGGTAGAAAATTGCCATCTGCCCGTATCCTCCCGCGCTACGCATGATGAAAATTGTGGAGGCCCGCTATTGTTCCGAGGGCGGCAAATCAACTGCCTAGTGTTGGGATAGGGAACTGTCTATATCGATAAAAATAACATGACACATAGTATATACAATAGTTACGTTTAAGTTAAAAAAAAGATAGGTAGCATTATTGTTTACTTCAAATTGTCTTATTCATGGTACTGTATGGAATGAAAATGGTAGTGTCATAAGATATATTTTATACTGAAACAATAAATTTCCCGTGGATGAAGTCGCCGGAAGAATTTAGATATGTATAATTTAAAAAGAACAAGTCGCCTCATTTTTCCTTCTTCGATATCGATAACTTTACACCACCGTGTCCCATCCCTAAACCACTTGTTGTACGTCTGCGGGTAATTTTCCCGCGCAGATCCATTGAGAGGCGCGGTAAACGTTGCTCATGTTTACCGGTAAACACCGACATTTTGTTGACGGGTTATATTTTTATAAAAATGGCCGTTAAATTGTTTGGAATATAAAAGGATTACGTAGTTTGTGATTTTGGGATCCATTTTTAGGAGTTCAATTATCTTCTTAAGCTTGAGGGGCTTATGGCTAAATACACAAGTCGATCGACCAGATTAAGCTACGCTTGCCGCGGTTGGTCCGTGGATGCGTGACCATCTTCACATACCAAGACCCCTCCGTGCCTCAGAAAGCGCGTTAAGCCGTTGGTCCCGGCTGTCATTCGTGGATCTTTGACAGTCGTTACGGGTCGTCAGTAGCCCGAAAATAATGACAACCAGTCTTACCAAGGGGTATCGTATTACCCAGTAACTGGGTTGTGGAGGTCAGATAGGCAGTCGCTCCATGTAAAATACTGATATTCAACTGCACCCGGTTAGATTGGAAGCCGACCCCAACATAGTTGGGAAAAGGCTAGGCAGATGATGCTATTGTTCATGTGTTACGCAACTGCCCAGTCTCGAGAACCCCAAAAAGATGGAACAGATAATGCAAATGCTGCCGTGCGATTCTGTAACCATCTCACCGTGAAAGCTTGAGTGAAGTGAGCGTGGAGTGAGCTGTCATTCGCTAGGGATTAACACTATTAAGTGCTGACTTCACTTATGAATTCACGGTGAGATTTTTACAGAATCGACGGGCAGGTCTATGTACGCTTAATTTTTCTCTTGAGACTGTTAAAAGTTTCGCTAAGTGGTATTTGCGCTTTTAATATACCTACAGGGTGTCTTTTACAGCGATGTCGATTCTTAGAGGACAGATAAGATTTGAATTCAAGACATTTATAGTAAGTACTGCCATTTGACCAAATCTAGTTCTTTTTTATGTTATGCTCAATTTTTTTTTCCATTCTTAGGGGTCCGTACTTCCTCGTACAGGGTCTTAGCTTTATGCGGAGCGATGACCGTTTTGCGTGGATGTGACGCATGTTTTCCCCCAACTTGTTATTTTTTTTGTTGTGTTTGTGTTCTGTTTATGCGTCATGTTTGCCGCAAATAATCGTATTGTCTTTCTTTTCTTTCTTCTTTCTAAAAAAATAAACTTCTAAGTCAACGCAATCAAATTATACGGGCGTTTATGTTCCATTTATGCCGCATATTTTGACACTCGCAAGGGAATCAAAACCTATAGGGTACTTGAAGCAATTTCATGTAGCACTAGTAAAGGAAAAAATCCGAAAACCGTAAGTTTGTAGTTACTTACGTAACCTACAAAGTACTCTCGGTGGACGAATCCGACTCGCAGTTGACCGGTTTTTAGGGTTCAGTAGTCAACAGGAACCCCTACAGTTTCGCCATGACTGTCTGTCCATCGGGCCGTCCGTCCGCAGCATAGCTCAGAGCCTCTTAGTACTAGAAAGCTATAATTTTGTATGGATATAAGTACATATTAATCACGCCGACAAAGTGGCAAAATAAAATCATGGAAAATTTTTTTAGGGTGCCTCCTGTACACGTAAAGTGGGATTACTTTTTTTTTGTCTCGTCTACCTCATAGTGTGGGGAAGTATTGCGGGTTCGTGAAAATATTTTTTCAATTCTGGAATCCGTTTGTGATATATTAAGCTGTCTTTAAAAGATCGCTCTTAGCGATAAGATCGCCCATTGTGTCACCCTTTGTAAAATTTCTATATTTATGTCTGTAATTTATATGGTGTACATAATAAAGAGTATTTCTATTCTATTCTAAGCTTTAACTAAATGGTTGCTTTTGGATTTGTGAAAAAATTACACAGTACTACACAGTATATAATGAAATTAAAACTAAAACTATCACAAATAAGTAGGCTATACAAGTTTACGAATATTCGTAGATCTTTGGCACTCGTTACCAATAGTCAGTAGCCCGAAAGTCTGACAACCAGTGTTACCAAGGGGTATCGTCTTACCCAGTAACTGGGTTATGGAGGTCAGATAGGCAGTCGCTCCATGTAAAATACTAGTATTCAGCTGCATCTGGTTAGACTTAGACTGGGAGCCGACCCCAACATAGTTGGGAAAAGGCTAGGCAGATGACTTTCCTTTTGTATCTTACTAAATTTACCTGTTTATAAAGTATAAAGTCTTAAATATAACCTGCCTACGTCACCATAAAACAAGATGGCGTTTCAGAACATCTTTGAAGTTTTTAATTAGTTTAGAAAAGACATCTCAATCGTTTACCTCTTAAGCAGATCCCTTTTTGATAATCTTGATGAAGGATTTCAAGCTATTCGAGTTCAAATCAATTAATTATTATTGCTAATGTAACACGTCTGGTTCAACAAATTTTTGTAAATTGTAATAACGGACGAATGTATGTCTCCTATAATACAGGACTTTCCTAGCATAGGAGACATTATTCATAAAATTAAATGTAAAAAAGAACTCGTAGACTTAACTAGTACCACATCATGTATTTTCTTTTGGCAATAAATAATAATAATTATTATTATTATTATTAGCTGCATTTTAAAGTTTTGAGGGTTGAAAGATGTAGTGAGGTGACAGAAAAAACTGCCTAAGTTTGAATTAAGAATTTGAGATAATTTTCAAGTTATGGAACAACAAACTTTACAAAGTTCAAATTCCATTGTAACCAAAAACGTATTACTATATTATCTTTTCGTTACAAATGGCCACTCAAAAATCAACCTTGAATTCATTTGGATAAAGTAACACTCAGTAAGTGGTGATGGAATGTACCTAAATTATTTGAAACTAGCCCGCAAATTCGTTTGCGTAGAATTCGGAATTCCCGCCGTTTAAATTTTGATGTCCAGTTTCAACCCCTTAGGGGAGGATTTTTTTAAATAATGTAAATGTTTGCAGAATCGACCGGCTGTAGTGCTATTCTGTAAAAATCTCACCGTGAAATCATAAGTGAAGTGAGCACTTAATAGTGTTAATCCCTAGCGAATGACAGCTCACTCCACGCTCACTTCACCCAAGCTTTCACGGTGAGATGGTTACAGAATCGCACGGCTGATACTAATTTACAAAACACCTGAACACTAAAACGGACCATAAATCACTTACCAGAATAGAGTACAAAATAAGGTTATCATTTCAATGTTACAAAACCGCTAAGCATTAATATGTTATAAGTCGCTAAACATCATTACAGCATAAGTATAATTAATTATAATATAAGTATAATTAGTAACTATCATTTTGCCGTAAGTCGGTAAGCATGTTATTTTTTTTTACTTGATATTGCATGAGTTGTTGAATTTCACGAAATATGACTTTTTAAATTCATATTTGTTTCGTGATTCTATCTTATAAGTGCATCACTGACATTGGTGAAGGAAAAACATCGTGAGGAAACCTAAACTTACGGTTAATTTAAGTCTGAAGTCGCAATATTCAGTGTTTCGATATATATAATTGCAATTCATATTACTGTAGTACACAACGATGTTTCATAATGTAATTTAGTAATATTGATATCTATATTCATTAAAACAGCGTAATATTTGACAGTTATCTGCGACGTTGCGAACTTTCAAAAGGCACGTTCTAAAATCAAATCTCTACCTCGCCGTGATACAATAAACCATAAAATCAAATCAAAACCCATTTATTCAGATTAGGCTGAGAATCAGCACTTTTAGAACGTCAAAATTACATAAGACAGTCTTCCAAAACTCTGTCTCTGCAGCAGTTCCTAGTGCTTTACCTGGGAAGAAGTGGCGCAACAAACTCCCCAGTTGATTCTATACAATTAATGTTACGAGACACTGAACATTAAACATATGTCAGCATAATTTGTCCGATTCCCTCAGAGTTCAAAAAACCACTCATTTTTTACAAGCGACACTGAACACTCCAAACTAATATTGATTATATCAAATCCCACACAAGACTTAAAAGATTACACATTAAAAATTGATTAAGATAATCACATTAAGCTGGGACTATCGATAACTTCATACTATCGATAAAGCAGATATCGCTTTCATGTGTCTGACATGTGTTATATATCGATAAGAACATCACTAGTGTACAATCCACGATAGTGGTAATTAGTGTTGGAAATCTAGTGTTTGTGTAGTGAAAGTTAATCTATTTGGTCTACAATAAAACTCTATAGGGACTATTTCTGCATAACCCTAGATTATTTTTGAGTGCACGTTGGAATTGCATAATTTAATTTTCAAGCACTTTTCATTTACGAATGACCAGACGTCCTATTGTATCCTTCCTACTAATATTATAAACGCGAAAGTTTGTGAGGATTGATGGATGTTTGTTAGGTATTCTTTCACGCAAAAACTACTGCACGGATTTGGATGAAAAAGGCACACCGATAGTTTATAACCAGGATTAACACATAGGACAGTTATGAATCGCTTTTATATAACTATATTACGGTATATATATCTATATCTCTGGGGATATAACTAAATGTCGGCTTCAACCATCTTACTGCGATATTATACAATATGTCCAAAAATGAACTTTAATTTTATTATCATGATCTGGCAGTTTGAGTAACTTATGCGGCCTACCCAAATCTTCTTTCTTTGGGGGCACACGACCCCATCGTGTGCCCAGATACTTCCAACTCCTTCCGAAAGTTTCTTTGAGATTTAACTTATTCTTATCTTGCCTCTCACTAATTCCAGGAAAGTCACATGACTCTTGGCCCAACACCTCCCACGTACACGTAGCTCAAAGTGCATTGTTAATTTTAACAGTGACGTTTTGGTCCGATCGAGAGCTTAACAAACATGGTGCCATTGTGTGCAGAACGCTTGACAATTATAGGCCACAGGCATTCCGGTAATTTAATTATCGACGGGTATTTTTGTTGTGTTTTAAATGTGGGTAGTTTATTGGTTAGGTTATGGAGGAGTCAATTACAAAGGTAACAGCCGGAGGACTCAAAAAAAAAAAAACCGAAATTATAGTAATAAGGTTTTAATAAGATCAAAAAATTACATTTTAACTTTTTTATGTCTAGGTTCGGACGATGTTAGTACCGAAGTGAAGTGAAAACGATTAACTTATTAATTGCGATTCTACTGATTCCTAAACGTGGATGCGGCATCGCAAGTCCTTGAAGTAGGTGAACGCCCGGCGACACGAGGCGTTGATTCGATGATTCGGCAGGTGGCATGTTGCAGTTTTACATGGAAACGTCCGATTGACGTAAACAGCTATTCATGTCGCTATTCAGCTGATTTGGTGTAGACAGGGCACGTAACAAGTCTTAAAATAATAATAATAATAATATTTACATGTATACAGGGTGACTTGTAAACTCAAACTCAAACTCAAACTCAAAGCATTTATTTCAAGTAAACCAATTATAGGCACTTTTGAATTGTCAAGGGGTCAGTCAGTCAGAAAGATGAAGCTAGTTGCCCATTCCAAAGCGAAGTAGGTACCTGTGGAGAAGAACGGGCAAGAAACTCCACGGACACTCTTTTAAATCATAAAAATTGACGTAATTTGTATTTTGTAATTTGTAATTGTAATTTGACGTATTCCTGCCAGGATGTGATTTTGTGATCCTTTTGCAGCATTGATCTTTACACACTCTAATAACCTTTCAAAAATGCCTGTTAATGTTGTTTTCCTCCCAAATTGTTATTTTGTTTTTTTTTTTGTGTTTTTTTTTATGCGTCATGTTTGCCGCAAATAAACGTATTTTCTTTCTTTTCTCTAAATGCTATTTCGACCTTTGCCAGCATTATCAACTATTTCATCATGAGGGAAACTGAAGAGTTTTTGTTTGAACTACCAGTCGGCTTCAAATGCAAAAAGTTTTTTTTTCAAATTTGACTGGTAGTTCCAGAGATTTACGCGTTCAAACAAACAAACTCTTCAGTTTTATTGTTAGTATAGAATACTCTTTATTATGTACACCATATAGATTACAGATATAAATATAGAAATTTTACAAAGGGTGACACACAGGGCGGTCTATACTACACACCACACACGTATACACACATACACACATTCTATAGACACATGTGTCTGACATCAGCCGGTCGATTCTGGAAAAATCTCACCGTGATAACTAAGGTGAAGTGAGCTTAGAGTGAGCTGTAAGTCATGCTGATGCTAGGGATTGACACTATTGGCGACTCATTCCACGCTCACTTCACCCAAGTTTTCACGGTGAGATACAGCAATAAAGCAGCAATAAAGTTTAAAACAATAGAAATCAGCCGTGCGATTCTGTAACCATCTCACCGTGAAAGCTTGGGTGAAGTGAGCGTGGAGTGAGCTGTCATTCGCTAGGGATTAACACTATTAAGTGCTCACTTCACTTATGATTTCACAGTGAGACTTTTACAGAATCGACCGGCAGTTGCGAAACTTCGAAAGTTACAGTCGGAACCTATAAACTGATTGTCTGGTATCACTGGTACTAGGCACTGAACTGGAACCCGTGATACTGGGCGGATTATTTCCTAACTTCGCTTCGATTTATGATTATGATAACTGCTACGCGTCACCACGCATTCATGTCGCGGGTTTTTTACGTACTGTTCACATAACAAACCATCGCACCTGTATTCCGTGATGAGTTAGGCAGAGGTGTATCTACAGTAGACACATTTCGCCAGATATGTTTAGGTCACATGTGAGGGGCTTGTAGCTAACTAAGAACAGCCACACGAGTCGATCTATCAGGTTAAGCTACGCTTGTCGCAGTTGTTCTGTGGATGGTTGACCATCTTTACATACCAAGACCCCTTCGTGTCTCGGAACGCACGTTAAGCCGTTGGTCCCGCCTAGCATTCTTGAATTTTGACTGTCATTACGGGTCGTCAGAAGCCCGAGAGTCTGACAAACAGTCTTACGAAGGGGTATCATCATTGATCGCCTAAGCCGAAGTTCGGTCTGGAGGACTGTGTACGTTTTTATTAAATGTTATTCTCTATTTTTTCCAGTCAAAATGCGTTTCCTGCTTTCCGCCATCTTGCTGCTCTCCGCCATTTTGTCGTGCGCGACGCAGGCGCAGTACCCACGCCCCCGCCGCCCCGAGCGCTTCGACACCGCTGAGCAGATCTCGAACTATCTGAAGGAGCTTCAAGAGTACTACTCTGTGCATGGGAGAGGAAGGTGAGAATTTTTTGTCATTGTTTCTATAAGTCTACGTACGCACTGAGAGGTGACTTGCTTAGTGCCTAGAGCCTAGCGATTCACCTTGCGAGTAGCGAAGTGAAACAAACGCACTAGAATCTTTGCGAACGTTTGCAATGCGCACTTGGCACCTTCGCTAGTACCCTAGCTTGATTGTAAGGATGTTAAGTCACTAGGCTCTTGGCGCTAAGCAAGCCACCTATCACTGCGTACGTAGCCTTAAAGATTACTCAATAATTTTTTGATTCAGGTAAGTAGAACCCTTTTTTTTTCGCTGAGAAATGACATTACGCATCTCCGCTCGTCGGGGGACGGAACGGAGTATGTGGGACTCCCTGCCAGAGTGGCAGTATACCCACTAAAACTCAGCGGTGTTCCCTCATCACCTTGATGGGGGGGTCATGGGAATCCGGCTCAGCCTTTGCATCCACAATCCCCCCGGCGCATGCCCGCCTGGCTGGCGGGCCCTGCATGTCCCCTCGGGTGGGGGGCTACGGGATGGGCCGGGAACACCTGGCCATTCCCGTCCGGCGCTGGTGGAAGCCTGTGCAATGCAGGCGAGGGTGAAACCCCCGCACCCGTCGCCTGCTGGCTTCCACCTGGGAGGAGTCGAAGATGACTGTCATACTGACGTCTTCTTCGACCCCTCCTCCGCCTTCGGAGTGGCTCCGCGAGAGGGTCTTCCTCCCGCACGCGCTCCGCCGCCTCCTTCTGGGACATGACGTGTTCGCAGAAATTTAACTAGCTTAATTTCCTAATTAACTGAACGACTTCTTGAGAATTTACAATTTTTTTGACTTTGGAACTAAATTCATAAACTTATGTGAAGCGCGTGTCGAGGTCACATGATTTGAAAAAAAAAAAAAGTTTTATATATAGCCTGGATATTAATAACAAACAATATTTCAAACACCTGAAATAAACCATGCAGTTTCGGAAACACAGAATTTCAATTGTTCAGCTACATAGACAAAATCAAATCGGACCCATACTGGGCGCCATTATATAAGAAAATATTTTTGGTCTATATTTGTTTTCTACGCTTTTAAATTGTGAGATAATGGTGCCGATTTCCTTGTTCACGAACTAAACTAAATTTAATTTCAGTGCATCTTTTTCTTCCTATTTCAATATGAAAGGGACAAAAGATAAATTTTAGTTTAGTCCTGTCAAATTTATCGGCGCCTGACACTACTCCATACAAGTTTAGACGTGATTAAATCTTCCCTACTAAAAGTACGTTAATTTACGTCAGGCGCTGATTAATTTGACAGAACTAAACTAAAATTTATCTTCTGCCCTTTTCTTAATGAAATGGAAAGAAAAAGATGTACTGAACTTAAATTTAGTTTAGTTTGTTTTCTAAGTATTTTAACGTCTTAAAAGTATTGTGTTGATTATAGAAGGGGAAGGTCAGTACTTTTTCAGTTACTTCATTTATCCCAAGTTGGGTGCCATTGCTTTAATTAGTCCCACGTTGGGCGCCATTGTTTTAATTTGTCCCACGTTGGGCGCCATTATTGTAACGAGTTTTGTTTGATCTATCTATTCTCTTATATAATTATTTCTTATTAACTTTCTAAGACATTTTATTAATAACAAACGGTGTGTAATCATAACTGAAAAAGATTTTTAAGCAACTTGTTTCTATTTCTAGTATCAGTCATTTCAGATTACCTGTTGCAAGCTTTTAGTTTCACTACTTGTCGCTAGATGTCTCTATTTGAAGTTAACAACGCCACCTACCTACTTTGTTTGGAACTTTCTAGCATTGGAAGTCATGGACAATGTCGCAGTAGTTATTGAAACAATACGCCAGAGGCCAGCTTTTAGTACTATAGATATAAGATAGATACGAGAGTCCAAGGAATTTTGCATCACTTTCAAAATCACAGTAATTTTTATTTCCGTTGCAATAAGTTTGCTGTTGGATTGCTGTCATTAACAAGTTCGACAAATTCATAGAGCTCTTTAATACGGTTACAATAAGGTTTCTATTGGATTGCTGCTGTTAGATGACTGTGAAACTGTGAAAGAAGTGCAGCTTCATCTTTCTGACTGATCGAATCCTTGACAATTCAAAAGTGCCTGTTTAATTGATATAGATAAATGCTTTCAATTTTAGCTTGACACCGTGTGCCAAAATGTACACATAAACTCAGTTTGCTTAATTAGGGTAGGCAGAATACTTCATGTTGATGACTCCCTAATTCATGAGGATGATTCAAGATACATTACTGCAGGTCTGTTAGTGACAAAATAGTAGTATTTTATCTTAACAGACAGGAGTTGTGCTGCTGGGGAGTTAGTCGCGCCTATTCTTTCCAGCGAAAGCACTAGGAGGTGGTGAATGGCGGGCGTTCTGGGGGACTGTCTTATGTAATTTTGACGTACAGACGCCAGCACATCAAGCTACTCGAAACTGTCAGATTTTCCCAATCAACTTTGAACCGAATGCTTTAGCTATAAAGTTGAAAATCTATTAAAGAAATCTGACAGATTGTAGTAGCTTGATGTGATGGCGTCTGTACAAAAAGTGCTCATTCTCAGCCTAATTTGAATACATGACCATTATTCATTACTTTTTACATTTCTTTCAGATATGGCAAGAGACAAATGCACATAGCCGATGCGTCTGTGATCTTCCGGGAGAGTCCATTATTCGAGCATAACCTCAACGACGAACCGGCGTTCAAAAACCTTGGCTATAAGTAAATTCATAAAGAATTAATAAATATTAATAATAACAACAATAATCACCGTGTAAATTAAACCAATTTAATCTATTTTATTTATGTTTTGCTGATTTGATTGATCTGTTAGTTTTCACTGATACTTTTGAACTGTGACTTACAAAAGTGCAAACATTCGTTATGCTTCCGCCAATCAATGCTTTTGAAGGGGTTCCTAAACGACAGTGAAACAGTTTGACAGTTAAAACTAAATGGACGCCCTTTATTCATCCGAAGGCTATTTGCGCGATCGGGGACGGGAAATCAGATAACCGAAAAGTGTGTCTTTTTCTGGAAGCCGGATGGAGCCGAATGATTGTAGCTATGCTGTTATTTTTTTGTAAGAGTTGGGTATGGGAATGACGTTCTCAATATTTTTTCGAAAGAAATGTTACTTTCTCGTCCTATTAAGGAACTGTATTTTTTGTGAAATTGTATTATAAACAAAATTAATTTTATGAATTACGATTTTTATTTGTGGTATAGGTAAGTGCGTAGAAATTCGTTTAAAATATAAAATATATCAATTTAAAATTAATTTAAAGAGATAGTTAAAGATCCCATTTCAAGCAATTCTATTTTCTAAATTATTTTATTAAACTCCAATGCTCTCGAAAAGTACTTACCTACTTAAGTCAAAACTGTTCTAGTCAAATTAAAAACTATTCAAATTCCGTCTTATTATTCTAGTCAATTAAATGCTTATTTTGTCAAAAAAGAAATCCTAAAAATAGTTTTCAAGCTGGGTGAAGGACTATTTTTAGGAATTTTTATTATTACATAACTTTAATAAAACTATGTAAAAAATACGCAAAAAATAGTGTTAACAAAATGTATGTAGTATTTATTCAAAATGCAAGATTGTTTCATGGCTTATTTGTTTCATTATATCCTTGACCCTATTCTTACTTCTACACTACATATGTATACACACCCATACATAAACACACGCTTTCTTCCCATTCTGCCGCCGTAAGTATAAGGTGCGCATCTGAGGAAAGGGAATGGAGAAAAATGCGCCTTATTTGTTTAGTAAGGTTTATTTTTCTTTACATTTTTGGCCAATATTCGTCCTTTTCGCTTACTGCGTCAGCATGGAGTTAGGCAGGACCTACAGCGGGGTAATTGCGCAACTGCGTAACACACTAACAGCAGGAAAACTTTTTATTTTGAAGGATATATTATATTTAAAAAAGTTCAACAACATTAATTGCGTTGTAAGACTACGCACTTGATCTTTCTGAAGACCATCACAAATAAGGTCACCATAAATATGTCTTTCTAGGGCTTCTTTGCTCCTGCAGTTTTATAAATCCAGCTTAGGAATATGGAATTTTAAGGATCAAAGCACAAGGTGTTCTGTAGTAACTGCAGTTTGAGGCCATTCAAATATTACGTAAGCATTAGGGAGGGGGGAGTGGGGTACGACTTTGCCTTAGTTATTTTGATGACATGGGGATGGTGGTCTGGATGGGGATCACGTCAGCAGTGTTTATTAAAACTATGCTCATTAAAACTATCAGC
This sequence comes from Eremobia ochroleuca, assembly GCA_949629135.1. NCBI lineage: Eukaryota > Metazoa > Arthropoda > Insecta > Lepidoptera > Noctuidae > Eremobia > Eremobia ochroleuca. Next base: position 2,069,601 of record OX451411.1, on the reverse strand, counting down.
TACAAAAACACCTCACCCATAAGTAAGTCAGGAGAACTTCTTAACATAGGTAGCGATCCAAAGTCGTCTGTCAATGCTATAAATAAGTATTTTGCAAACGTGGGAGCGGATCTTGCTAAGCAGGTTGCGCAGGGTCAGCGTATAACTAACCAAAACTTTGAATTTAGCAGCCTAATAAATCCTCAAGGTAATTCATTTGTATTACTAGAAAGTAATTTCTCAGAAATAGAAAATATAATTATAGAACTAAAACCTAATTGTGCAGTAGGCCACGATGGAATTCCAGCCTCAGTTATTAAATCTGCCAGACATGTACTTGTTCCAGCAATAACGCATATCTGTAATCTATGTATTACAAAAGGCATTTTCCCTGACACTTTTAAGAAGGCACTAGTCACACCAGTATTTAAGGGTGGGGATGGTGACCGTGTCGAGAATTATAGGCCAATATCTGTACTCACCACGCTGTCAAAAATTATGGAGAAGGTTCTGAACAAAAGGTTATTGAGTTATCTTGAATGCAACAATGTAATCGCGCCAAACCAATTCGGTTTTCGAAGAGGCGTATCAACTGAGGATGCGGTTCTTGAACTTACTAACCAAATTGTTAAGAATCTTGATTCCAGGACTAAAACTATAGGTATATTCCTTGATTTGGCCAAAGCTTTCGACACGGTCTCTACTCCTATTCTTCTTCGTGGCTTAGAAAGCCTAGGAATAAGAGATATCGCGCTAAAACTTTTCCGTGACTATCTTACAAACCGTAACCAGCGAGTTAAGGTAGACAATTACATCAGTGATGATGTGAATCTGACCTTTGGCGTACCACAGGGCAGTGTATTGGGGCCCACCCTCTTTCTTTTATTTGTGAATAGACTGTGTCAGCTGTCCATCCCACATTGCAAGATACTCGTATATGCAAATGACACTGCGCTTGTCATAAGTGGGGAAACATGGGAATCTGCTCACCATGCAGCTGAAAATGCTCTTGGAATAGTCATGGATTGGCTATCCTTGAACTTGTTAACGCTAAATGTGTCTAAAACCCACTATGTCCCATTCTCAGCGAACGCTGGTACACAACCTGTTATGCCGGATGTTAAAGTGCATAGCTGTCATCTTACACAACCTCCTACACAGACCCCTTGTAGCTGCCCTGCCATTCTTAGAAGCTCCTGTGTTAAATACTTGGGCGTGCATATTGATAACACACTAAGTGGGCAAAAACACATCAGTATAACAGTTACTCGTGTTCGCAAATTAATTTTTCCTATGAAAAAACTAAGAAGAGTAGTTGCCGACCGATTATTAAAAACGATTTATTTTGCTCTAGCCCAATCACTTCTTAGCTATTGCATATCTGTCTGGGGTGGCACACTTAAAACCTATTTACTTCGTCTTGAGAGGGCACAACGAGCAATCTTGAAAGTCATGCTTTATAAACCGTACCGATACCCAACTACCCAGCTTTATAAAGATTCATCTGTACTCACTGTCCGACAGCTCTGTGCACTTAGCATCATTTTACGTGTTCACTCATCATTACCCTATGACCCGAGACTGCTAGAGCAAAATAAACGACGTAAAGATCCCGTATGCCCACGTGTCACCGTCAATACTGCTTTGGCGAGGCGTAGCTACCTGTATCTTAGCAACCACCTTTACAACCTTATTAATGAAACCTGTAACGTGTATTCATTACAGAAATTTAAATGTAAAACTGTAGTTAGTACTTTTCTTCAAAAATTAACGTACGATGAGACTGAATTGCTCTTTGCGAAAAAATCGTACTAGAACGAACTGTCTTAGTGAGATTTCTTAAAAATACGGATTTAACTTACTCCCTTACCATTTATTTTTTAACACTGTATCACCTATGTAGTGCACAATACACACACACACACACACACACAACACACACACACACACACACACACACACACACACACACACACACACACACACACACACACACACACACACACACACACACACACACACACACACACACACACACACACACACACACACACACACACACACACACACACACACACACGCGCGCGTGCGCGCACTTACTTACCTTTTAACTTGCTTTTTATTTTTTACTTTAAACTTTTCATAGCTAAATTAAGTTTTTTTATGTTTGAAATATCACCCAGATAATGCAGCAAACTGCTAATAACTGTAAGAGGGAGGCGCCTGTTTCTGTAACACAGTTTATACTAGCACAGAAACAGACGTTCACTCTGTCTCAAATTACGCATAGCATATAACATAATTATGGCGTTTTTATGTTTTTATTGAGATGGAAACTTGTATTTGGCTTTTGTTAATAAAGATTATTATTATTATTATTATTATTATTTCTTTATGTTTTCGGATTTTCTACAAAAGGCAATTTTGGTTTTGAACACAAATATTTTGAATACAAAGTTAATAATTGCAAAAGATCTGCTTACGTAATACTTGAACGGCCCCTTTGGCATTTCAAAATCAGTCTGCTTAGGCTTTTTCCACTACGAGTATGTTGGGGCCGGCTTTACACTAGAGCACTCACATCTTTGTACAGAAGACACTCGGTAAAATCATCATCTACCTAGCCCTTACCCAGCTATGTTGGGTTCGGCTCCAGGTTCGTTTGGGTTCGTTTCCAGTCTAATCGGATGCTGTATGTTAAATACCTCCAAAACCCAGTTACTGGACAACACGATACCCCTTGGTAAGATTGGTTGTCAGACTTTTGGGCTTTTGACTGTGTTAATGATTTTGTTATAGTATAAATTTCCACCTTCATAATTAGCACATAAACCGTACTAGCATAATCACAGTAACCTCCATTTTAAAACCTCCGTTAGGGGAGAGCGATCAAATAACACCACACGTGATTTTAAAGCTTATGCCTATATGGGTAAGGTTAAGTTTGTGTTGACAGCGTATAATGAAACTATTGCAAGGTATTTATCTCTTTTTTAATAAAGAATAAAGTTTGTTTGTCCATTTGTTATTAATATAAAATTATTTTCCTGGACTTCCTCGTTGGTACAGTGGCCGCAAGCGCTTGCTGAGCATGAAGTCCTGGGTTCGATTCGCAAGTCGAGCAAAGTGTTACTGGGTTTTTCCCTCAAGGATTTCTCAGTAGCAGCCCATAGTCCTAGATTGCCCGGTTGATGACAATAGCCTCACCCCCCCATTACATGGGAGTTAAACATAATCTGAATAATGCTCTAATAAAAGTAAACCTAAATGTTGACAGTGGGATTTTTACAGAATCGATCAGCTGTTCTTTAATAACATAAATCAATGTGCCATTCAGAAAATCGATAGACAATGACGTTTTGCCGACGTCAACCATTGCTCATAAGCTTTTTGGTAATCCAAACACGTCACCACTTTTTATTTACGAATTAGTGACGTCCCCAAACTTAAACCTAAGATGCGTAAAGATAAAACAAAAATGCGTAGTTTGTGCCATGGATAGTCACAGTCAGATAAACAATACAATATTAGTAAAGTCAAGTAATTTTCTATTTTTGGTGCTAGCACAATGAGACGATTTCATCACCACTAGTCTCAAAATCATCGTAGTGTAAAAGCAATCAGCACGAGCTTCAGCAAACGAAATGTCTCACATGCCTGTAATGTCGTAAGTTCGAATCCAAGCAGCCGCTTTACTTTGTGCATTTCATTTCACCACTACCGCTCTCAAAACGGTGAAGGAAAACATCGTGAGGAAACCGGCTTGTCCCAGAACCAAAAACTCGACGACATGTGACATCTACCAACCTGCAGTGCTATTCTGTAAAAATCTCACCGTGAGAACTTAGGTGAAGTGAACGGGGAATAAGCTGTTATTAGGGATTAACACTATTGACACTGCTCACTTCACTTATGATTTCACGGTGAGATTACAGAATCGCCCGGCTACACTGACCCATGTGGTGCATTTCTGCCCACCCCCACTCATTGAGAGCCTCCTCTCAGTGTGCCCTAGCAGTGGGAACATTATAGTTTGATTATGTTTGTTACAACGAGACAGAGTAGAAGTCTGAAACAAATGAGATCGGATAGCGAAAATGACCGGAGGCCCTAAAAAAATATTATTCTCGCTTATGATGAAGGAACCGATGACCGATGGGGTAAGAAAGAAGAAAGAAAGAAAGAAAAAAAAGTTTATTCTGCACAAACAAAACGCACGTTACAAATAAAAAACTAAATAATAATAAAAAATAAAGACATAAAATATACAACGTAGCCAAAAGCCTCGTACTCAAGCGCTTGATCTCAGGGCCAGGGACCAAAGACAACACATACATTAATTAGCCAGTATACTATTGTAGTCTTTGACATTAATCAAGCTGCGCCCGCGACACGGGCAGATGATAACTAAACAACACAGGGTACACGTGTTCTTGAATAGAGACCGCAAATCGGCAAACGTAAGGTAGGACGCCCTCAGGCAGGTGGAGCGACGATCTTCGCAGGATGGCTGGTAGCAGCTGGATGAGAGTTGACGAGAATCGAGCTAATTAGCGTGCAGTTGGAGAGGCCTATGTCCAGGAGTGTAGTTTTGTAGTGGTTTTAGTAGTGGCAGGAGTGGAGGTAGTTTTTTTTATTTTTGGAGCTAGTACAATGAGCTATATAGAGTAGAAGTCTGGACGAATTGTAAAAAACTATTACTCGTATTCTCGCTTATGGTGAAGGAAGACGTCTTGAAGAAATTTAAACATAGTGACTTGCACCTTAAATGCGTAACCCACATTCCAGTCACTACCTGAATCAATTTGAAGGATACTGCTAATCCATTACTTCATATGTTCGAGACTTTTTTCTGCTCGACCGCGTAAAAAACGCAATGAATGTTGTTGAGCTGTCAAACTGAAAGCCATTTCTACTGTTACTTAAAAGAAAATTATTAAAAAATAAGTTAGGATAATACATAGTATAGATACGGACACTATCACATTAGGTGACCCTGTGAAGATAGATGTAAGTTGGAAAAAAATAAAATAAGATATCTATTTTGACAGTAGTGGTATGGTTAAGCAGACGCTAATCATTACTTTATAAATAAGGGAGAATGTTGTACCATACTTGCTGATCACCTGATAGATTTCTTAAACAACCAAACAATTAATTTAAAATTAATTCCAATTAATCCGAACAGAACCGTGTAATCCTCTTGTATTGATATCAGGTTTCACCCAATTCACTCCAGACCTTCGGTCAAAAGAAATAGGGTGTATATTACAACAACAGCTGGGAGCAAAGAGAGGGTGTCAAATCGAAACTAAGTGGATTATAAACAGAGTGCGCGCGCAACTGCGATGTTGTGGTGTAATGGCGGAAGGCTCTTTTTAGTTGACACCGTAGTACAGCGTGAAACAGGTATTTTGGAATTATTCAAAATATCATTGTACTGATAGTTATTTTATACTCTCTTCATAATTTATTTACTTATTCCCATTAATTGTTTGATAAGAGAAAAAGGTAGCTACACTGAACTCAGTTAAAAAAAATCTGCAGTTCCTTAGATTCTAGTTGATGATGGTAATCAGAAAATCAAAAGAGTATTTTTTGCACGAATTTAAAGCACTTTAAATGAAAAGTGGTTAACCTTCCCTCATTTATTTATTTATTTAAATTTTTCGCACAACAGGTACAAAGACGGACTTACTGCCTTAGACATTCTTTATTTATTTATTCATTCTGTATTTCCGGACCAGGTGTATAATTCCGCATCCATCGTGTAAGTGACTAATGAGAAAGTGGCGCCCAGCGTGGGACAGTTTAGAAAATGGCACCCAACGTGGGAGTTAATAATGTGGCGCCCAGTGTGGGACAAAACGTGCAGGTAAAACTTACTTCCAATTTAAAGTTAAGTATGATGTCACCCAATACTGGCCATATATAGACAAAGCCAACGAAAGATTACTCCAAAAAAGCATGTTAAGTCAAATACCTACTAAAGAAGAGCACTCAACATGTGCTTAATGGCACCCACCGCGGGACTTCGAATTTGTTTTTACTCCAAACTTTGGTCTAGTAATTACTACTCATAAAAAATACTGTTGCCATTAGACTCCTACAAGAAAAATACCTGTTCCTTTTCACAGCCCATTTCCCAAACCAGTGTTGCAACCAAAAAGAGCCCAGTCGTCGCGATTCAGGAAGGCGGGCGACACCGCTTGTTTTTTTACTCAAAAAATCTATATTTTAAACTAAATATTTAGCAAAAGTGACTATTTTATACACAAATTTTCTACCTGAATAATATTTTTGAGAGTGGCTCCTATATTTAATGAAGATTTTGTACCATTTTTTGTCTTAAGACCCATATCAGTGGAGTGTGTTTTATAATGTGTTATTGAGTCTTCAAAAGGGTTTTTTAGTTGTTTCCCTATTGATGAATAAGGACTTTGAGGTAACATTGTTTATATTAATAATAGATATAGCTTATTTTATAAGAATATTCCAGAGAATTCGAATAAAAATAATAAAGGGAGAGTAATATCAGCTGTTGGTACGAACGAGGAAATAATAGAAGTCGAATGGGTTTATTATCGAGTTTGTATCTATGTCAGATTCCTACAGTAAACACCCTGACGAATAGAATAATTGCACCATTTATAATATAAATAAATAGTATTTAGTTTAATTGTAAAAGAAATGAATAAGCTCTATTAGCGCAAAAATAAAACTTACGATTTAAATTGGTTTTTGAAATTTCTACCAGCTCAAAAACAAATGAATGTAGGTATGTGTTTATTTTCTGTGCCACAATTAACAAAACTGATATTTACTAGTGAAGTTAAGTATTATATATGTATTTGTTTAATTAACCTTACCGGATAATTATTATAACCTAAAACTGATCTCAATATAAATAAAATGATATAATAATTTACTCAACTTAACGTTAACAAATATTATTTTTTAAAAAATCTTAATTTTCTTTTTATTTTTTGCTTCTTGTCCTCTTATTATCATTATGGAAGGCAAATAAAGATATGAATATGAACATGATCAGTGCACCTCCGTTCGTTATATTAGTCAAAAAGAAATCTCTTACTGTAACTCTACCAATATCATAGTGAGCAAAGTGCTCATAGATAAGCATTGGTTTACCTACAGCGGTTCCGTAATTTGTGAATTTTTATTCAACTTTCCACAATGCCAGGAAATCCGATCGCTGTTCGAGATCTCACTTCCCATTCCGACAATACCTGCTTACAATCAAACGACTTCGGTCGCGATGCGATAAGCTTTCTTCGGTTTTAATATTATTATCCTATTATATACAACGTGTAACGTTAAATGCGCAAAACCTCAGACACCCCAACTGTTTTTTAATTCAATTGACCTATTTCAGAACGAAAATAAGTCATTAAAATTTTTTTAAAGGTTTTGTGTGCTGTTTTAGTTTTACTGGCAATTCTGATCGTTTCTTGCGTCTGCGACGACGCTTTATCGAAGGAGGAGTCGTCACCGGGCCGCTGCGCCGCGCTGACATTGGCTTGCTTGACCTATTAATAAATAGACACGGCAACGTTTTTAATGAAGATTTTTTGAAAAATGTGACCTATATTAAAAAATGGTTCAATTAATTCTGCTCGTTATTCTGATCAAACTATTTTCAGGTTTTGCGCATTTAACGTTACACGTTGTATATTATATTATATATATATATATATATATATATATCTATATACACCTATAGGGTGGTATTTTCGAAGCGTACCTGGAGGCAAAGTACTCTAAATACTGAAGACAACAAATTTTACTAAAAGGAAACATTCCTTTATTTTTAAAATGAAACACAACTGCATTTGAAGATTTTGAAAATACGCTATCCACACCCGGGAATCGAACCCGAAAAAATAGTGCCATCCTGTACTTTTATAGCACCAATCGATAAGGATCAAATCTCTCTAGCAAACATGGTAAATTATACATGGTAAATTAAACAAAAACCATGAAATCTAAACTAATTTTATTCGAAAGAAATAAAACTTATACTTTTAGGGAATAATAAATAATAATATATGGAATGGTGATAGAATGTTTTTATTGTAGCTTCTATTTGCACTTTATCCGAAATTCAAAATGTGATTCATATTCAAAAGTATGCAACAGCTCATTGAAAATTCAATCGATTGATTGCAATCGATCGGGCATCCCTAATCTTTTTCGGCACGACATGACGTTGGGCAAAAATGGCAGCGATTAATGTTAGTAGTCGCGTAAAATGCTTTATAATGTTCATTTTGGCATGCAGCTAGTCCGTGTTACAGAAGTATTATCACTACATAGTATAAAACATCACTACATAGTATAAAACATCACTACATAGTATAAAACATCACTACATAGTATAAAACATCACTACATAGTATAAAACAAAGTCGCTTCCCTGTCCGTCTGTCCCTATCTTAGCTTAGATCTTTAAAACTACGCAACGGATCTTGATGCGGTTTTTTTTAATAGATAGAGTGGTTCAAGAGGAAGGTTTATATCTATAATACATGCATAATATAGTAGAGAAACACTGATAATTTTAGAGGTTTCTAATGTGAGGTCGTAAATAAACACATTTTTTTTGCGCTTACATTGTAAACGCTGGCTGAACCCGTCGAGATAGATCAAAATAATGTACTACAGTATTGTACACCTTAAAAAGGTCTACAAAAAAGTCCGCGATGGTATTTATCTATGGGTCTTTGTTACCTGAAAATAAATGGTTTTATTATTTATTATATGTCTATCTCTTAGGGATAACCCACAATAACCATTTTTTATCCTATACTTTTTACGAGAAATAATGGCTCTAAAATTATCAGTGTTTTTCCATTGCACCCGTGCGAAGCCGGGGCGGGTCGCTAGTAGATAGATAAAGAGATAAGACTAATTCTAGGTACAAGAGTTTGGTGGAATGCGCCCTGAGTATTAGAAGTATATCCAGTGTATTAAATATCCTCTTAAATAAATATTGAAAATTCACAAAACTAAAATCAAAAGTCATTTATTCAAATTAGGCTGAGAACGAGCACCTTTCAAACGTCAAAATTACATAAGAAAGTCTCCCAAAACGCCCGCCCTATACCACTTCCTAGTGTTTTCGCTGGGAAGAAGTGGCGCAATAAACTCACGCAAAAACAGTTTGGTATTTTTGTATTCCCGTCTATCGTTCATCATATAGGGTCGAGCTCGCTCATTCATCGGTCACGTTTCGAGGCGCCAAGATGTCTCCGTGGAACGGCTCGTGGCACAGGGTAATTAAAATGAAGGCTATAGACAAATATCACATATTAAATTCAAATATTTTATTAGTAGAACATCGGTAAACGAATAAAAAAAATACACATATGTCTTGCCGTCAACGGCACACAAATATTCTAATTATAATTTATAAAAATTAAAACATTCAAAATTAATAATTAAAAATAATTGAACCTAAATAAACACAATGAAGATTAAAAATAACAATAAAAATCTATTAAAAGTAGCAATAATAACGTTTTTGGAGTTTTGCCAATTTGTTTCAAATACCAAGTTGCGTTGGACCAAACTTAAGTTTTTTTACTAGAAGGCCCCTTTTCGGGCACATTTACTTATGAGAGACCAGACATATTTAGGCTGCCTGTCCATTGACGCGAAGCGAGGCTGCGGAGCGGAGAAACGGAGAAATATTAACCAATAGAAAAATGACTTTGAGATTTTATGTAAAAATTTCACCGCGAAAACTAAGGTGACGTGAGCTGTCAATAGTGTCAATCCTTATCGGCTGATCAGACTTTCGGACGACGGATTCTTGTAATAAGCCAAAAACTAATTAACTAAATATTTTGTTCTAGATAATGGCACCAGTGAAGTTCGGACTATTCAAAGCCCGGAGCAGGGATTACCAGGACCAACAACCTTCAACGGAGAACCTACTGCATACGAGCCACAGTAGTGACCATTGTAAGTATGAACATTCACTATACACGGAGAGAAAAATCTTACAAAATTACTGTGCTGTCTCATAATCTGAGTGCATTTCAGTGGTAATGGAAAAATTACCATGCTAGCACAGTAAAAATTCTTATGCTGTACAGTAAAATTTATTGGTCAAATAGTTAGTGAATTTTTCCCAATCTCACTCAGAAAATTTTCTGTTGATGTCACTTGCACTCACTTTACAGTGACTAGCACAGTAATTTTTCTAAGAATTTTCTCTCCGTGTACATAACATTTTGCCGGTAATCACGACTTGGATTTTGCTTTACAAACACAGCTACTTCTATAGTATAAAAACAAAGAAGTGTCAAGATATTGTAATGCTTAAAATAAGGCTGCAACTGTCTGTAGTTCTAATTTTTAAAACATTGATCGAAGGCATCTTTTTTGGGCCCTACGTGCTGTTTCTTTATCACTTCAGTTCGCACAGAAAATGATACGGTAACTTAATAGAAATTCAACTATACCTTGAGAAGTGCTTTCGTATCTACTATGGAGGATAATCTATATAAAACATGCAGATGAACTTCATTTTTGCACAATATATCTATTAGGTATGTCCTTTCTAATTCAAATTGTAATCTACCTGTAATCCCAAAAACTTGGTATCATTTGTTTCGTCAATATTGTCATTTTTGTAGTGAATGTGAAAATTATTTACGTTGGCGTACGTTGTCTGAAGTGCATTATTTTTGTCTTACTTAAATTTATATTAACTAGTTTTAATATATAATCTATATCAGGTGATCAGCAAGTATGGTACAACATTCTCCCTTGTTTATAAAGTAACTAGCAGCACCCCGCGGTTTCTCCCGCATAAGTGTCGATCCCGTGGGAATATCGAGATAAAAAGTATTCTATGTGTTAATCCCGGTTATAAACTATCTGTGTACCAGTTTTCATCTAAATCCGTTCAGCCGTTTGAGCGTGAAGAAGTAACAAACATATAGGCACACACACTCACAATACTCACAAACTTTCGCCTTTATAATATTAGTGTGATTATTTTTGTCAAGCCATTAATTATACATACATAGTCAATTATACGTACATCATCAATAATACATAGTCATTTTCATAAATTGCATTTTTACAAGGGATAGTTCTAGTGCTATCATCAGCAAACACTGTCAAACGTTGTTCAGTGGACATGGGCATGTCATTATTACATAATATAAATAAAAAAGGGCCCAGAACGGTTCCCTGTGGTACACCGAATGCAATTTCACGTTCTCGCGATCTTGATATCTCTTCATAGTATTAACTATATTAATGCGACTGATTTCGGTTTCTTGCGTTCTGTTTTCTAAATACAATTTTATAAGTTCGAGCACGTTACCTCTAATGTCATAGATATCTAATTTTTTTAGTAATTAATTATAGTGAACATAATCAAACGCCTGAGTCACAAAAAAAAAAATCAAGTCCTTACTTTCTTTCTTAAATAAAGGTTTAATTATTATATTATAGATGTTTTTAAAGCTTCTGGTTAAATAAATAATAATACCCGTACAAATACGGCTAATTAAGTGACTTATAAGACTGCATATCTCAGCTCAGTATCAGCTGAGATCTTGACAGGACTAAGCTAAAATGTATCTTCTGTCCTTTTCTTAATGAAATAGAAAGAAAAAGATGTAGTTACTGAACTAAAATTTAATTTAGTTTGTGAAAAACAGAATCGGTACCAATAACAACGTTATAGGAGTTCAAACATTTGGATCACTAGAATTATAAATCATAATGTGGTGCGTCACAGCTGAAGTGGAAAAAATGTCAACTAATTTTTGGAGGCCACTGCGTAGGTACATAAGTTTCACCTTGACATTTCCTGTAGCATTCATTATGATGTAAAAAATAAAAGACTTTGAAGAACCTCTCCTCTTAACTCGACGCTCGCTCCCCTTTGATCTTGCCAATCTTGTCATCAAAGGCCTAAGACTGTGTTCACGAACTCGAGCGATGCGACTTGCGACGCAATTTGCGTCAAGCGCTACGCGCGCGAATTTATGCCATGCCACGACCCAGCAGTGGCGACGGTGACTTGTCAGACCGCGCTAGCGTGTTAATGCGGTTATCACAATGCACTGGAAACCGCTCTGGTGTACGGTGCTGCGGTTTTAAGCTTTGAGTGTAAACCGCATGGAGATGCGGTGTCACCCTGCGGTTTTTGTATACAAATCTAGATTCTACAGCAGCGCACATCGTAACAATATCCTGTGCAGTGTGATAAACGTCTTAAAGCGGGTGCGACTGGCGAACCCGCTCTAAAAAAGAAGGAAGTGACGAACTAACGACTCTTCTCTCGCTCGATAAAGAGGCCGGAGACCCCGGCAGGAACGAAGCCAATATTGGCATTAGCACCCTCGAAAGCCATGAAAACTCTCTCTCTCTCTCTTTCTCTTTCTGTCTCTTTCCATTTGTATATAATAAAAAGTCACATGGAGGGTCGCTTTTTCGTTACGTGGCGATTTCTACCAGTTTACTCCTACAGCAAGCTGCGTTAGCAAACTTCGTTCCAAAAAAGAGATTATGGGGAAGTCTCTCTCCACTAGTTTGTCGCAGCGACAAGAGCTATTACGAAGACAATAAGTACTCGCTCAGCGACGCTCGTTTGCTGTTCAGAACACAAATCGCTCGTCACCTACTGTTTCCGTCACGCGAGTAATACGCACCAAATCATTGCTCCGCGCATCGCGTCACGGTGACTTAATATGGCATGCTCTTGTGGCGGCATCTACAGCGCCACATGCGAACTACGCATCATACTGAGGTCTCGCAAAATCCTGCATCACGCAAGCAAGGTTTACCGCGCGACTAGCATATACAACGTGTAACGTTAAATGCGCAAAACCTGAAAATAGTTTGATCAGAATAACGAGCAGAATTAATTGAACCACTCTTCATTAAAAACGTTGCCGTGTCTATTTATTCATAGGTCAAGCAAGCTAATGTCAGCGCGGCGCAGCGGCCCGGTGACGACTCCTCCACGGTAATATTATAATATTACCGTGACTCCTCCCTCGATAAAGCGTCGTCGCAGACGCAAGAAACGATCAGAATGGCCAGTAAAACTAAAACAGCACATAAAACCTTTACAATTTTTTTAATGACTTATTTTCTCTCTGAAATAGGTCAATTGAATTAAAAATCAGTTGGGGTGTCTGAGGTTTTGCGCATTTAACGTTACACGTTGTATACAAGGTCCCGCTAACATCACCTAATTCCGATCCTGCCTGTCCCTTGCTGCCCTCTCCCAGCGTCGCCCTAAGCCGAGGTCCGTACCCCACAGGGGGTGCCCTTAGCGTGTAGTCGCTTAGTTTTTAAGTTTTTTAAGCCCTGGCTGGAGCCCTTATTTAGGCTTATTTTATTGAGGCATCCGCAAGCAAGCCCGGCTAAGCAGACGACAACCTCATAGGTTGAACTGCGAGATGTCATTAAAAAAATGAAAAAAATGAACCCTCTGGCAGTTGCCCACCAGACACATCAACATTTGGTCGGTCCCTTTTCTATGAAGGACGTGTAAACTTTACACCTTGTCCCTCATACCTTTATTACTCTAAACATCTCCTTTCATTCGTTTTCTCCGCGATCGCTGTTGCAAGACGCGTCTCGCTTGAACGTGTAGCTCGTTGGCCAAGGGCCGAGAGGTAAGGGGACTAAACTCAAGGGGTTGGAAGCGTGCCTAAAGAGCGATGTCATTGAAAAATGTCTTCACTTTGAACTGGCCTTAGTTTCCCACTTATCAATCAAGGCCTGACTGAACAACAAAGTCATACTTAGGGGGTCCCCTAGTGACGGACACCTAAGGTTTTCAGGAAATAAAATAAAAACTGTTTAGAAAAATGTAATTTTATTTATTAATTAGTTAAGTTGACTAACTGTAGAATGAACACAAATTAAGAAAAATGCAACTTCTGCATAATCTTATTCAAAAACAAAAATTAAACATTGGTGTAAAAAAATGCAATTGCTTGAAGTGGCACCTAGTACCGGACGGACTTCAGTTCGAACTCCTAGCACCGGACGTTCTTAAAATATCTGGCATCGATCACATAATGTAGTCGTCTGAAGACTGCACATTCTTCATGAGCCCACCCATGGCAGCTGGAGCACTGTATCCAGTAATTTACGTGATTCACTAAAACTTGTTCGTACTCGGGTAAGTGATCTTATATGACGCTGTATTTTTCCGCCAAAAGAAAAACCGACCGCTCCCGATGTTGCCTTCAGCGTCACTAACAAACTGCGTCATGTGACTCTGTACCGTTATGCCCCCCCGCGCCTTTTTCACACGTGTTTGAATCGTTCACATTCTAACTTGTCGAGATAATAAGAGTGTCCGGCGTTAGGTGCCGTCCGGCGTTACGGGACTTCCCCCTACTACTTATTGTGAACAAAATAGGTAAATGTCTACAGAACATCTTGCTTTCATGCTTTCTATCCTTTAAGCGGTTTTTTTCTACCCTGTTTAGTAATTATTCTAAGTCACATAAGAAAACATAAAATAACGTCATCACGCCTGTAGCCCCTGAACGGTTATTGCCCGATCCGGGAATCGAACCCAAGACCTCATGCTCCAACAACAACAACAACAACGTCGAAAAAACCTAATGCAATGGTTTGCAAACCAAAGTTTTAACTACTGCCGTGCGATTCTATAACCATCTCACCGTGAAAACTTGGGTGAAGCGAGCGTGGAGTGAGCTGTCATTAGGGATTAACACTATTGACACTGCTCACTTCAAGGTCACTTCACTTATGATTTCACGGTGAGATTTTTACAGAATCGACCGGCAGAACTACAACTTTAAAACAATACAATGAGGTACCAATTTTTTTTTCTTTTCTTTTGACTTTAACTTCTTATCTTTAATTTTATTAGATTGACTTAAAATTTTGACATGAAATGAAATTGATTTTTAAGAATAATTTAATTTAATTTTCACGCATGTGTTATTACCTACTATTAGTTATTACCATCGCATACTCAAAAACAAAAAATAACTATATTTTAATTATGTATATGACAATTTGTATGCCAATTGGCAAAACATAGCTCACTACCTAATTTGTAACATCTTATGTCATTATTATTACCTATGTTTCACAAATAAATGATTTTGATTTGATTGATTTGAACGCTTGGTGTGCTCATTTCCAGCTATCGATGCAATACATTCACAGACTGCAAAATATTATACGAACTTTGAATGCTATGTCATCTCCGATTCCGACAACGCACCTGCACGGCCTCCATATCGGTGTTATTTCCGCTACAGTACCTAGTCACCGTTCGCGATTTATTCTCCAAACATGTAAACAAATATGAGTATTTGGAAAAATATCTTTAATGCCCACATAATAAAGTTCAGTTTAGGCTACAACTTCAACGATTTCTATAACTTTTTAAATAGTGCTAGTCACAAATTAACTTAATTTCTAAGTACTTAAATAAAGTTGATATTTGTTAACTTGTAATAACAAAAAAATATTAGAAAAAAAAGAGGTATAGTCCAGTGGACAAAAGAATCACAATGGCGGGAAGTACGTACAAGTGAATAGGTTCATTTAGGGTCTTTTCCACCCGTTATTGGAGACCGGAGGCGAGCTTATTGTCATCATCTGGAATGGTGCCCAGATATTGGGCTGCTTGCTAAACTGAGAATCTACTCAGAATTTCCAAATGGAAAACTCAATAATAATAATATAATAATAATTTATTTGTTCAGACAACCATTGATCCATAACATTACATTACATTACATTAAATTTATATTTATATTGTTAGTAAGAACTTAAAAACTATGTTAGTACCTAATAACTAAGAGCGACTTAGTCCTCTGGGTGAGGCTCCACACCAAGGGGCTGTCCAACCTATTGTCTATCACCCTCAGGATGCTGTTACTGCTCCCACGCAATCTGCTTAGCAATGAGGCTGTCTTTTCAATAACACTGCTTTGGTTTTGCTTTGCAATAACACTGCTTGACCCAAGGATCGAACAGGTCAGCGCACATTCCAGGAACCCAAACTTACCCTTTATGACCACTTCTTACTAACCGTCTTCAGAGGAAACATTAAAGAAAATCTTTGAGGAAGCTTTCAAAACAAAACTTTAATTTCGATAGTCTTCGTTGGCAAAGAACGAAAGTACCGACTTCCGAAATTGAAGTAATTTTTCAACTGTATTTCTTGTTAAAAAAGTTATTTCTCGTATCGCCACGACCAAATAACAACCCAGAGAGGAAACTTGTTCGAAGCTAAATTGCGCGCGAAGCCTCACTTACATACTGACAACAGCCGTGCGATTCTGTAACCATCTCACCGTGAAAGCTTTTGTGAAGTGAGAGTGGAGTGAGCTGTCATTCGCTAGGTAAGTTAACTTAACACTATTAAGTGCTCACTTCACTTATGATTTCACGGTGAGATTTTTACAGAATCGATCGGCAGTCTATGCAAACATAGCCGCACCATACAGAGTGCTACAAGGGATCTTTTGGCGCCTGAGTGACACTGACAGGGGGGCCTTGTTGGTAAACATTTGTGAAATTATCACAGCAGCCGGTCGATTCTGTTAGAATCTCACAGTGAGAAGTTAAGTGAAGTGAGCTGTCATTCCATGTGATGCTAGGGATTGACACTAATGACTGCTCACTTTAAGCTCACTTCGCCCAAGTTATCACGGTGAGATTTTTACAGAATAGCACTACAGTACGATTGTGTAACCGTGAAAACTTAGGTGAAGTGAGCGTGGAGCTGTCAGTGTCATCCCACCTGATGCTAGGGATTGACCAAGTATACGTTTACAATCAATGCATCCATCATCTCAATGCATCCAACACACAGCTAGTGGCCAGTGCGTTTTGCGAACCATTTTGCGAACTTGGAGATAAAAACTCACTGTAAAAACGTTTTGGCTTTTGACATTTAGGTTACCGGCGCATAGTCTTACCCAAAATTAAAAAAGAAAACCACGTAAGAAATGGATTTTCATACACTTTTCTCTCCCGCTCAGATGCGTTTTCTCCCCGCATATTTGTTCGATATGCAATGACGTACTTTCTACCGTAAATTTGATAAAGTATCAAGGTACTTTCCAAGCAGGTGTAGTATAAATACGTTTATTTGCGGTAAACATGACGCATGCGTATGAATATTCTAGTCTGGGACTAGTCTCACTACAAACGAGAGGTAAATGACCCTTTTGTATTCAGAAACAAATGCAGTCTTTATGTTAGTAACCGGACTGTATCTGCATTGAATAAAGAAACAAGACAAATGCATCGCGTGCTAAATATTGTGTTTTTCCATTTTGTGTTGTATTTGTGAAGTGAAAACGTCTTTAGCATCGTTGTGATTTGAAACTCAATGAAACGAAAAAGCGACAGTAAAAAGAGATAAACACATACATCTATAGGATTTAACGTGCGAGAGAATGAGACAGAAGGCATTATTAGTTTCTTATATTTGTGATATCCTCTTTGTGCGCTGTCCCTACCCTCTCCCATCTTCATACGTTCGGGAATATTCGTAAGTCTTCGTAGATTGTCGGTACTGCTCTGGGCGCCTAAAATTTTTGAAGGTTTCACTTCTATCGCGTGTGAACTGCACACGTTTTTTTTTTCTTTTTTTTCGTTTGAAAACTTCCCTCTCTTCACTTAATATTTCGTACCTGCTTGCACTTTTGACGACTTACGGAAACGTTTAATATTGGTCTTAAATCACCATCGCCTTAAATAAATAAATATAATCTGTACCACTGATTCCCAAAGTGGTCCAGGTGGCGCACCAAAAATAGAGGATGCTATTTTTTCGGATTTTAGTCGGTTCGATTCCCGGGTATGGCAAGCGTATTTTCAAAAATATTTAAATGCAGTTTTGTTTCTCTTTAAAAATAAAGGAATGTTTCATTTGAGTAAAATTTGCTGTATTCAGTATTTAGAGTACTTTTCCTACAGGTACGCTTCGAAAACTCCACCCTGTATATAACGATCGATAATAGTGAACAAGCGTAGTGTATGATGCATTAATGATTGTTCTTTTCTTCTGTAAATAAAAAGTTTTATTTAGTTTTCGTAATAGCCTGTTGAACCAACACTCAATCTGAATCATTTTGAGGATATTGCTAATCCATTGCATCATATGTTCGAAAAAGTTATCTGCTCAACAACTTATACAACGCAAAGAATGTTGATGAACAGTCAAAATGAAGTCTTTTCCGACTGATGAATGAAGTCGTTTTCTATGATGTCTTTTCCGTCATTTTTGTCTTTTTCGTCGGTTACGGCGAAACATTTCAACGCTAGATTTCTAGAATCATGGTTCAGAATCATATACTGAATCAATGGTAAAAGATTATCACACCCTGATAGGTCGCCAACTTTGAGTGTTTGGAGTCGTTGTTGTGAGTTTTGACTTTCTCACCAGGTTGAGGTATTCTGAATATTATTATGAAGCTAATGGATATGCTTGTTAACTTTTATTTTCAGTGGGTGCACTGGGCACGCCATCTTCCCCTATCCCTTCAACCAGTAAGGGAGTGTTGGAGGACGACCCATCAGCCAACCTGTCAGTACTGAACATCGATAGCGAAGACGATGTAAGTACCACAAAAGATCATGTCTCTGTCTTATGCTCGGTTCGTATGAACAAAAACGAATCGTTTCGCTTACTATTGGTAGCATTTTAAATTTTTTACATTTTTCACATTACCAACAGGCAGGCCTGTTAGTCTAGTGGTCAGGGGCCCTGACTACTATACGCAAGATCGTGGGTTCGATTCCCACCCAGGACAAATGTTTGTGTGATGAGCACGATCATTTGTTCTGTGTCTGGGTGTAATTTATCTATAATATTTGTATGTATTTAGAAATATTATGTATGTTTATCAGTTGTCTAGTACTCATAGCACAAGCTCTGCTTAATTTGGGACTAGATGGCATTGTGTGAAAGTTGTGGAATATATTATTATTATTATTATTTATTGTGAATAGGTTTGTAAGCTAATTTTACCTGTGATAGCGACTTCCGTATATGGGATATGGGAGAATCTACTATGCAAAGTTATGTTTTTGCGGCCGTACTTAGTTGATTTAAAAATTAAAATGGCAGCCATAGTAATACCTTTGGGTTAAGATTCCGTAAATGACGGTTGATTTGTCAAAGACTAAGTGCCGCACTCAGAGACTTCACTTAAAATTAATCATTCATTAACTTTTATTAACCAACATATCTTGGCACAAATGTCAACAAAAGTGTTTTCAATCTGACATATTTTTGACTGACTGCGTCCCAATTTATACTTGTCAATTAAAGTTAATGATTGATTAATTTTAAGTAATTACTCTGAGTACCGGGGTATGACAAAGACATTTATTCGTCGGATATGATAGGTACAAAGTTGGTTGGTATGTATGGATAAGTTCTGGACACTTCCGCCGCTAAAATGTCGATACAACTGATCGTATTACTTGCCCTTATTGGGTTGGACAACGGTGAGCAGACACACTGGCGCTGATTCCTTTGTTCACAAGCTAAACTAAATTTAAGTTCAGTGCATCTTTTTCTTTCTATTTCATTAATAAAAGGACAGAAGATAAATATTAGTTTAGTCCTGTCAAATTAAGATACTCCATAGACAAGTTTAGACGTGATTAAAAAATTGGCAGTTAAAATTACGTCAATTTACGTCAGGCGCAGACTAATTTGATAGGACTAAACTAATAGGTATTTATCTTCTGTCATTTTCTTGATGAAATAGAAAGAAGAAGATGGACAGAACGTCACAAGGGAATCGTAGCCATTGTATAATTATGCAGTTCAAAAATCTAGTTTTTCTCATTGCAGGATACAATATCACAACAGAATATTGTAACCAGACGCGTCAGTGAAACTAGAAGACTAGAAGAATCACAGGTAATACTTCCATTTGAAGGTTTTCTTTAGCAGTAATGACCCAGTAGTAACGGCTGCGACTTTCGAGTTGTAGGTCGAACTCAGACAGGCACCTTACTTTATGTAAATCATTTCAGCACCACTGCTCTCAAAACGGTGAAGGAAAACATCGTGAGGAAACCGGCATGTCTTAGAACCAAAAATTCGAAGACATGTGACATCTAACACCCCGCACTGGGCCCGCGGGGAAGATTACGGCCCACTCCCTCTCAATAAATCAATCAATCAAAAGTGATTTATTTTAATTGGGCTGAGAATCAACACTTCTTGAACGTCAAAATTACATAAGACAGTCCTGCAAAACGAAGAGAGGAGAGGAGAGGAGGCCTGTGTCCTAGCTGTAGAAACATAGGCTTATCACGTCTCGTACAACCGAGATATTTAACCCAAACCCCTCAATCTTCCAGATAAACTACCAACCCCTAAAGAACCAAGCCTCCACGGACGCCACATCGATGTCAACCCTGAACTCAGACCCCGAAGACCATGATAACACATTGATAGATGACGGCGATGGTGCCTCGACCTCGTGTGACGTTCTCTCGCTGCAGTTTGACGAGACGTCTATAGCCGCGAGCGAAGACCTGTCAGTGTACTGCGGGACGTTGAAGAAGACAAAGAAGATTAGGAGTAAGGAGGAGAAGCAGTTGAGGGATCTCGATATGTGGCAAGCCAGTAATGTTGAGGTTATGCAGGTTAGTTTAAATTACACTTTTTTTGAAGTTTTTTTTTTTTTTTTCAGTAGGTAGGCTAGGAAAGCGGTTCCGTCAAATTATATCGTTATCGTGTGACTGTTCACCGCTTCTTAGGAAACCAAAGCTTTACTCATGCAATTCAATTCAACATTATAAAGGCGGAAGTTTGTGTGTGTGTCTGTATGTTTGTTACTTCTTCACGCTCTAACGGCTGAACGGATTTGGATGAAATTTGGTACACAGATAGTTCATAACCGGGATTAACACATAGAATACTTTTTATCTCGATATTCAGTGAATATCGAGAATAAGTGTTCTCGATATTTATAGATAGTTAAAACTGTCCATTAGTAATTGTTATTAATGTCAATCAGTTAAGTCTCAAAAAATGCAGGTATGTTAAAAAAGTGGGACCCCTTAATTTGAAAATTGACTAAATTGACATTGAGTGTCAATCAATGTCGCAATTTGATTTTCCATTACAACTCATCTTCATCTGACAAGCCTTTTCCCAAACTTTGTTATGGTCGGATTCCAGTCTAACTTGATGCAACTGAAAACCAGGTTTCTACACGGAGCGATTGCCTATCTGTACTCCACAACCCAATTACTGGATAACACGTTAAGACCCTTAGTAAGACTGGTTGTCAGACTTTCGAGCTTCTGACTACCCATAACAACTGTCAAAGTTCTACAAATTACAGCCGGAACCAACGTCTTAACGTTCTTTCCGAGGCACAGAGGGGTCTCGGTATGTAAATATGGTCACCTATCCACAGACAAACCGCGGCAAGATCTGATCGATCGAGCTGTGCGGCTGTTATTATTTAGCCACGGGCCCCTCCCTCTAAAACCAGCATCATACAACATAATGTGTATTCCAACAGAATCTCCTAAGCAGAAGTGGCACTCTAGACGATCAAATAAAATGGGAAGCGATCGCCACAGCCCGAGGTTTATGCACACTCAAGGACAGCTGCACCTGCGACGACTGTGTGAGGGCGAAGTACCTCGCAGGAGTCACGGACGGGGACGGAGGCCTGGGCGCTGCGCCCCTCTTCAACGCCATCAGTGTTGGCTGCATTGTTCAATAAAAGTATTGTAGTGCTACAAGTATCTTTTGACGCTTGAATGAAATTGACAGGTGGACGCTGTTGGTAAAATTATTGTATTGAAAAACCAAGATGGCGGTGTTAGTACCGGTTTTGACCACGCGCCAAAAGATCCTTGTGCAACTGTAGGTAATAAGGGCTGGTTAAAAAAAGAATGGGTGATTTCAGGCCAGTATTTTGCAAGGACAATGTGTGTTTTTTAAGGTTGGTAGCATTGGTAAAGATGTGTGGTTTTGTATTTTTTCGTGCTAGCAACTCGTGGTGGGTTGGTTTTGAAAACTCTGCAGTTCCGATTTTTTTTTTTCAATTCATATTTCTAAACCTCCTTTTAATATATCAATGTTTCTAAATAATATTTTTATCATCTACGTAATATCAAAAACATTGTTTTTTTAAATAATATGATTTATGTTGAAAGTAGTTCTGCAGTAACTTTGCAATATTACTTTCCACAAATATAATGCGTGTGGATTTCTGCAGAGTTTTATGTGTATAGTAAAAGAAAGGTTAGGCTGAGTGCAAAGTGAGAATACAACTATTCATGTGTTAGCTACGTAAAATTAGCCTTATTTTAATCTCTGTATAATCACATATACCCTAGACAAATTATTATTTTTTTGATCAAGCAATTTTGAATGGCGTTCTTGCGTATCTTATTATTAAGCAAACCTCAGGAATAATATCTAGGTATACACGACGACATATCAAGCTATACAATTTCCAGTATAAGCTGACTTCTCATTGTACGAAAAGCCTATACAATGCGAGGTTAGCTAAAACTGGAAATAAGTCTGATATGTCGCCGTGTGTACTTGAACATAAAAAGACTTCGTTTCATATTAAGATGTGAATGAACACCAGCCGTGCGATTCTGTAACCATCTCACCGTGAAAACTTGGGTGAAGTGAGCGTGGAGTGAGCTGTCATTAGGGATTAACACTATTGACACTGCTCACTTCTTGCTCACTTCACTTATGATTTCACAATGAGATTTTGACAGAATCGACCGGCATTTGTAAGTATTGCTTTTGTGTGAGATATCTTTTATTCCCACGGCAAAAATCAATGTGTATCTTATATACCTAAATATATTAAATAATATTGACATTTTACTAGTCTGATATTTCAGGAGGCTTGCCTTCTATGTAGCTTGTGATAAATCAATGTTTAGTCAATTTAGTTATGTGTAATTAAATATAAAAATGTACCTATAATACTTTATAATAATGATATCATGTACGGAAAAATTCAAATTATTTAGGAATACTTTCTCTGCAAATTTTATTATGATATTATCGTATGCGGAAAAATTATATTGTTTAGCAATACTTTCTGAAAATTTAACAGTATTACCTGATGTCTATTATTTTTTTTTTTTTTTTATAAATATGGATTCTGCTATTTAATTAATTAATGCAACTGTAAATAAGCTCTGTTTCTTTATGACGCAAAGTACAAACCGCAAGAGTTAACTTGAAACTTTGCTCGGATTACGTTAGCGCGCGGTACTGAGGCGTTGATGGCGAAAGTGTTGTCTTGCGTATTGTATTATGTATGTTCCTAAACTATTGTCAAAAATATTATTATTTATTAGTCCTCGTCAAAGAGTTAACAAATAAAAACCCTTTACATTGTGGTAAAATAGAGCAATGGAGTACCTATTTTACCCAAAACTGAAAAGATATGTGTTTATATTTTGGTTAGTGTTTGCAATTGTTATTTATTACTTTATAGTTAAAATATATAAAGTAGATAGTCTGATTTTTTAGCGTAGATACATATAAGAACGGTAACAACTTTTCTCTGGTAATCATATTATTAACTGCCATAGTTTCCAAAGAATCATAGCTTAATTCAATTTTACTACTTTTGTACTAAACATAATTGGAATTTAATTTATAAGATTAGCTTGTTGTCTTAATGTTATTATTGTTGTTGAATTGTCAAAATGAAAAGTTTGTAATTGCAAGCGTGTGTCGCATTATGCTGCATTTGTTGTGAATGTTATGATTTCAATGGCGGCTGCAGACTCCGGAACGCAGCTGCAGAGTGCAGACCGCAGGTGTGACCGCAATATACAAACTATTAGAGTAACTTACGGTCTACAGTAATCTGCAGTTGCGGACTGTTGAAGTCTGCAGTCTACAGTCAACAGCCGCCACTGGAATCCTAACTTCATGAATTTTCCCAATCATGATTATTATATTATTAGAATCACGTGAATTATTCTCAATCTTCAAGCGATTTGACAAAATGGCCTCTGTGTAATTCCGTGTAAGACTGAAATATACACACTTATAGTGTATTTAAATAGGAATATGGGAGGTATGAGAGTGAAACAATGCATATTTAAATGGAAAACCACTGTTTCATGGCTACTTTGCAGTGGAAGCTGTATTTGTGACTGGCTTTATGAATCATGCAAGAAATATGGGCCATTTTTGACTGCAATGTAAGTAAATGACCTTTTATTCTAGCGTCTGCCCACAAGTGTGTACTTCGATCAACAATAGTACTAGATTTCCGATGAGCGCATCAAAAAACGGCCAGAAAAATAAAACCTAAAACAATGTTGTGGTGTTGTTTTGCAACATACTTTTTTCAACCTTATTCTTTATGCTTAGAAATTATGTTTTATTTCTCCATAAACATATTTGTTGTATTTTAAAAATACGTTTGTGTTTTAATGAAAGTTGAAAATATATTGCAAACGATAATACTCGTAAACTTTATGTTTGAGTTAAGGTTTATAATCAAGTTGCAATCGCGTCCACGTGAGCTATGTGTTTTTGTTCCTAATCCTTAATCTAGTGATATTGTTGATCGAAGAGTGTATATCTATAAGTACTGTGTTCTAGTATAGTAAGTAGTAGGTTAGTAGTGCTCTTTTTAAAATAATCTTTTTGGGAGTTTTTGTCACCATTAAAATTATTGTCATCAATTACTGACACTGTCTCACCTAGAGACACACAGGGGCAATCACGAGGTATTGCTACGGTGACATTGATGTAGCGGCATCTACATCGCCACATGCGAACTACGCATCATACTGACGTCACACATAATCCTACATCGCGCAAGCAGAGTTTACCGCGCAACTAGCATATAATACAAAATCCCGACATCAATCGTCGGCCAGAAGCCCACCAGACATGACAACCGTCTGGTCGGAGGATCCCCCTTTTCTATAGAGTATGAGTGAACTTTACACGTTGTTTCTCACACCTCTATACAACCATCTAAGTATTTCATCACATTTTCAGATAAAAACCCACTTCGTAGACTGTACTTCGAGAGAAAATTAAGTAAGTTCACCATTCTAGTATAGTTTTACAATACTCTGGGTAAACGCTATTATAAGGTAAGGTCCAAAACGTATTCCTGCTGGCGGGAATTTAAACCTACACGTAGTTTTTGTCAATGCAATGAATTTCGCAATATTCACCTACAGGTTAGGTTTTCATAGAACAAGTAGCTATAATATGTGTGTTATAGGACTAATATTGTAGGTTTTCTAGTAAACACAAGTATTACGGAATGTGAATGATCATTACTTTTTTTTATGCCCAGAACGTGAACTGTCAAAGACTCTTAATTAATGAGTATGGTGAAATGCCAGCAAATGCCAACTGCACAGTCGACCGAAACGTCGATGACAATTTGATCTTGAGTTGGCCTAATGTAGTACGGAGTTACAATAAAATAAGAGGCCGGCTTATAATGCACCCTAATTGCGTATCACACTATCAAACTCAAACTGAATCATTTTGAAGGATATTGCTAATCCATTGCTTCATATGCTCCAAAAAATTGTCTGCTCAACAACGTAAATAACGCAATGAATGTTGTTTACCTGTCAAAATGAAAATGATTCGGTGCCGATACTAGTGGTGCCCAGTAGTATAGGCACTGAATTACGAGTTGTAGGTCGTGGGTTCCCATCCAGGCAGGCGCTTCACTTTGTGGCCTTTTTTTGGGTGGGAAATCATCAAATAACTTCTCCCGCTCTGGGCGGAGCGCGGGGGCATGTCAGACTTTTACTGACTAAAACCCACCCGTGTTCCGTCAGTTGCCTGTGCTAGGAGCCACGGTAACTCTTTCGAACAATCCGCGACCCTGACAGGCATCGGCCCTAACGGACTCCATCAGTTACAGCTGAATTCTCTTTGAAGCGCGCGTGGAACACAACGCGCCGTCGACCCGGGCCTTGTCCTTACCGGACGGCAAGCTACCCATTGCTCGCCGTCCGCAAGCCGCTCCTACAGACTCGACTCTCGATTCTCGACGTCCAGGGCGTCTCCTGCGGTGACTAGGGATGTGAGGGCGCAAAAATTGCCTCTCCAGTCTCCCTAACACGTTCCACCCCCTCCTTCGCGAGCACTACTATTTCACAGAAGGAAGTGACGGCTTCCCATGCACTCTCACTCCGTAGCATGTGGTATGGATCAGGGCCGGACGTGAAAGATCACCGCCGGGCGGACGCGGCGTTGCTCCGCCCAAGTCGGGTAGACTTCGTCCCATTTCTCCACCGTGTCCTCCAAGCGATCCACAAAATGGTAACGCCCGGGCGTTTCCTCCCGCCTTTACTTTGTTCCCGATTTTATAACGATAAAGGAAAATATCGTGAGGGAACTGGCATATCTTACCTACACGGAGAGAAAAATCTTAGAAAAATTACTGTGCTGTCTCATAATCTGAGTGCATTTGAGTGGTAATGCAAATATTAACATATTAGCACAGTAAAAATTCTTATGCTGTACAGTAAAATTTATTGGACAAATAATGAATTTTTCCCAATCTCACTTAGAAAATTTTCTGTGGACTTCACTTGCACTCACTTACAGTGACGAGCACAGTCATTTTTCTAAGAATTTTCTTTCCGTGTACAACCAAAAATTCGAGGTCATGTCGCATCTCCAACCCGCACTGGACCCGCGTGGTAGACTACCACCCACCAACCCACTCCCCCTCGAAGAGAGGCGGCCAGTGTCCCAGCTGTGGGAACATTATAGGCTAATTAAGCTACTGCAGTGCTATTCTGTACAAATCTCACCGTGAGAACTTAGGTGAAGTGAGCTCTGACATTCCGTAATGGTAGGGATTGACACTATTAAGTGCTCACTTCACTTATGATTTCACGGTGAGATTTTTACAGAATCGACCGGTTGATCGTGTTACGCAATTACGCCGCAGGTTTTGTTACCACTGACGAGAGGCCTACTGTGCTATTAAGTGTTTTGTTTTGCCCATTGTTGTTTATTGCGAAAATGGGATGGTCTTAATTGCCCTGTATAGTTCCATGTCCATCCAGCACTGGAACTATTGTGGCTCTCACACATAGAGACCACTAGAGAGCGTGTAGGCCGATTTCTTCGAAGCACACGACTCACTACCGCGGGCCGGGGATGAGGAAGAACGCGCGGCTGCAATTGGTCAGTTCAAGGTCCAGTTGCGTCGGTATACCTATCGTTAGGGCTGCTCTACTTCCTTAAGGGAAAATAGTCTTTGCTCTCACACTTCTAGTGGATGAGATGCTTTAGAACAACCATGTTTTTGGAGTCAACGTTCATGGGCTTTGATATATTTAAACCCCGCCTTAATCTGAGTACTAGTATTAGTAACGTGGTGATTTTTATGTATAACGGTCGTAGATTTATCATTTTGATTTGATTAATGTTATAAATTACCTATACTCTGTATTTATTATTTGCTAGACCAAAATGACAGTTGATCATTACATTAATGTCAAAGGTCGTTAGCAGCTTAAGTTTTAGTTTAGAAAAATTAAAAATCAGAGTTTATAATATTACTGGAATTAAAGGTGGTCTTTAATTATGCGAAATCATTATGCTTCTGTTATGGTGGGTCCACACGATACAGACTTCTATAGAATTTTGTCTATGCAACAAAGCAGTTGTTTTTTTTTTTTTTGCTTGGACTCCATAGTTTGTTCAGATATCTGTACGAACAAAAGTCTGTATCGTGTGGACCCACCACAAGGTTCAATTGTACAGACAACCACATAACAATGGTAAACTTTTAATATTGAGTCAAGCGTGTATATGCCGTAGCAGTTAGGGTGTTTTTCTTAGCGCCAGTCATTTATTAAAACTAGGCTGAGAATCAGCACTTTTCGAGCGTCAAAATTACATCAGACGGTCCCCCAAAACGCCCGCCCTTCATCACTTCCTAGTGGCTAATTGCATACCACACTATCAGTAGCAATGGATTTCAATTTGACAGTTCAACAACATTCATTGCGTTATTTACGTTGTTGAGCAGACACATTTTTCGAACAAATGGAGCAATGGATTAGCAATATGCTTCAAAATTATTCAAATTGAGAGTTATAGTGTGTTATGCAGTTAGGGTGCTAGTTACTAGGAAGCGAAAGCACTAGGAGCTAGTGCTTTCGCTGGGGAGAAGTGGCGCAACAAACTCCCCAGCAGTGTCACTGGTGTGCGGTTGCCTCTATAAGTAAAGGTACTTTCAGACTTTTAATCGCCCCGGGTGTGACTACCGTTAACCCTTAAATGCATGATTTATTTTATCGTATTGCAAAAAATGCTATTGTATAGGTATTTATCTATAGAATTTAGATAATAAATATATAATAATTATACAATAATATTAATATTCATAGAGTATATATATTGTTTTGACAAAAAGAGGTGCAATCAGAAACTCACAGCTATCACATTCTTAAAAAAATTAAATGACGTACTTTGTTGCCATATGGCAACATTATGCATTTAAGGGTTAATATCTCTTTTCAAAGCCTTTTCTTTCCATCTTCTGTCTTAAAGATTCCTGCACGTTGCAAAGATCCACAAAATATGGGAAAAAAATATGTTCGGAGTGAATGTGCAGATGAAAAGATTGTAAAGAAATGTATTTTTACATGTAAACTTTGTAGATAATCAACGATTTCTGAATATAATGTGTGTGTTTATGTATCATTCATAGGGAGGACGCTTAAATAACAATCGTGTTTAAAAACTAGAACAGAGCTATTAGTAAAAGTTGTAAATCAGTGGTCAGCTCTGTTTCTCTGAGACTTGTGTTTTGGGCTCCAGCGATAGTCAATATTTACGATCCAAAATGAGGCATAACTATGAGCTTTAAGCACGAAGTAATCGAAACTAATAAGCTTACTGAAGAACCACATTAAAAACGCCAGCAAAGAAGCATTAGAGCGTCTTCTCAGACATTATAAAATATAATTTAACAATTACCTACTCACTAAATGTCAAGTATATGTCATGTAATATACAGGTAGATATACGTATTAGTATAGTATATATATATACCTTATTAGGTATAGTTTCATACTGTGTGTTTTGTAACGATTTGGCTCGATGGTTATCATATTACTGTTATTATGACACTTTAAAACGCACATTACCTAGATACTTGAAATAACATTTTGAAACAGAATACCTACACTCTTTTAATACACGTCTATATCAATCCATTCAGCCTATCGCAGTCCTTTGCTGGACATAGACCTCTCCCAGACTGCGCCACAACACTGTCCTCCGCCTTCCGCATCCAGTCGGTGCCAGCCACCCTTTTAAGGTCGTTGGTCCATCTGGGGGGCGTCCCACATTACGCTTTCCGATACGCGGTCTCCACTGCGTGACACGTCTGCTCCATCGGCCTTCGGTCCCTCGACAAACATGGCCTGCCCAGTATTACTTCAGCTTACTTTGCAAGCTATGTCCGATAATTTAATTCCTGATTTTATCCTTCAAGGAAGCTGCGAGCATAACGCTCCATAACGCGCTAAGCGAACTTAAATTTGTGAACCAGCCCGACTGTCAGTATCCACGTTTCAGCACCGTATGTCATAACGTCATCAAACATTCTGTCTTTGAGATAAAAAATCATTTAAAAAAATAAACTTAATTTTCTAGGAAATTAGCCGGTCGATTCTGGAAAAATCTCACCGTGATAACTAAGTGAGGTTAGAGTGAGCTGTGAGTCATGCTGATGCTAGGGATTGAGACTATTGACGACTCACTCCACGCTCGCTTCACCCAAGTTTTCACGGTGAGATGGTTACAGAATCGCACGGCAGTACTAGTACTGCCGTGCGATTCATTAAAATCTATGTTGATAACTCTAGACTTATCAACATAGATTTTAATGACTGTATTTGAGAATAAACTATTAAAATGTGCTTTACGTTCAGTTTTACGCAAGTCAAGCGACTTACGTACTAATTATTAAGTATAGGTAACTAGTATTTATATTTAATTAAAGAGAATAGATGAGAAATTTTCGAATCAAACACAGAAAACGACAATATTGTTGTCATCTGCAATGGATTTTTTAAATTACTTACTTAAATATGTTCAATAAAAAACTAACTATCGAGCCACATCATATTTTGTATTGAGTGTGTACTTATGATATTACAATTTACAAGCCTTTTAGTATGGTTCCTATACAATTTCTTACTGTCAATGTGTGGTAAATTTTCTATAATTCTACAGCTGTCTTAGCAACTTGAATAGTGTGTGCAAGATAAATGTTAAAAACCAGCTTCAATTGTTATTAATGTGTTTTTTTATTGATGAACTTCACAAATAGTATACCTAATATTTTTTTATTGCAGTTATATCTAGATTTTATCGCAAAGTGTGTAGTAAAATCATTGTCTGCTGTGTGTGTACCTATAAACACAGTTTGTTATTGATTTATTTAGACACCTAATATTTTTCACCCGTTATTTCCTTGTCTTCTTTTAATCAATTTTTCAAAACTATGCAGTGCCACTTATAGTTGTAAAAGATGATTATGGAGTATTTTTATTACGTCGACACTTACATTTGAACAATTACGGTCAATTACCTAGTTGTTTTATTAATTCCACATCAAAAATGCTTAGTTTTTATACATATTTGTGCATTCTAAATCACATATGATACAGTGGCGCCATCTTGTGGAAGTGAAACTGCAGAGACTGCATTTTTACCCTTAAGCGCTAAAACTGTTAGTAGACAAATAAATATGATTGTTTCATGAAACACCTTTATCTTAGCAGCAATAAAAATATATTTGTGCGTCGATGCATCGACGGTGTATTTGTTCGCTTAAAACAGTGTTGTGTTGTATTAAATTATTGTGCTGTCAGATTTTATTTGTGTTTTATTCATCATATTCATAATTATTATGGCTGATTTTTCAATCATGTGATAACTTTATTCGAGGAATAATTTTGAAATTAATTCATACAATAACTGTCAAACGGTTATTTTATCCCTCGATTCTGATTTCATCTGGCGATGAAAAAATCAGACTTTATTGAACTTTCCTGTGATTATTAAACCATTGAGCTATATAACTATAATTCAATGTATTAGACTATGAGGAGTCATCAGCAAACAATTTGTTTTTTTAAATCGCCGCGCCGCACAGTGGGCTGAAATTCAACTTTCATAGACATTTTCATTTAATTTTTTGAATGGCTGTTTTTTTGCATGGATGTGCTTCGGAAGACTAAGTATATGCTTATAAATATAAAATTTACGGAAAAAGATTGCAAACGGCTCACAAAGAATTTTTTTTTGAAAATGTTGTATGGAGTTGACATTAAAATCGACGATAACTCAGCTATCGCACAATTGCGCCTTATTTCCTCGTAGGTGTTTTTACTACCATTTATTTAGGATTTTTTGGCATACTACTTAACCCGGGCACTGGTGCGATTTATTTTTTAAAAATCCTTAAATATTTATTTTTTTTTGTACTATGTTTCGATCTTATGTAAAGGTTAACATAATATGAAGTACCTAAGTCACGTCTAAATTATAATTGTTCTAATTTCTGTTCACTCTTGGTGAAAGTGGACCTGTGCCCCTGTAGTAAGGACTTTATAGGCTGCTGAGCCAAATAGTAAGAGTCTTAATTATTGAAATGCTAACAAAAATTATATCTTCAATATAAGATTTTATTATATTAAAAGGAGGCAAAAAATATAAACTATTTGAATACATCCTAAAATAAAATATCTTGAAGATATTATTTATTCAATTAATACGTAAATATATACGGTGAACATGTATGTAACAAAGAAGGTAATCACGAAATCGGGTATTAACTAGTTGAAGACGTCAATTAGTTAATGCCATAAAATTACTAAACGACTTAAAAATAATTCATATTTTTTTTGCATTAATCGATATTTTTACGTCATCATCAATAATAATAATTACCGGACAATGCAATCTTTTGAGATTTTTAATGCTACCTTCATTATGAAATTAAATGAAATACATTAGGAAATTTTCTAATGGGTAGAATATTAGTTACTAATTAGCTAACGACAAGAGTATTAAGTTAACGTTTTGAGGGTAATTAGTAAATTACGTGCAATCATTTAAGATTTTTAATGCTACCTTTAATATGAAATTATATGAAATACATTAGGAAGTTTTCTAATGGGTAGAATATTAGCTACTAATTAGCTAACGACAAGAGTATTAAGTTAACGTTTTGAGGGTAATTACTAAATTAGGTATGTCTACTTCACCGTATATAAGGAAGTGCAAACCGAATTAATGCAGTTTGATTTACGCATTGAAAGTTAGTACAACATTAATTGATATTTAAACATGGAAAGTATCGTAACCAATCTGGACTTGTTTGTTATTTTACAAAGTTTAGAAAAAACATGTGATTACAATCTTTTATTCGAGGCTGTAGTATCTCGACTCAATTGCAGCCTAAGTGAAGAAGATCAAATGACTTTACGAGAATTTAGTCGAAGATTTGTAAACTCAGTAGCAAAGCGTTGGAAATCAGCCCACCGAAAGATGGAACTTTTTAGACAAGATTATGGCAGTTGGCTTGAAGCTGAAGTTGACTGGCCTAGCTGTATTAAAGAAAACGTTCCAGAACCTCAAGCATCATCGACAGAACAGGAAGAAGGTGCTAGTGCGTCTATTTCCGAGCCATCAACATCGGTTGGGACTATGACGAAAAGAAAATACATTTCTAAAATACCTTTTGAAGAGTTGGGATCTAAACAGAAGAAGAGACGGAGTTCTGAATATATAAACAGCGAATCCAGTGAACTTTTACATGCAGCCATATCCAAAATGAAACAAACTGGTCAAGAGAATTTTGCTTCCGTGATAGAACATTTGCTAAAGCACCCAGAAACTGTTGAAAAGTTTCACGACCTCATTAAAAAACCACTGACTACGTTCACACCTCAGAAGGCACTTGGTTTATTAATATCACTTCACCTATCAAAGTGGCAATATATGACGTTGAGAGAGTCAACCATCCGAGAAGGTCTAAAGAATATGTACCCTTCCTATTACCGTATACAGAAAGAAAAACAAGAGTGTTATCCACCTGAACCAAAAAAATATATAACAGTTACTGACTCTTCTGCCAGAATTACACTGCAAGCTATTTTAGATTTAACAGCGAAACGGATTTCAAAAACTTTGCCTGAAAATATTCAAAACAAACAATTGCAGTTGATCAGCAAGTGGGGTTTCGATGGTGCATCAAGCCAGAGCAGATACAAGCAAAAGATGGATTCCGCACATGATGATTCCAGTATATTTATGACTTCATTGGCACCATTGAAAATGACTTGTGAAGGAGCGACAGTATGGGAGAATCCGAAACCCTGCTCGGCAGCATTTTGTCGTCCAGTGCAGTTTACGTTTGTTAAAGAAAGTGAAGCAGTAGTAAAGGAAGAAGAAAAAAGAATAAAGAACGAAATAGAATTTCTAAGACCATCTGTTTGCGAAAGCAATACAATTGACCACAAGCTTATGTTAACTATGGTTGATGGTAAAATATGCACATATCTTTCAGATGCGAAATCTTCAGCAACATGCTATCTTTGTTTAACAAAGCCATCTGAGATGAATAAGTTGACAGAAGTGAAAGTCAAGCCAATATCAGAGAATATGATGGAACTTGGACTTTCTCCACTTCATGCGCGCATAAATATGATGCAGTGCCTCTTGCATATTGCATACAGATTAGATTTCAAGAAGAGCGCTGCTAGAGATGCTGACCAAGAATTGATGAAGCAACGACAGAAGATGATTCAAAACCGGTTTAAAGAGGATCTAAATCTGCTTATTGATGTGGTTAAACAAGGACACGGAACAACCAACGACGGAAACACAGCCAGAAGGTTTTTTGAATTCCCCGATAAAACTGCTGAAATAACGGGGCTGGATATAGAACTTATCCGCAGGTTTGTTGTAATTTTACAGACCATAACATCAGGTGAACATATAAAGGTAGAAAAGTTCAAGGAGTATACATGGCAAACTGCTGAGAGGTTCTTGTCAATATATGGTTGGTATAATATGCCTGTTACTGTGCACAAGATATTAATACATGGAGCAGAGATTATAGCTCATAACGCAATCGTACCTATTGGGAGTCTTTCTGAGGAGGCATCGGAAGCTCGCAATAAAGATTTCAGAAGACTAAGAGAGCACCATTCCCGCAAAAAGAGCAGAGTATGTTCGAACGAGGACATTTTCAATTTCCTTCTCCTTTATTCAGATCCACTTATTTCAGCGACAAGGCCTACTATGGATGCAAAAAAGAAAAAAGCCTTGTTTGAAGAAGTATGGGATTTATTAAATATTCAAGAACCAGACAATCAAATAGAGTTCTGCGATATCACTAATTTGGATCCTGAATCGTCAGATTCTGATTCTATCAGTAGTGATGATGATTCGGAGTAGATAATTAAGTGCTTTATCCATTATTTAATTCTTTTTAAAATAATTTAGTTTATATAATTATTTTTCATTATCTTTTAATTTATAATAATATATAATATTAAGTATTTCCATTAGATCTTTTTTTTTTAACTTTTTTATTGATCATTAAATGTTATATTCAAGATATAATTTTATTGTTACATATATTCAAATTGTTTATATTTTGTTTGCATTTTAATATAATAAAATCTTATATTCAAGATATACTTTTATTTAATGATATATTCAAACAGTTTATAGTTTTTGTTAGCATTTCTATGGTTAGAGTCTTTCTATTCGTCAGCAGCCTTTATTTAAATCTTTATTTTAAATAAGATGTTAGTATACAAATACAAACGTGATCATGTCGTCCTCGTAATGCTATCAATACTAACTAATTTATTATTAAGGGGCACAGGCCTACTATCACAGAGATTGAACAGTAAATTATTCAATGAACCATTATAAAAAAACTACCAAGACTTTAGTCCCCAATTTATCTGTCATTGATCTAGACGTGACTTAGGTACTTCATATTACGTTAACCTTTACCTAAGATCGAAACATAGTATAAAAATAAAAATAAAAAAATAAAAATATTTAAGGATTTAAAAAAAAATAAATCGCACCAGTGCCCGGCTTAAGTAGTATGCCAAAAAATCCTAAATAAATGGTAGTAAAAACACCTACGAGGAAATAAGGCGCAATCGTGCGATAGCTGAGTTATCGTCGATTTTAATGTCAACTCCATACAACATTTTCAAAAAAAAATTCTTTGTGAGCCGTTTGCAATCTTTTTCCGTAAATTTTATATTTATAAGCATATACTTAGTCTTCCGAAGCACATCCATGCAAAAAAACAGCCATTCAAAAAATTAAATGAAAATGTCTATGAAAGTTCATTTTCGGCCCACTGTGCGCCGTAACAATGCCACGGCCGTAGAACCTCGTAGGTAGAGCTGGCCCATTGAGATAGGTATTATTTTTTATGTCTATGAGCTGGCCTAATGGCCTAAAGCCCCTTGCGATTCGTTACACGAAAATCACTTTTTTATAGCGAACAAAGCTAACTAACCAAGAATAATTTCAAATTAAAATTTCAGAGATAATTGTTTGATATTTAAAATTGAAAACCAAAATATCTAAACTTAGCTCCTTCGATAAGGCTTCGATCGAAACTGCTTTTTCATCACGTTGATTTTGCAATTCATTTCACGTCTACTCTGTACGCCGCGTTCCTGTATTTTTATTCTGCATACAGTTTAACTTTTATCAACGTATCCTACACTCAAAGTGCAAATGTAATGCTGCTATCTCTTTCTACTGCTCTCTTATGTTCAAAATCCCATTTATTGCTGCCGAAACTACCTTCACCACAGATTAACAAAAATAACTCAGTTTGGTGGTCAACAAAAAGTGCATCGCGCCGAAACTGTGTAATATCCTATATTAAAACTAAAACACGCAACATCTTTAGTTAAAAACAGAAAAATGAGTGGTCCAAACGGGATGTTGTATGGTGGCGACGAAATAGGCGCGTTAGTGTTCGATCCTGGGCATCATTCGCTACGCGTTGGTTATGCCCAAGAAGATACTCCTAAGGCTGATATACCGGCCGTGGTTGGTGTAGGACCTGCCACACATATCCCTGATGCTGAGGAGAAGGTTCCAGACGGGAATATCACGCAGTCCGGTAAGATTTTTCTACCAAATTATGTAAAAGACTACGGCATCTTTCTTGTTGTGATCAGCTAATTCAATTTGGTACAAAACAGTCTTTAGGAGTTTATAAGTTCAATTTTTGCCTGTATTATATGTTTTTTCGTCATCCAGAGGCATAGAATAACTAATTCTGCGGTCCGTGAGGTTTTGTTTGTTGACAAAACAAAGAAAATTCAAGTGCAACAAGCTATGTTGAACTTCTATTTCTGAAGTTATAAGATTGTGCTCAAAATGAAACAAATGAAACTATGTTTGTTTTATCAGTTCTAAGTTCTCTGAATGAAACTATGTTTGTGTTATCAGTTCTAAAAATAAATTTATGAAGGTTCTTACATTTATCAGCAAACTAAACTCAAGTAACAACATCAACAAACATCACATCTATCAAAACACATCATATCAAGGAACTTCTACTGTAGCATAATCATTCTGGTTGGCAAACAGTTTTAGAATTTTAAAATAATTTGCATAGTATGGATGCTGAGTCCTCCGAAAATCATCTATTAGACCACCATACATAAATGACAAAAGAAAGAAAAGACTTATATGTATACAGGTGGCATGGACATTGATGCGCAACCATGACTCCAGCAAATGATTCTATACCCCTAGTGTAAAAATGATTTGTCAGTTATCAAAAAAAAAAAAACTACAGTTTCATAGAAAAGTGCAAGTGCTATGTGGTCAAAATATATGCCAGTTGTTATTTATTTCTTTAATCCAATGAATAATTTAAATGGAGGTGTGTTCAGAATCATACAACGTGTAATGTTAAATGCGCAAAACCTCAGACACCCCAACTGATTTTTAATTCAATTGACCTATTTCAGAGAGAAAATAAGTCATTAAAAAATTGTAAAGGTTTTATGTGCTGTTTTAGTTTTACTGGCCATTTATTATTTATTTAAACTTTTCGCACACAAAAAAGGTACAAAGGCGGACTTAATGCCTTAGGCATTCTCTACGAGTCCAACCAAGGGTGGTGAAGAGATTAGATGGCAGGTGACCTATTAATAAATAGACACGGCAACGTTTTAATGCAGATTTTTTGAAAAATGTGACCTTTATTAAAAATTGGTTCAATTAATTCTGCTCGTTATTCTGATCAAACTATTTTCAGGTTTTGCGCATTTAATGTTACACGTTGTATACTGAATCCGTGGTAACAGGTTACGCATTGATGTCCCTACCACCTTGTCTGAAAGCAGTATATTGTAGCTTACATCATGCAGTGTTTTAATAATAATAATCATTTTATTATCAGGCAGCTACAGCCCATAGATAAAATACACAAAATAATCTTATACAATAATAAACGAATACATAATAAAAACCTGAAAACTATGACTATACACGTAACATTGTTGGTGTCGTGTTTGTGTGTAGAAGCAGCTCTGTTAATGTCTACCATAGTTTATCATCCTAACTTTACACCCTTAGGATCAAAAGCAGGCGGTGAGCTCCGCCATTATATAGATGTGACCGAGCTCCACGTGCCCCGCGCCGGCATGGAAGTACACACATACATGAAGGACGGACAGGTCGACAACTGGGATCTGTTTGAGAAGATGCTGGATTACTGCTATGCTAAGGTTTGTTTGCCTTTTTGAGATTATTATAATTAAACTTTATTACAAACATGAGATCCATCCTATTAGAGTAGAGAAAAGATAAATACCATCAACTGCAACATACTTGCTGTTCTTTTTTACTAATTATAGTTACCTACTTCGTCCGCATGAATTTAACCTGTTGACCGTGCGGGACGTATAAATACGTCAAACTTAAACAGTAGCGTGTACGGAATTCCCCGGTTAACAGGTTAAGATACTCCATAGACAAGTTTAGACATGATTAAAAAATTGGCTATTAAAAATACACCAGGCGCTGACTAATTTGACAGGACTAAACTAGTATTTACCTATCTTCTGTCTTTTTTTTTAATGAAATAGAAAGAAAAAGATGTTTAGTTTGTGAACAAGAGGATCGGTGCCAATGTTTTTAGTTAGCTCCTTTGAGGCAAAGAAATGCTGTACTATTTTAAATCTCTGATTTCATCATCTATCAAACATGAACTCAACAATTCTAAGCAGCCAGTGTATTTCCTGGCAAGCCCTTTTACAAAAAGTTTTCTCCTTACTATGGGCTAGTTTTATTTAATTTAAAATAAAAAATCTAAATAAGAGCTTCCACAACTCGAACACATGTAACTTCTTGTTAATTATTTATTTTAGAATCTCATTTTCGTTTTTCCACAACCGAACTTCAACAAAAGCAATCATAGAATAGAATAGAATACTCTTTATTATGTACACCATATAAATTACAGACAAAAATATAGAAATTTTAAAAAAGGGTGACACAGCGGGCGGTCTTATCGCTAAGAGCCATCTTTTAAAGAAAAGCTTTGGATTAATTGAAAAAGGAAGGAGAGACAAATGCTGTAGGTAGTCTCATTTTCGTTTTTCCACAACTGAACTTCAACAAAAGCAATCATAGAATAGAATAGAATACTCTTTATTATGTACACCATATAAATTACAGACAAAAATATAGAAATTTTAAAAAAGGGTGACACAGCGGGCGGTCTTATCGCTAAGAGCCATCTTTTAAAGAAAAGCTTTGGATTAATTGAAAAAGGAAGGAGAGACAAATGCTGTAGGTAGTCTCATTTTCGTTTTTCCACAACTGAACTTCAACAAAAGCAATCATAGAATAGAATAGAATACTCTTTATTATGTACACCATATAAATTACAGACAAAAATATAGAAATTTTAAAAAAGGGTGACACAGCGGGCGGTCTTATCGCTAAGAGCCATCTTTTAAAGAAAAGCTTTGGATTAATTGAAAAAGGAAGGAGAGACAAATGCTGTAGGTAGTCTGTGGTGTACCATTTACACCATCATCGCATTGACCGCTCGGCAAGGCGACCAGTCATAGTCGACCCCTCTCTACCATTTAACCAATTTTAACCATCATCTTCCAGGTGATCCGTTCCCCATCAGAACACCACCCAGCACTGTTCACTGAAGCTGTATGGACCACAAGACCAGCCAGAGAGAAGTTAGCAGAACTGCTATTTGAGAAATACCAAGCGCCTGCATTCTTCTTGGTTAAGAGTGCGGTGTTGGCAGCGTTCGCTAACGGCAAGTCCACTGCGCTGGTGGTCGATGCTGGGGCCAGCCAGACGAGTGCTGTGCCTGTTATTGACGGGTGAGTGGGTTCACACATGCTTTTCCATGTCATTCGGTAGTAGCTTAGCGTGAGGAATAACGGTTTACGTAGCCTAAAGCAGTGCCTGAGAAGTTGTGGCCCAGTGGTAACGGGCGCGACTTACGGATTGCGGGTCGTAGGTTCGAGCCCAAACAGGCGCTTTACTTTTTGTAAATTATTTCATCACCACTGCTTTCAAAACGGTAAAGGAAAACATCGTGCGGAAACCGGCATGTCCTAGAACCAGAAATTCGAGGACATGTAACATCTGCCATCCCGTACTGGGCCCGCGTGGTAGATTACGGCTCACTCCCTCTTAGAGAGAGGAGGCCTGTGTCCCAGCATTGGAAACATTATGAGTTAAAGGCAATCAAACGCATTTAACACTCTTCCCGCCGTTTTTCATCAAAATTCATCTATGGGTTGCCACAACTCAAAAGCATAATATGTTTAAAAATAATAATAATATAATAATAATAATAATAATTTATTTCTCTCAAAAAGGTACAATTTTGATTCTAACATCAAGTTACATTTTTAGTTCATCCTTTGTGAGAGCTGGAGTCTATACTGGGTTCGGGACCTGTATTACAGATCTCCAGGCTCACACCCTTAAAATTACTTTATTTAATTGCACTTACGTACCACAACATTATATAAGCTCCAAGTACAGAGAGGAATAGAATTATTCCAAAACAAAGATGTGTTAAGTGTGTCTTTGGAGAGTGTTGTGTGTCCGAGAGTGGAACGTAAGCGCTCACGCCCAACGCTCACGAAGGGCATTGGGCGTGAGAACTCACTGTGTGTGTGTGTGTGTTTGTGTGTCGATATCAAGGTGAAACGCGATCTAACAATTAATTCAAATAGTTTAATATTGCCGATAGACGAAATTAATGTAGAATATTTAGAATATTTTCAGTCTCTGCATAATCCAATTCAAGTAGCCATTTCGTAACAGTTCCTTTACATTTTGATCTGCACATAGGGTATATATTTAAAATTTTGTTAACCTTGTTATAAACGTAACCACTGAGGAAAGAGAAACTACGTTGGGCCGAACGACAATTTGTGCGGAAGGAAGGACAAACAGTATGTTTACGTCGTAGGGAACCAAACTTGCATGGAGCGTAGGGGGTTCGAGTGTGTGTGGTTAACCCGTGAGAAGGCGCGCTATGAGCAATTTGCTCACACAAAAATCTAATTCAAAAATTTTTTGTCTTTCCCATGCCACACCAATTCAAGCACTTAAGTACCTTCCTAAATATTCATCCCCTCTCCCCTGACGCAATTCTCGATCCGCTCAGTGGCGTTGCGACCGCGCAGCAAGGCGTTTGTGGAGGCCGTGTACCAACGTGCGGCAATTTGCTCATCACGCGCCCAGCAATTACTTTGCACCGAACATGTAAAATACATGTGTTCAGTGTGTTTCGAGAGGCACATTAGTGTAGATTTAATGGATGAATAACACTTTTTAGTTTTTTTTATGGAACAGTTTTTATTGTGATTTTTATGAAACGTGCCAAAAAAATTAATTAATACTAG
The DNA here is from genome assembly GCA_949629135.1 of Eremobia ochroleuca. Taxonomy (NCBI): domain Eukaryota; kingdom Metazoa; phylum Arthropoda; class Insecta; order Lepidoptera; family Noctuidae; genus Eremobia; species Eremobia ochroleuca. Next base: position 2,028,609 of record OX451411.1, on the reverse strand, counting down.
GTTGTTTTGTTATTTGCGTTAGAAGTTGCTATTATGTTTAATAGTTTTGATTAAAATACTTGTTTTCTTACTTACTAAACCTTGTGTTATTTATTTAAATACATTATAAGCCAATAAATATAGAAACACTAAAAATATAAACATTTATAATAGTGTGAGCAATTTGCTCGCACGCGCCTACTCGTGTAAGAAAATTAGGCGCGCCTTCTCACGGGTTAAAACAAGGTTGAGGATAAATAATTTGCGAACAGAGAGTACCGTACATGTTCTATAAAGATCGATGGTAGGATAGCGGTAAGGTAACCGCCATCCAACCTTCAGGAGTGCCCTTTGAGCACGTTCCAATTTCAGCATGTGAGTCTTTGCTGATCCACCCCAAGTAATTATACAATATTGTATAAGCGATTGGCAGAGGGCAAGATATACAAGTCTCAACACTGTAGTGTCCGCAGCGTGACGAAGTGACTTAAAAATGTAGATCAACCTGCGCAGTCGTGAGGTAAACGTATATCGTGAGGAAAATGACAATGTTGCACTTGCAACACACTAATAATTTAGTTAAATAGTCGATTATTGTGTATGCTAACACATAGCTTAACCTTCCACAGACACGTGCGGCTGTTAATAAAAAAAAAATCTACCAATTTTAGTAAATTTACAAAAAAAAAAAAAAAAATGCCACCCTGAACGCAACTGGTGCTTTGGTGGCATATTATAGATATTTCATTCAACGCAAATGGTGCGTTGGTAGCATTGAATGGGCTAAAGGCATTACAGATACATTGCCGTATCAGATACAAAGCTTAAATGTTTCATATTAGGCTGTCTGTTACATTGACACACATAATCATCTGCCAAGCCTTTTCCCTACTATGTTGGGGTCGGCTTCCAGTCTAACCGCAGCTGAGTACCAGTAATTTACATGGAGCGACTGCCTATCTGACTTCCACAACCCAGTTACTGTATAACACGATACCCCTTGGTAAGACTGGTTGCCAGACTTTCAGGCTTCTGACCGCCCGTAACGACTGTCAAAGATCCACGAATGACAGCCGGGACCAACGGCTTAACGTGCTCCGACGCACGGAGGGGTCTCGGTATGTAAAGATCTAAAGACATCTATGTAAAGACCCATCCGCGGACCAACCGCGGCAAGCGTAGCTTAACCTGATCGATCGACTGGTGAGGCTATTATTATGTAGCCACGGGCCCATGTGTTACACTTTCACGCATACCTTTCAAATGGGAAAACAGATCTTGAGGAATATTTGCAGTGGTCTTACTACTACAAGAGATGCTGTGGTTTTTTTTTTTGCCAGAATTTTTGTTTGTTTTGCCTCTTCTTATTGCTATTGCATCATTACTAGAGCAAGTACCATATCAAGCAAGCTAGAGCAAGTATCAGGCTGACGTACCTTTGCAAGGTAAAAGCCTCGGAATAAATAAAGATTAAAAAAAAAAAGTACCATATCATACCTATTTGGGATTAATAATTGGTAACCGATTCAGCTGGAGTTACCAGGTTGAATCAGTTTGCGGCAAGTTACGTGCGATACTCACTAAATTTTCCATTATAAAGTGCAATATACCGTACGGAACCCTCCTTCAAATGTACACAGCTCTTGCTGAATCGATAATATCCTATAGACTCCAGACCTGCCGTGCGATTCTGTAACCATCTTACCGTGAAAACTTAGGTGAAGTGAGCGTGGAGTGAGCTGTCATTCGCTAAGGATTAACACTATTAAGTGCTCACTTCACTTATGATCTCATGGTGAGATTTTTACCAACACCTGAGGAGGCTCTCGTTAGGCAGCTGGATCAAGGGCTTGATTCAGAAAGCGGTACTTCTGGACACGGCTCGCATTGTCAGGAGGTTCCTCTCTCTGGAGCCCTGACTGTCGGTAGCTTGAACCCTGTTTCCGATACCGGTGGGCTACTATTTTTTATTTTTTTAATCTTTTTGTTTATTAAATTATTTAAAAAATGTAATTTATAAGTATTTAAACGAAATAAAGGAATAATAATAAAATTAATATTGCAGAGTTCTGTACGCAGCGGCGACCAGCAAGGTTGCCTGCTATTACTGCTCTACAACATATCACTGTATACAAACTAATATTCCTCATATACAACGTGTAACGTTAAATGCGCAAAACCTCAGACACCCCAACTGATTTTTAATTCAATTGACCTATTTCAGAGAGAAAATAAGTCATTAAAAAAAATTGTAAAGGTTTTATGTGCTGTTTTAGTTTTCCTGGCCATTCTGATCGTTTCTTGCGTCTGCGACGACGCTTTACCGAGGGAGGAGTCGTCACCGGGCCGCTGCGCCGCGCTGACATTGGCTTGCTTGACCTATTAATAAATAGACATGGCAGTGTTTTTAATGAAGATTTTTTGAAAAAGTGACCTATATTAAAAAGTGGTTCAATTCATTCTGCTCGTTATTCTGATCAAACTATTTTCAGGTTTTGCGCATTTAACGTTACACTTGTATTTCCAGCTACGCCCTTGTGAATGCCGCCGTGCGGTCGCCGGTCGGCGGCGACCACCTCGCCGCTCAAGCGAAGCACGTGCTGTCGAACATGCATATACAGATGCTGCCTATTTACAGTATTCAGGTCAGTTATAGTTGTTTATTTAACACGTTCAACGCCACGGAATAAAATGATAAATTTCCATTCAGGCCATGTCGGACAATGTTGGGCGACACCAGTATGTTCCGTTCGGTTCGTGGGGGACAATGTTGTCCGACAGTCAGACCTATGTCTAAACGTCTCTTCTGAGCCGTCGGTCAAGAATACAAGGCAATATTGTACGCAGCATGACCTGTGCGACCTCTTAGAACAGAGTAATCACATCAGCACTAAAAAATATACTGGATGCTTTTTTTTACAGGTATAAATTTTTACAGGGTGTTCTACTCATGAATATGAACAACTTTCACTATGGGACCAACTCAGAAATCACGAAAACAAAATCAGCTGTTTAATACAAAAGTTCAATACCTACTTGACCAAAATGTATGAAACAGCAGATTTTTTTTTATGATTTCAGAGTTGGTCCCATAGTGAAAGTTGTTCATATTCATGAGTAGAACACCCTGTAAAAATTTGGAGCCTATAAAAAACACATCCAGTATCAATCATTCTTATTTGATCTTGTATAACTACACGAAGTTATACAAGATCAAATAAGTTTTCGTTAACCCGTGAGAAGGCGCGCTATGAGCAATTTGCTCACACAAAAATCTAATTCAAAAATTTTTTGTCTTTTCCATGCCACACCAATTCAAGCACTTAAGTACCTTCCTAAATATTCACCCCCTCTCCCCTGACGCAATTCTCGATCCGCTCAGTGGCGTTGCGACCGCGCAGCAAGGCGTTTGTGGAGGCCGTGTACCAACGTGCGGCAATTTGCTCATCACGCGCCCAGCAATTACTTTGCACCGAACATGTAAAATACATGTGTTCAGTGTGTTTCGAGAGGCACATTAGTGTAGATTTAATGGATGAATAACACTTTTTAGTTTTTGTTATGGAACAATTTTTATTGTGATTTTTATGAAACGTGCCAAAAAAATTAATTAATACTAGGTTGTTTTGTTATTTGCGTTAGAAGTTGCTATTATGTTTAATAGTTTTGATTAAAATACTTGTTTTCTTACTTACTAAACCTTGTGTTATTTATTTAAATACATTATAAGCCAATAAATATAGAAACACTAAAAATATAAACATTTATGATAGTGTGAGCAATTTGCTCGCACGCGCCTACTCGTGTAAGAAAATTAGGCGCGCCTTCTCACGGGTTAATTTAATTGGACCATGCTTATTTCTATAGCAGTGATTCTAATTTTACATAATATTTCAGAGTAAAGAAGTAATAAGAGAGCGCGAGCGAGGTCGCTACACGCTGAAAACTCTGCCGGCCGGTCTGACGCACTCCTGGCAACAATATATGCTGAAGAGGCAATACGAAGACTTCTGCCACTGTGTGGCGCAGGTAATATAAAGTCTATTCAAATGTATGTTATTTCAAGTTAAACAAATATCAACTTCATGTTAACCCTACAGTGCATAGTGTCCCACATATGGGACATACCGAAAAATGTCTTATATTTTAAAAATCGATCCAAGTAGCGCGATCTAGTGTTGAGAAGATTAACTATTATGTATTTGAGTTTCGAATTTAGTACCATATATTTTGGATAGATCTGTAGATAAACATTTATTTATGTTTTCTTCAAATCGGTTAGTAGAGGTAAGTTCATGTTCATATTTGTAATTTTACGTGTAATCTTGTAATTTCATTGTAACTACGTAACACATGTTAACATTACAATGCATGATGTGCCATGCACAAAAACATACGTTTCTATTGAGTTATGATTTTTCTAAATATTTTTTCGAGAAATGGCATCATATTTGCAGGCTAATGTATTTTTTAAGCCGATAAGAAAAATTATGCACTATATGGTTAATGGCAATTAAGTTGATTTCAGAGTGACTAGCACTCATGAAAAAGTTATAAAAATGTTTGAAGTTGTAGCGTAAACTGAACTTTATTGTGTATGAATTAAAGTTATTTTTTCATAAACTTATATGTATTTGTTTACATTTTTGGCCAAATAAGTCGCGAACGCAGATTACTTGTAATATCATTAAATAATACCTGTATTTCCTAAAGGTGGGCAGAGACACCTCTGCCTACATTCAAGATACTTAGTGGGTGCAATATACACATATTGCACCCACTAAGTATATTGCCATTCATTTAAGAGGGCTATTACCAAAATACGCGTAGGTGTATGATTTCCTCGTTGAAATTGAATACTAGTCGTTGGTTGGTATAAATAACAATTAATTGGTAAAGGTTTTTTCGTTTTCTCTTCTACAATAATAGTAAAGCGATTTTTTTTATTATTCATCTATTTATTTAGCAATAATCGTTCTCCTGGTGCATGTTTAGGCAAAAACTCATGGAGAGCTGATTTGATAGCTCTAATTAGCAGATTCTGTTGAATATAATCCTTCAAAACAATTTTACTCCTATCACAAATGTCATATACTTTTATAACAATACAATATTTTTTTGTTATATGCCTTATAAATAAAGAAAAAAATACTGAATATATTCAATTTTCCACTGGAAACAAGTCTGGATATCTGCGAACTTCCACATCATTTTCACGTGGTATTTATGCCAAAATAGTCTACAATGATTGCTTAAAAAAAAATATATACAACATTATTTTTAGTATATGGCAAACCCGAAACATGTGCCTAGTATTTTTATGTAAAGAATCTATGTACAAAAATTCAAAACTATCATGAAAAATCACGAAGTTATAAGCTTGTTATGTTACCTGTTTGTCCGTACAAAAAGTTGGTTACCACTTAACACGCGCCGCCGGCCGACCGGCTGTGACCTGTGTTGTGCGCATATGATTGCGGATATGTACTTAGTGTTGCTCGGAGTCCAACTTGTTACCATTTTTAAATATTTTTGGGAGAAAATATAATATGGTGTAAAAACTATTGGAATCGACTCAGTTACTTATTCTGAACAAACTATATTCTGGTTTGCAGTATACTAAAAATAATGTTGTATATGATTTTTCTGAATTTAAATAGCCTTGTATAGAATCAAGTTCTTCTAACTGAACAGACAGCTGTGCTGCTGGGGAGTTTGTTGCGCCACTTCTTCTTCCCAGCGAAAGCACTAGGAAGTGGTGAAGGGCGGGCGTTTTGTGGGACTGTCTTATGTAATTTTGACGTCCAAGAAGTTGTGTTTCTCAGCCTAATTTGAACAAATGACTTGACTTGATTTTCAGACTGGATTTGATTAATAAATTTACTAAAACCTAATTATTCAACCATTCCGAACGAAACAATAATTACTAGCTTCTGCCCGCGGCTTCGCCTATGTAAGAAGTAACTTTCAACTATTATCCCGAGGGAACACATTACCTGGATAAGAAGTATCCTATGTGTTAATCCAGGAAATGGTCTATCTATGTGCCAATTTTCATCCAAGTTAGTTCAACGGCTTACACGTGATTAAGTAACAAACATCCAAACATCTTCACAAACTTTCACATTTAACATTCACGCTTATTTACCCCTCAGATATCAGAGAGTCCATACGAGGAGCGTCAGGTGTCGTCAGTTCCGTTCAGCCACTACGAGTTTCCAGGCGGCTACCATCAGGACTTCGGCCCCGAGCGGTTCAAGCTGACCGAGTGCCTCTTTGAACAGACTTTAGGAGCGCCGCATTTGGGTAAGTCATCATCATCTGCCTGCCTATTCCCAACTATGTTGGGGTCCGCTTCATGTTTAACCGATTCAAAAATTCAAAATTCATTTATTTTATGAACACAGGGTACAATTATCTTATGTATATAATAGTGTTTGGTCCAACCTATGTTCCGCCGACAGGCGTACAAAATAGTGATGCTATGATCAAAATTAAATTAATTGTAAAAATCTCTTAAAAAAATAAAAACAATGCCAACAAATAAAAATTGTCAAAAGTTAAATAAAATAATACAGAAAGATAAAACAATGTCAGCAACATTACAGTCGTCAAAATTAATTAAATTAAAATAGTCTAAAGGTCAAAAAAAAAAAATACAATGTCAGATCGATCGATCGATCGATGCATGGCCAATGACGCACCTGGTGCGTCACATCAAACTTACCTAAAAGCAGATTTAAAAAGATTGAGATAAAGAGAAATACCACTTTTTATCCTAAGTTAAACATCACTGGGGGCCAATGACGCTCTAGGTGCGTCATCCTTGATGTAGGCCCATGACGCGCCTGGCACGTCATCGTCCAATGTTCGGGGCCTGGCTAAAGTATGCATGAAAATGATGGTTGCAATGAATCGATTAACTGGGTGCAGCTGAATATCAGTACCTACATATTTTACATGGAGGTAGGCTTATCCTTCACACCCCAGTTACTGGGTAACACAATACCCCTTGGTAAGACTTGTTGCCAGACTTTTGGGTTTCTGTTTACCTGTAATGACTGCCAAAAATACAAATGATAGCCGGGACCAATGGCTTGAAAGCACTTTCCGAGGCACGGAGGGGGTCTCGGTATGCAGGTCTGTCAACAAGTACTAGATATTTAATAAAATAGAAAATAGTCAATAAATCGAAGCATCTATGATTCGTCCAAGACTTACAACGTTTTGACGTTCATAAATCAGGAAATAATCTATACAACGTGTAACGTTAAATGCGCAAAACCTCTTTAAGGGGTCATTGTACTCATCATTATGAACAACTTTTACTATGGGACCAAACCGGAAATCGCGAAAAAAAAATCAGCTGTTCCCTACATTTTGACGAGTTATGCGAACATAAATGTAGGGAACAGCTGATTTTTTTTTCGCGATTTCAGGTTTGGTCCCATAGTAAAAGTTGTTCATAATGATGAGTACAATGACCCCTTAAGAGGTTTTGCGCATTTAACGTTACACGTTGTATAAAAGAAAATAAAATAATAATAAATATCTCGACTTAGCACACGAGGTTGTTGAAATGTGGAATGTGAGCTCGACTGTCATTGTGCCGATTGTCGTATCGGCCAATGGCCTGATGTTCGATGGCCTCGATTAAACTTTCTCGAGGTTCTCATTAGGCGGTTGGATCAAGGGCCTGATTCAGGAGGCATCTCTCCGATACGCTTGCATTGTGAGGAGATTGTTGTCTCTGGAGTCTTAAACCACCAGTAGTTTGGCTCTACTCCCGATACTGGCGGATCACTATTTTTCTTTATTTTTTACTAGTTGCGCTTTGTGTTTTCACCCGCATAAGTCTCGATCCCGTAGGAATATCGGGATAAAAAGTATTCTATGTGTTAATGCTGGTTATAAACTATCTGTGTGCCACATTTCATCAAAATTGGTCCAGCCGTTTGAGTGTGAAGAAGTAACAAACATACAAACACACAAACTTTCGCTTTTATAATATTAGTGTGATAAAAAATATTTGAAGTCGCATAAGTAGTACAATTACAATTGACCCAATTATGAACAAAATCCAAAACCTGACATTTTTTTATCCTGTCCGCTTCACGTGAAATACCCCCATT
>OX451411.1:1967656-2020298 GCA_949629135.1 Eremobia ochroleuca | reverse complement strand
CTTGGTAGGCAGTGAGACTTCCCAACAAAAAATATCTTGATTTAACAAAACTACAACCTCTTACATACTTACAGCTTATAATGTTCCCACTGTTGGGACTCATGGCTTCTCTCTGTGAGAGAGAATAAATAATAATAATAATAATTCAGGTTAAGAACGATAGGACCTCAATTTCCACTGGAAGAAACCCACGTTCGCACGGGACGTGACAATATCGCGGCGGGATTTTATCGCGCACTGGATTTTCAACTCTCGGTGTTGAGTCGAGCATTGAGAAGCCAACAGAGAGCATCCCAGTGCGTCAAAAAAAACACGCGGATTTTCAACTCTCGTCATTAAACAGTGCGCTGAAAATCCAGTACGCGAAAAAAAAACGCCCCGGCGTACCTGGGCTTAATCAGCTCTGCTGTGTTCAGATTTGAAGGGTATAGGGTCGATCTATAAACGTTACTTAGCATGTACTTTGACTTAAACATGTTCCCGTCTCTATCTTGCACTTGTAGTTTGACAGTTGTGCGACAGTGACAGGACCAATGCTTAAAGTCCTTCCACAGTAATTTTGCGTCATTGTCAAAATCACAGTGACTGTCTGTGTGTGAGTTCTCGTTACAATAAAATTGCTGTTGGTTTGTGGCTGTTACAGGTTAAGTAACTGTAAAAGGACTGCAGCTAAAGTTCGTTCTAAGTGAGTGTTCATACACGAGCGGCACGCGTTAACGACAGAGGCCACTGCAGCCGTCGACAACGCGCCGCTCGTGTGTATGAGCCCTAACGTTAATAGATCTCGGCATGACTGCACATGACATGTCTTCCAATTCCTAATTTTCATTAATAAACGAGCCTAAAGTTGTTGCTCAACGGGCCGCGACTTTAGTATTACGTGTGTCGCCTCACTGTCTACCCCTTAACGTTAAGATGTAGTTATAAAATAATGTTATATAACGTCAGTGTGAATGATTATATTTGTATTATAATTAAATGATTTTTTTAATGACTGAGAATAAATAGATTTAATGTGATTTTCAGTTTTATTTGAACTAAACTACCCTCCACGATTGAATTACTTAAAATATAGGGTGAGTGGTAATTAGGACCGATACTTAAACACATGATTCTACTCATGACAACAAACAAGTTTTACTATGGGACCACACCTGAAATCGCGAAAAAAAAACTCAGCTGTTCCCTACATTTATGTTCGGACGAGTCGTCAAAATGTAGGGAATTTTTTTTTCGCGATTTCAGGTTTGGTCCCATAGTAAAAGTTGTTTGTTGTCATGAGTAGAATCATGTGTTTAAGTATCGATCACTAATTACCAGTCACCCTATATACAACGTGTAACGTTAAATGCGCAAAACCTGAAAAGAGTTTGATCAGAATAACGAGCAGAATTAATTGAACCACTTTTTAATATAGGTCACATTTAAAAAAAAATCTTCATTAAAAACACGGCAACGTTTTTAATGAAGATTTTTTTATTAATAGGTCAAGCAAGCCAATGTCAGCGCGGCGCAGCGGCCCGGTGACGACTCCTCCCTCGGTAAAGCGTCGTCGCAGACGCAAGAAACGATCAGAATGGCCAGTAAAAATAAAACAGCACATAAAACCTTTACAATTTTTTTAATGACTTATTTTCTCTCTGAAATAAGTCAATTGAATTAAAAATCAGTTGGGGTGTGTGAGGTTTTGCGCATTTAACGTTACATGTTGTATATACGTGGGGCGCACCCTGGACTGAGGAGAGAACATGTGGCCCAGTGATATTGGCCCCGACTTACCACCGGCAAGCGGGTTTTGCCCGCAGCCTATACCTACAAGCCATCACGCGCACATGAACATATCTTCCCATTTCCCTGGGTCTGAGTGGGATCTCTGGATTGCCAAGGTACATGGGCATGTTTTGCTGCTAATAATTTTTTGGTATTGTTATCTCGAGGATTCATCAATAGGGAAATTGGCTTCATTTTGAGGTCCGCCATTACACATTTTTCTCACAACCTTCCTAAACATTTTTAACCGACTTCAAAAAAAGGAGGAGGTTATCAATTCGACTGTATTTTTTTTTTTTTTTATGTTTGTTACCTCATAATAACCGACTGGGTGAACCGATTTTCATGATTCTTTTTTTATTTGAAAGCTGGTGCTTCCCGTGTGGTCCCATTGTCACCATTTCAATATCTGATGATGGGATCTTGTAGAAATCGGGGGAACTCTTCAATAAATAACAGCAGATTAACCGCGATTGTTGCTATAGCATATCTAAGCATTGTTTACACCATCACACAACATAATATCACGCCTGTACTCACTACAAAGGTTATAATTTTTTTTATTATAATAATAATTTAATACCAGTAAACCAACCGCGACTGCTGCTATCGCATATTTATGCATTGTTTACGCAATCGCACAACATAACATCACGTCTGTACCCTATAAACGCAGATGCAGCTTCCTGTCACTGATATTTACATAGAAAGTAGTGTTTATATGAATTTGATTGGGGTAGATATAACTAAAAAGTGAAAAATAAAAAATTTTATATAAAAAAAACAACCGACTTCCAAAAAAAACACTACAAAGTGAAAAATAATTTTAAATTCGGAAGTCTGTGTCAAAAAACCAAAATGCGGAACCAACGACACCGACTTCCAAAATTAAAATTATTTTTCACTTTGTAGTGTTTTTTTTTGGAAGTCGGTTGTTTTTTTTATATAAAATTTTTTATTTAAGTACAAAATAAATCTTTTCTAATTTAGTATATTTATTTTGTAGTTAAAAAATGTCGTTTTCTTGACGGCTGTAGACGTCGGTGGCGTGTTTGGCACGTTTTCGTTTGTCGGCTATAGCCGTCCGTGGCGGTCAAAAGGTTAAACATTATTTGAAAAGGGGCTAGATGATGAACTATTCTCGTATAGTAAGTGAAGATAGACGAGCGTCGTTCAAATATTTTGCGAAGATTTCTTGAATCAAACTCACAAAAAATAAAGAAACTATTTATTTTACACAAGCATTATTTATTAACTTACAATATCAGAAATAATCCTTACAATAAACTTTGTAGCAAAAATGGCGCAGTTTTGGCTTTTAATCATAATTATATTAAAACTTAAACATAGAAAACTTAATAATACATTATGTTAGCAACAGATTTATTTGATATTATTATTTGAGGATAAATCATTGATTTAGGGCTCATTTTTTCAACGCCAGATAATTTTATATGAGGAATAATTTTGAATTTTTGACAGTTCTTCCATGCAAAAACTGTCAGACGTCAATTTTATTCCACGAATATAATTTATCTGTCGATTGAAGTATCAGCCCTTAAGGTGCTCCCTCACCAGGAGCATTCGCCTCTAATGTAACATTTCAAATTCGATTTTGAGCATTACATTACAATACTACCTCCCTGACTGACGAGCATTCGCGTGTAATGTAACATTCAACATCCGCCGGACACATTTAATTACAAGTGGAGCTTATTGATGTTACAAGTTGTATCAAGGTATTACACGTTGTATCATTACAAGGTGCGCGCTGTAATGCTCGATTTTCCTCCCTCACTGATTTAATGCTCGAATCTGTAACGTTACATTACAGGGGAATGCTCCTGGTGAGGGAGCGTCTTTAGAGTTTAAAGTACAGTAAGTATAGATTTATGTATTTTACAAGTTTGAATATTTTATTATCATATTATTTACAAAAAATTAAATGCAAAATGTAAGTTGAGAAGCAGTTAATAATTAGTAGAATATTAAATTACTACATGATTCTGTAAATATATTACTCATTAAAGTTTCTAAATCGATTCCTAGGAAAATTCTCTCGGAGTTAAAAAATAAACTGCAATACTGAGAATCAGACTACTTTATTATCTAATTTTGGTTAGATTCTAGGACTAGAAAGTATATATTATTAAGAGATGAAAGGGATATCGGGTAACTATTCGGTATTCGGTCGGATAGTGGGTATTCTAGAAATCGATTATTCTAGGAAACGGATATTTTGGCCGCAATGGCCGCATATCCGATTTGACGAACAATGAGGCCGAAAGGTTCTGGAGTGGGCACCGTGTAACAATAGACGTAGGGTTGAAAGGCCTCCTGTGAGAGGCGACAAGGTGGTACAATGACCTTGTGAAGGTTGCAGGAATCGGCTGGATGCAAGAAGCACAGAACCGGTCGAAATGGCGGTGCTTGGGGAAAGCCTATGATGATAATGACATCCGTTTTATGGGAGGGCTGGATAAAAAGTATCCGTTTCATCTCAAAAATTGTCTAATCTAATGACAGTAAACAAGCCATCATAATGACTATAATATCTATTCTATGCACATACATCAGCGTAGGAACTTACAAAAAACATCGACTTACTACAATACTATTTGGAACACAATTTAATGCAGTGATACTCAATATGCGGCCTGTTGAGCTCTGGTTTGCGGCCCGATGAGCTAAAGTCAGGAATTTCTGAGTAGGCATCAGCCGAAGTCTGGGATTTGTGGCCTGTTGATGCCAATAGAATCGCCCCCATTACATGGGACTTAACCACTTTGAACGCCGTGGTGGTCACCAGTGTGAGCGACAGAAATTATTTTGCTAATTATTTGGATAGTAATTATAAATAATTATTTTGAGTGGGGTTTTTGACTATTTTGAACCATATGAGCCAATAAAATACAATGTGTAAAATTTGTCGAAATCGCGAATCGGCGTCAGCGCATATTTTATTTTATTTTATTTTATTTTATTTATATGGAAAGTATAGTGGTAGTCACCGGTGACCAACACGGCGTTCAATGTATTAAACTTAGCGGCGAAATGTGGGTGTACACACGGCTATCCATTTCCAGTTTTAGCTGACCTCGCATTGTATAGGTTTTTCGTGCAATCAGATGTCAGTTTATAAAGGTTAAGTATAGCTTTATTTGTAGCCGTGTGTACTATAGGTACACTTCTGCCTTACTCTTCGGGGATCCTGGTGTGACGTTATCTATATTTTTACAGCCCAAAATAAAATGTTCAGTGTCACTGTTTCATCGCACTGAGTCACCTAATTAAAATACACAATAATTAATAGATATTTAAAACTAATAAATAAATACCTACGCATCTAATGAGACCATATATTTAATTTTTTTTTTTTTTTACTATAAATATTTCTCACTGTTGGACTAAATATAAAGGAACTCCATTATTTTGACTATAAGCAGGTACAATAGTTATAATATAGATTTTATAGTAAGAAACTTAATATAACCACATTTATAATCTGCTTTAACACCTCCGAATAACTTTCTCCAGTTAGGTTAAAAAAGGTAGCAGGGCCATCGACGCGTAAAATGTTACAATGGTGTAAATACATGATACTGAAACCCATTTAACGTCGATTATTAAAAAAAAAAAAAAATGTTTTTCCGTACATTGTGCTGCTTATTTTTTTATAATTTTAACCGCGTAGGTATTGCACTTTTATATGAAACAGCAGATTTTTTTTTATAACCGCACAAAAAAATGTACTCTAGTGGTTCTAAATTCGTAACCATGAATTCAGCACATGATTTTAGAACAACTTTTTGCGCGTCGATGTCGGGATGTCACCCTGTATATCAGATCACTTTAATTCTTCATTTTATCTATCCGGATATTCAGACATGTTCAGGCCCTCAATATTAATATTATATTCGTATTAATTACATAATTAGTTTATTAAATATTATATATATCGAAAACTGAGTAAAATTCGTTGAAAATGGACACAATATTTTTTGCTCAATTAAAATTTATAATTGACGATTGATTTTAAATTGTAAACTAAATAACAGTGTACATACGTACACATGTGCTGGCACATCAAGCTGCTACAATCTGTCAAATTTGTTTATAGATTTTCAACTTCATTGCTAAAGTATAAGGTTCAAAGTTGATTGGGAAAATTTGACAGTTTCGGGTAGCTTGATGTGCTGGCGTCTGTACATAAATTATCAAAATTGCACGAATTGCCTTTCATAAGATTTTTATTTGCCAACAGACAGCCTTGCCAGCAGGCAGAATTTTTTGTTTATTTAGTTGTAATTATTATTTTGAGATCAAATTAAGGCATATATTGTACAGTGTACATTAAAAAGGTATGTTCATATTTACGGGTGTGGTGCAGACCATCAAACTGAACAACTTTTACCATGGAACCAACATTGACACAACAACAACACAACACAACAACAACAACAACAACATTTATTATTATTATTATTGTAATCGCGACAAAATAATCAGCCGTCCCATATACAAGGTGTAACTTAAATAACGCACAACCTCTAATAAGTCATACTAATGCTAGGGATTGACACTATTGACGACTCACTCCACGCTCACTTCACCCAAGTTTTCACGGTGAGATGGTTACAGAATCGCACGGCTGTATTAATAATACCATAAAACTGTAATATGACCTTTCTGATACATGCTGTAGATATTACGTCGTGTTAAATGATACTGAATAAACGGACAAATTCTAGGAGCTATTTATATCTAAATATCAGGTAAATAGTCAAGGATGGCATTTGAAGACTAGACATTTTAAGCAAGTTGGCTCTCTTAGCACACGGTTGAATTAATGCTACCATTAATGCCCTCGGGGCGCACCCTGCGGGGTAATTGTGTGACATACTTAGAGCCAGTTTCTCGAACTAAAATTATCGCAAAATTAATGTGACTTACTACGCAGGCCATCCAGACTAAACCACTTAATGAGAGAAGCAAATTGTGGGATGAGAAGCATCCACCACCTCCCGACTTCGTTAAACTCCAGGGCCATTTGCCTCCCGGCTGTGATCTGCAGTGGTATATGGAATATATGGAGTGATATATGGAATGCTCTCAATCGATTGCGTACCCAAGTACGCCCCTGCAGACACAATTTGTCGAAGTGAGGGACTACTGACTCATCCAACACTCAGTGCGAGTGTGGTGTCTCTAATCAGACCATTCCCCACTTGCTAGCAGGGCCCGATCTAGGGGGGGGCGAGCCGGGCATTTGCCCAGAGCGGCAAAATGAGGGGCGGCAAAATTGACTTATTCCTATCTTCCAACCAAGCCCCATTAGCCATTCACCACCCACCCAGGTTGGCAGGTTGGAAGTTGAGAATTTTATGTGCCACCTTCCTACCTACTCTAGGCCGTAAGTAAGCACATGGCGTATATTAAACGCGCAGATGACTCGCGTATACGCGCTTCAAACGAGATTCGAACGCAACCTTATACTCGTAACCTATGAAAATCAATCATAAAATTCGATCCATTCAGTAGTTTGTGTGAAATTTTTTGAAAGATATACATTGTATTATTCTGTATACTTACAAACATAAGAACACTCAACCACAACTTTCGTATAGGTACTTCTTCAGAAGGCCCAATAGACTGACGTGAATATTATAGGTATAATCCCAACAATATCATATATTTTATGTACAGATGCCAGCACATCAAGCTACCCGAAACTGTCAAATTTTTCCAATCAACTTTGAACCTTATGCTTTAACGATAAAGTTGAAAATCTATTAAAGAAATTTGACATATTGTGTTAGCTTGATGTGCTGGCGTCTGTGCTTACATACTTAACATCCCCCAACATAACAAGCTCATGACTTATATGGTGTTAGTGTATGTAAAGGGCGGCGAAAATTATCTTTGCCCGGAGCGGCTAACTAGCTAGATCAGGCCCTGCATGCTGGAGTGCCCTAAGTGCCCGTTCACCTGCACCTGGATGACCTGCAGAATTCCACTGATGCCGCAATCAACGTGGCCACCTACTGGCCACAAACAATATAAAACATCGAAGGAGTACCATCGACAGGAAGAAGAAGAATGTGACAAATTGTTGACAGGAAAAGAAGAAGAATGTGACACATGGTCAAGCACACGTAAACTGCTGGGAATGACTGTTGATAAATCATTTAGCAATTATCAGTTTACGCGTGTTTCAACAACATTACTTACGTCATTTATGTATTTGTCTAGTGTTTTTTTTTTTTTAATTTTTATCATCGTCGTGTCAACCAAAGCACCTGCCATCTAATCTCTTCACCACCCTTGGTTGACTGGTAGAGAATGCCTAAGGCATTAAGTCCGCCTTTGTACCGTAACTTGGGGTGATTTTGCGCCTGCCAGGAATACTTTGCTCCAAATCCGAAAAACTTTCAAAGCATAATAAAAAATAAAAAAATGCGTTTATGGCTTTATTTATTTCTGAACGCAATCAAAAGAAGTAACTGGCCTGTCAAAAATATTGACAGGCCGCCATTGCCAGTATCACAAGAGCACGTTTTTATAATGTAAAAGAGCTTAATGATATGCAGTGAAGGTTTGCGCCATAAACTATGTGGGGTATAATTGCCCCAGTATTAATTGTATAAGAGTTAAGGCTGATTTTATAAAATGGCGCAAAATGTCCCCTCCAAAGGGAATACTTTGCGCCAAATTTCATTTAAAAAAATTAATGTAAGTACCTGAATATGTGCCACTGTTGATTAGTTAATAAAATCAGTCTGAAATATCTAATCTTTCAATTAATAAGAGTCCTTTAATCTATATAGATGTACAATACTTTTTATTTAACATTTACGAGTTACATGATTACCTAAATTAGATGCAAAGTCACCCCAACTTACGGTACCTTTTGTGCGAGAAGTTTAAATAAATAAATAAATAATACGTATTTTTCAAATACAAATATGAAGCAGTGGATTAGCAAAGACTTGCAAAATCCTTCAGCTTGTGAGTCACAAGTGTGACATGCAATTGAGATACGGGGCAATCAGTCTACTACCTTGTTTAGTGGCAAATGTGTTTACCATGGCATGAGTTAAATTATAGCATGTTGCATTTAACTGTAGTGACCAACAAGGCTACAGGATAGGATTTACGCAAATAGTTTTACAATAGGCGCCCCGCTACTTATACAGCGTGATTTTTTTTACAGTCTCCAAATTTTTACAGTGTGTTTTGCCCATGAATATGAACAACTTTCACTATGGAACCAACTCAGAGATCACGAAAAAATCCTGTAAAAATTAGTAGCCTGTAAAAAAATCATCCAGTAGATGTAGTTTTAACTGTGGTTTAGCTAACGAAAGTTTAGTAGTAATCCACCGTAAACTTTTTGTTACTTTTCCGTATGTTCATTGTATGCTATTGTGATGTTAGTTAACAAAGGTACGTTAATCTTGGTTAAGTTAACTACAGCGAATTAAACTGTAGCTAAACGATGGTTGACTTAGGGCCAGTTCTTTGATCCGTGGTTAAGTCAATAACGTAGTTAACTACGGATAAAAAAACGGCCCTTAATTAAGTTTTCGTTAACTATGGTTGAGTTAACGGTGGTTAAGTTGACAGATGGTTAAGTTAACTATGACTAGTTAAACTGACTAAGTTTCGGATAGTACAACGGTTAACTATAAACTGTGGTAAAGTTAACCACGGCAAAGTTAACTGTAGTTTAGTTAACCATGGTTAAGCTAACCATTTTTTAGTAACTTTCTTTAGTTTCCCGTGTGTTCATTGTATGCTACAAGTAATAGGATGAGTCAACAGATAGTTGAGTAGCACAGGCGTGCCTGCTGCTACCTCCAGCTGCAGTTTGTCCTCAGCGTCTTGCTCCGTAGTGGTCGGCTCGTCCGACGACACGGACATTTTTTTGTCTATCAACATGTCTGTTGAGGTGTTGTCTCCAGGCACAGTGTCTATGAACACCTGGGGAAGAGACGATATTTAGTTTATTTATTTCATATTCAAATATATTTGTCATAAGATAAATTATCTATACAACGTGTAACGTTAAATGCGCAAAAGCTGAAAATAGTTTGATCAGAATAATGAGCAGAATTAATTGAACCACTTTTTAATATAGGTCACATTTTTTAAAAAATCTTCATTAAAAACGTTGCCGTGTCTATTTATTAATAGGTCAAGCAAGCCAATGTCAGCGCGGCGCAGCGGCCCGGTGACGACCCCTCCCTCGATAAAGTGTCGTCTCAGACGCAAGAAACGATCAGAATGGCCAGTAAAACTAAAACAGCACATAAATCGTTTACAGTTTTTTAATGACTTATTTTCTCTCTGGAATAGGTCAATTGAATTAAAAATCAGTTGGGGTGTCTGAGGTTTTGCGCATTTAACGTTAAACGTTGTATATTATAAAAGCGTAGCGAAGCCTTTAGGCCAAGAAAGACAGCTATTGAGTCAAGTTACTATACACAGTCACGAAACAGCGTCGTACAACAAATCAATTAGTCAATTAATCAATATGGCGTTCGTACGCTTGCCTTGATACCCGAATCCAGCCGATGGCAGTGCCTCAACTCCTTAACCCCTTGGGTACATTTGACGTCTGAGAGACGTCATTCAATGTTTTCCCTATGAGCGGATGACGTGTCTAAAACGTTATTTGAGGTTAGGCATTACATTGTAGCTTGTATCAGTCATAATAGAAGAGGCAATTACAGTATTTCGGTGAACATTATTTGCGATACACTGCCCCATTATGTCAAAAACAAGGAATATATTTTACTAGCGACCCGCCCCGGCTTCGCACGGGTGCAATGGAGAAACACTGATAATTTTAGAGCCATTATTTCTCGTAAAAAGTATAGGATAAAAAATGGTTATTGTGGGTTATATATGTCTGTGTATGTGGATGGTATATGTCTATCCCTAAGAGATAGACATATACCATCGCGGACTTTTTTGTAGACCTTTTTAAGGTGTACAATACTGTAGTACATTATTTTGATCTATCTCTGCGGATTCAGCCAGCGTTTACATTACATTAGAAACCTCTAAAATTACCAGTGTTTCTCTACTATATTATGCATGTATTATACATATAAACCTTCCTCTTGAATCACTCTATCTATTAAAAAAAATCGCATCAAAATCCGTTGCGAAGTTTTACAGATCTAAGCATATATAGGGACAGACAGACAGGGAAGCGACTTTGTTTTATACTATGTAGTGATGATAGTGATAGCGAAAGTACCTAATAAATCCGTGCCCAAGGGGTTAAATCTCGCTCATTTGAGCGAGATTAAGGAGGCGTTTGCCAATATGAAGTCGAATATCCGGCTATCCAGTTTATGCGGTTGGACGGATATTTATTATACAGTATCCGGCCCATTAGCGTAGCTGCACCCAAATTGGTATAATTTTGAAGCATATTGCTAATCCATTGCTTCATATTTTCGACAAAAGTGACTGCTCAACAACGTAAATAACGCAATGAGCGTTGTTGAACTGTCAAAATGAAACCCATTGCTACTGACAGTGTGCTACGCAATTACTACGCTGTTCTAGTCATCATATGCTAAAAGTAAGAAGATAACTCACCTCGTCATCTTCATCTTCATCGGTCTCCGGCTCCTGTTGGTGCTGGGCCTCCATAGCTTCCACGACATACCGAGGAACGTAGCTGTCTTCGTCAGAACTGTAATCATCTTCGTCCTCGTCACATTCAAAGTACCGGCTCTGAAAGTTAGATATACAGGGTCCCATTAAAATAGATGGACAAATTTTATCAAGCGCTCAGTACGTCTTACCAAAGATATCCAAGCAAAAAAAACACTGGTTAAAGTGATTTTATTTTGACCTAAAATTAATAAATTGCCGGTACATTAGTGTGTTTTCGTTAGCTGATTATTTTTCTTGTAAGTAACCAATGCATTTTTTTTTTTTTTTACCAATGGGTTTATTTTGGTGGTCTGAATGTTTTCTAAAAGTTTGTCCATCTATTTTAATGGGACCTTATACAACATGTAACGTTAAATGCACAAAACCTGAAAACAGTTTGATCAGAATAACGAGCAGAAATTAATTGAACCACTTTTTAATATAGCTCATATTTTTCAAAAAATCTACACTAAAAACTTTGTCGTGTCTATTTATTAATAGGTCAAGCAACCCAATGTCAGCGCGGCGCAGCGGCCCGGTGACGAACTTCACAAACGTGATAGGTTTCGATATCTCATCTGCCTAGCCTTTACCAAACTATGTTGGGGTCAGCTTCCAGTCTAACCGGATGCAGCTGAATACCAGTATTTTACACGGAGCGACTGCCTATCTGACCACAACCCAGTTACTGGGTAATATGATACCCCTAGGTAAGACTGGTTTCGGGCTTCTGACTACCCGTAACGACTACGACTGTCAAAAATCTACGAATGACAGCCGGAACCAACGGCTTAACGTGCTTTCCGAGGCCCGGAGGGGTCTCGGAAAGGATACAATATACAATCTGTCATAGTTCTTTAATAGATTTTCAACATCATCATTCTCCTCACGAAACATGTCCCGTGATTCTCCTGCCCTTATCCCAATTTATTTTATTTGGAGTCGGCGCAACATGTCTTTTTCTTCCACACTTCTCTATCAGTCGTCATCTCGGTAGTCCCCCCCTTTCTAACCACATCATCATTCACATACATTCCTTCGTGACTTTGGTCTTCCCCTACTCTTATAGCCATCCACATTCAAACCCAAAACTTTCCTCGTTCCTCCGCAACACAAGTCCAAACCATGACTATCTAAACTAAAAAAAAACGACGGGTTGCACTCCGGGAGTGCCGGCAGAAGTGAAAACTTAAATATTAACGTTGTGCATTTTTTATATTTTGGAATGGTTAGGGAATCATTTTGCACGAATTGCTTTAATTATCAGTATAAAAGTACTATCATTTATGTCGTAGAATACAATATTTATTTATTGCGCTATCTTGCACAAACATGACAATTTATATTACATTAAAAAGTTTATCTCTCAGAAAAATCAACTTCCATCCATAATTTCGACGACTTTTTCACCATCATTATTACCAGAACCATTATTTTATTAATTTTTTAATTATGTTCCACCAGTTATCTGTAGTTCCCAAATTGCAGATTTATTGTCGAGAGATGTACCTTCAAGTCTATCAATACATTCTAACTACAATTCTAATTAATTCATTCATTTAAGTTAAGAGGGTTCATGCGTTAGAGCCATGCTGGAGTCAAAATTGATGATTTCCGACGGACAATAAAACCATAATATGTTTAATTTATAGATGAGATATTGACGTCATATTATTGGGAATTTTATAATCTAGTGCATGGCTGAAAAACATTTTCAATTTTTTGTTTAGTTTTCTCATCAGAACCGTTTTTATGCAAGCCTTTTTTAAAACTAGCGATCGACGGTCTAAGCAGATGCTAGATATTAGTAAAACCATATATGACAAACTTATTACAACATTACTTTATAAAAAATAAGAACATTTTTTAGTGCATGGCTGAAAAAAAAACACGATTACTGTAAGTTTTCATTCAAGAAAAGTATATTCAAAAGTGTCAATTGTAGCCACTTTTCGAGATATTAAACGTGTTAGTTTAGGATGAAATCTGAAATATTTCTATTTTCTTTTAGACCTAGTAAATTAAGACATTTATGTTCTAAAACATGGTTCAAATATTTTTTTAATAATTTATATGTTTATTTTACTATGAATTATTTAGTATTGCTATATAATCGGCGCGGATTCACGCCACCGCTCATTGCCGGCTGAGGCCTTTCAGAGGCAGGACGTGTGTCGCTCCCATCGCTGCGTGTCGCGTAAAATATTATCGTACTTTCGCGAGTTTTTAGCGCGACTGAGACATATTGATACTTTTTATTATAATATATTTTTATTATATTACAGAACTTTGGTGAGTACATATTTTAATGTAATGGTATTCAATTAACTTAAGAAGATTAAATTAGACTTCTTTATGTATGTTTCGATTTTACTTTTTTTTAGATATAGCTAACAAAAGGCGCTATACGGAAATAAAACGAAAAAAATATGAAAATTTAGCCAAGGCTAATGAAGCTAAAAGGTAATTTACCGAGGAGCCACTTTTTAACTATGTAACAGGTTATAGCCAATTCATATTTTTCTTACACGGGGATAGAATTCGTAATAATTTGCGTTTATAATGTCTTATAATCTCATAAACTGAATTGACCATTCTGGGGTTGTCAGTTTTGGATAGTTGAGAATATACCACTGAAACGAGGTGGGTTCTCTACTTATAAAAAAAATATCTATATTAGGTGTAATTAGTAAACCATAAGAAACAATATTATACTTACTACTTTCTGAAGTCAATATAATTTTTTCAAATTACTTTTTGTCTGGGTATTTTTATGAAACACAGTAGTGATAAGATAAAATTAATATCCGATTCGTTGTTATAGGCAGAAAAGAGAAGTTCAAATATTTCAAAATGCTGTTGTAAGTTTTATTTTTTTTTACTTCTTTATATGTTATGGCAATTTTTGAGATTTTATATCTAAACAGACACGTGTTTCCTTTATTTTGAATTAGCACCTATTAAACCAAAACTAAATAAGACATTTCTTCGTTATTTATTTATCTCAAGCCGACAATCGATCGCCTGTCGTGGTGCTTCTTATGGTTTGTGTCACTTCATATTATACTCTGCATATTATTTTCAGACTCAACAAAAAGAAAAAGTCACTGAAAAAACACTGGAAATTCAGGAAAACTTGCAGGCGTTAGAAACGGTTCCAACTCAAGATCCTGACGCAGGAAATCTTGTAAGAATGACTTGGACATTTGTAAACATATTTTAGCACAAATAAAACATTGTTGTGTCTCAAGCCGACAATCGGCCGCCGGACACGATGCTTACGGTTTGTGTCACTAACCGACACAAACCGACCAACATGTTATTTTCAGACTCAACAAAAAGAAAAACTCAGTGAAATAACACTGAAAATTCAGGAAAACTCGCAAGCATTAGAAACGGCTTCATCTCAAGATCCTGACGCAGGGAATCTTGTAAGAATTACTTGGTCGTTATATACATATTTTAGCACAAATAAAACATTGTTGTGTCTCAAGCCGACAATCGACCGCCGGACACGATGCTTACGGTTTGTGTCACTATGTTATACCTACATGTTATTTTCAGACTCAACAAAAAGAAAAACTCAGTGAAATAACACTGAAAATTCAAGAAAACTCGCAAGCATTAGAAACGGCTTCATTCCACTATACATAGAGTACTCACGGAGGATTTATGTCTGGTCAATAAAAGTGCAGTGTGGGTGCCCCACACTCTGAACACGGATCAGAAGGAGTTTCGTTATGAAACTGCGCGTAAAAAAAAATATACTTAATAGATTCATATGCCTTGATGAAACTTGGGTCGAATTTTATACTCCTCGTCAAAGACATCAGTCACGATGTTGGGTGGAACCGGGCACTTCAGCTGAACATTTACCACGTGCAGAGCTACATGAACGAAAAATACTACTAATAGTACCTATGGATGTCAGAGGCATTGCTTTTTGGAGAACTTATGATGAAAATACAACTATGGGAGAGCGATATAAGTCATTTTTAGAAAAAAATATTCCTATTTGGGCAGACGAACATCATATAACGAGTCCTATAATTTTACATGATAACGCCAGACCGCACAAATCAAAAATAGTTCAGAATTTAATTGAAGAAAAGGATGGATTGAAATTATTCAGCCGCCATATTCCCCGCATATGAATCCTTGTGATTTCAATTGTTTTGGCCATGTGAAGAGGAAATTGTCGGGTACTCGATACAATAGCAAAAAGGAGTTAGATATTAAACTAAAGAGCATTATTGATGAATGAAATGAAAGTGGTACTTTAAATGGTGTTCAAGATTTGCCAGCAGTCTGGGAGCGAGTGATTAATAGTGGTGGAGATTATTGATTAGTGTCACAAGGTTATATAGTATAGTAGTCAGTTTTTGTAAAATAATAATAATAAAAAAATATGACACTGGAAGTGGGATGACCTAATATAATATTAATCGTTGTAGGACTTTACATTTGTAGTACATTTCTAACTTTTCACCCCTGATTAGTATATATATACTTTATAAAGTATCCAAAACTGCCTATTTATTTCACAAGGTTGTAATAAAAATAAGAATAGTAAATAAAAATCAACTAATGGTTAAATAAGTATCATTATACATAAGTCAACGGATCAAAATGGGTTAGTTTGACTATAATGACAGAGAGCGCACCAACTCTACGCACACAGACACGCGCGCATCTGTGTGAGTGCAAAGAGCACTGCAATTACCTAAACTTGGTGCCGCGGATTTGGCGTTAACGCTCTTAAGTTTGTTACTGTAACATAAACACACACGAACATTCGCGCAAGCACCCTGCCCCACCTAAACTAAACAACAGGCGCAGGCATACATTTTCGCCGCGCCGTAGAAAGAGAGGGGGATACTTCCTCGCCTACGCCGCGCCGCCGGCTGTGTACTCACCATCAGTCTTACGAATTTTCGATCAGGGTCACGTGTCCTGACGCGAGTTTTACATTTTTTACCCGTTACAAAAAAAGTGTACAACGCCGCTAAAGAAGTTTTCACTTCAATAAATAAGAACATTGTTCTCTGAAGATTAGTATGATAATGGCAACAATATAGTCCCCTGAGTAAACTACCAATACTCATTACACGATACTAATATTAATGCGTAACAATATTATCTTTGTTGCGCGGGTTTCCCATCCCCGCACGTGTATGGTCATAGGTCATGTACCGTAATCTGGGATAATGGGCACGAATATAGAGGCTGATCTCATCCGTGTTCGAGTCATGCAAATTAAAAAAAATATAGCGCAAGGTTAAATCCATTTTGTTATACATCGACGCTTTTTATGATAAAAGGAAAAGTTATTTTGTATTTGGCCAGCAATGTAGGTATGCTTAAAATCAAGTGATGCAATTTATTTATTGTCATTTCATTGACAGTTGACAGATAGACGTTATTTACGTAAAGTTGGTACGCCTGCGTTGTGAAACCACGTTCCGTTTTGTATGGTAATGGCGACACAGAAAATTGTTTAGCATTTTTTCAAAGTATTTACTAAATATTTCGTGATTTTCACACCAACTAGATTTTTGTGATTGTAAATATTTGTTCGATATTAATTTCAATAGGTCTAAATAAGAAAAATGGTGAAGTTATCAACAGTAAAAATATTATTTTGCAAGTCACGGCGAAACGGAACGCAACCTTCAAATCACCAACATACACACACAGAAATGAATAATTTATTCAGCTGTCAGAATGACGACAACAATTTTATCGTGAAAAAAATTACGAATCACTATCAAAACATTACTGGATCGAGGTGGAAATGAGACATAATCTTAGATAACAGTTGTGAGCAAGACTGTGCAACAGTTCACACTGTAAAATCAGACAGTGACATTGCTAAATTTTATGCATTTCCGCGATGTGAATCTTGACACCCTTTGTTTAAAAATAAGTGACCATGGCTGCGGCAATAGCGAATGATTCGCCTAAATACAGGAACAGTCTAATCTGCTGCAGTCCCAGCGTGGAAGCCACTTCTCGAACTTCGAATTCGTCAACTTCTGGGGGTGTTTCCGCAGACGAGGGTTACGACTCGAACTGTATACCAAAATCTATTGCGAATAAGAAATTGAAGATACACAGTTTTGCTACGAAAGAGGAGATCGAAAAAGCAATAATCCAGTGTAAGGAACTCGTTTTAAACAGTGTCCAATGTTCCGACGAGCGAAAATGGCTTGTCAGATACCTTGTAGAGTTGAGACTAAGGCTAGAAGACTTAAAAGATAATAATGGGCTAGCTAGAATCCAAGTCTCCATAAAGGGCCATCATTTTGAACAGCAAACAAACCCTAGCAACCGAAAACAGTACTGTGATCATTGCAGTGGAGTCATTTGGAGTATTGTTCAAGGTTCTTACATTTGTAATGACTGTGGATACTTATGTCATTATAAATGCGTCGACCACATATGCAGGGTATGCGCTCATGTTGTTATGACCGAGAAAGGGAGCTTTGAAATGAGTATATGTCCTGAAAAAGGGTTAGCGGCCCAAGATTATAAGTGCGCAGAGTGCCAAACTGCATTAACTTTTAAAGACATGTGGAATGAGCCAAGGTTATGTGACTACACTGGCTTATATTTCTGTGCTACGTGTCACTGGAATGATCTGGCAGCGATTCCTGCTAGAGTTATCCACAATTGGGACTGGGAGAAGCACTATGTGTCTCGAATTGCATTCCAAATGCTGAATTTATCTTGGACAAGACCGTATATCGACATAGAGAGCATAAACCCGAAATTGTTTAATTTTATTGCTGAATTAGAATGGGTACACAAAATGAGGAAGGATTTAGAATGGATGAGACGTTACTTATGTGCTTGTGCTGATGGTACGAGTTTACTTTCACCGTTATTTGTACAGCTCGGCGATGTAAACAAAAAATACAGTATGAGCCATCTACAAGCTATCAACGACGGTTCCCTAGAAACGCAGCTAACGGAACTCACCGAGATATGCCGTTCACACATCACAAGCTGTGATCTTTGTTCAGGCAAAGGGTATCTGTGTGAAGTCTGTAAGAACAACGAGGTGCTCTATCCGTTTGATAGTGGAGCTTTAATGTGTGATAAATGTAACTCTATGTACCACAGAGGGTGCTGGCTGCGTAAAGGACAAAAGTGTCTCAAATGCACACGTTTGGAGGAACGAAAGAAAACCGTTGAAGAAGTGCAGGTAGATACTACAGACACACTAGAGTATGACATTGACAAGTTTGTGAATTGATCCATTTTTTATGTGACTTTAAAATCAGTGAAAAATTTTTTATGTGTGAAGACCGCTTGAAGGTTGACAAATAAGTGTCAAAAAACTGTATATTGCTATTCATAATTATTATTATAACAAATTATATTTTGCTAAATCAATGTTAGATAGGGAAAAACTAATTTTAATTTTGACGCAAATATCTCGCGATTTGTTGCAAATCTGCAAGAAAAGTGTGTGTAAAATGAGATGATTGTGTTTATAAAATGTATGTTTGAGAAAACTTATCTTACAACTAATTTGTGCCTACATCTGCGACGCGTTTTATATTGTAGCTTTGCGACAAAATAATCGCTTGATAGCAGATTTTAAATAAGGCTTTTAATTGTGCCGAGACAAGTATTGACAATACCAGAGAGCCTAAAGGAGGAAATAACTTAGATTTGAAAAATTTACTACGTAAAATCAGTGAGAAATCATTGCAAATTATCTATGATTATACACAGCACAGCTGTAATGAAAATGCTGTGTAATGTAATATTCCAGTTGTCTTATTGACATGCAATAAAATTATATTAAATCTTTCAATCGGTTTTTTTTTTTGCTTTTCAAGCAGATGCAATTACCAAAGACTTCTGTGAACCATAATAATATACCATCATCTGCCTAGCCTTTTCCCAACTATGTTGGTGTCGGCTTCCAGTCTAACCGGATGCAGCTGAATACCAGTATTTTACATGGAGCGACTGCCTATCTGACCTCTACAACCCAGTTACTGGGTAATACGATACCCCTAGGTGAGACTGGTTGTCAGATTTTCGGGCTTCTGACTACCCATGACTGTCGAATATCTACGAATGGCCTAACGGCCTAGTTACCGGGACTAACGGCTTAACGTGCTTTTCGAGGCACGGAGGGGTCTCGGTATGTAAAGATGGTCACCCATCCACAGACCAACCGCGGCAAGCGTAGCTTAACCTGATTGATCGATCTGTGCGGCTGTTATTATTTAGCCACGGGCCCCTTCAACCCTAATAATATACCTACCATAAAAATGCAATTGCCAAGTCTAAGTTAGTAGTACTATACAAAACATTATGGAGGTCAGATAGGCAGTCGCTCCATGTAAAATACTAGTTCATACTCATCTTGTCAGTCATATTTTAACATGACAGTGACCTGCGAATTGCAAAAAAAAACGTAAGAAAATTTGAATTTCGCGGACTACAATGACGCTTCACCCTTAACGTGCTTCCCGAGGTACCGGGGGTATCACACCTCCAGCTTCTTAACTCCGGGCTAAGAAATTCCTAATGGAATGGAACCCCGGACCCAGTCCCGACTATGAGAGTGAGGGAAGAGAATACACCTGCGTCTGCGCAGACACTTGTGCACTAAACTATCTCTCTTGCCGAGGGCTAGTCTCCGAGCATCCGCCATAGCCGAAATACTGTCTGGAGGACGATTGTAACGTAATCCTCAATAGAATAGAATACTCTTTATTATGTACACACCATATAAATTACAGACATAAATAGAAATTTTGCAAAGGGTGACACAATGGGCGGTCTTATCGCTAAGAGCGATCTTTTAAAGACAACCTTTGGATGGATTGAAAAGGGAAGGAGAAACAAATACTGTATGTAGGTAGTCTGTGGTGTAGGTACCATTTATACGATGCAATGAATACATACATAAAGTATAGAATAGAATACTCTTTATTATGTACACCATATAGAAGCAGAAAAAAGAATAAGAAATAAGAAGAAGTATATTATACTAATCTAAATAAATATATACATATAACAATAGAAATGAAACAGGAGTAAAGAAAATATAATTGAAGTGCTTTTTATCATAATTTTAAAGGTGGACAAAGATTGAGCACGCCTTACCGACACGGGCAAGTCATTCCATAACCGTACTGCTTGAACAGTAAAAGATTTGTCATAGAAACTGGTGGAATGCATCGGCATATCTAGTCTCAGGTTCTCCGATGACCTCAGAACAGAATCTTAGATTGTTTACATTACAGGCGAATGCTCCCGGTGAGGGAGTGCCATTACACACTCCTTTCGCTTCATTTACGTTCACTGACATACTTTTTTTTGCTAAATAAGCAGTCAAGCCAGTTTTTCATACAAATTGATCCAATCACAGTTAATGCACGTCTGCGGCCGGTTTTTAAATAATAATGTGAATGACCCCTTTACATTTTAATATTAACATGTTAGACAATACAGAAGTATCACTTTATAATTTTCTTTTACTATGTGTCTTCACACTCGCACTGGGCCCATGTGGTGTATTACGGCCCACTCCCTCAGGAGGTCTGTGTCCCAGTGTGTGACAGTGGGAACATTTTTTTTTTGGGTGGGAAATTAGGGTGCGTTTCCACAGAAGCGGAGCGGAGCGGAGACGTGTAGGAATCGTCCAATCACAGCCTAGATGAGTGACGCGATGAGGATTTCAACCATTGTGATTAGTCGATTCCTGCACGTCTCTGCTCCGCTTCGCCCAGCTCCGCTTCTGTGGAAATGCACCCTTATCAAATAACTTCTCCCGCTCTGGGTGGAGCGGGAGGGTGTGTCAGACTTATTTATTATTTATTTTATTATTTACGTACACACACTCAAAAACATATGGATATGACATATTTATAAATCCTCCCCGCGCCACGCGGTTTCACCCGCATAAGTCTCGATCCCGTAAGAACATCGGGATAAAAAGTATTCTATGTGTTAATCCCGGTTATAAACTATCCGTGCACCAAATTTCATCCAAATCCGTTCAGCCGTTTGAGCGTGAAGAAGTAACAAACGTACAAACACACACACAAACTTTCGCCTTTATAATATTAGTGTGATATAATATAAATGTAGATGTCATTGTGTGTCTGCCTGTTGTAGCAAACCGTATGTATGAGGAAACTCTTAAGCAGAATGTTTCATTATTGAATAGCATGTACATTGTAACTTTACGCTTACAGTCGTAGATTTAAAATGTATAGAAAATGCCTGGAAGAGCTATTGGGCCATGGAAGATCTAATGAAGGGTGATCTTCCTTTGTCCCTTAAGAGGAGACTAATTATTGACCTGTGCATATTTCCCATCCTCACATGCGGTGGTCAAACATGGTCTTTGACAAATCAGCAGAGGTCCACGCTCGAGGAATTCCAGAGGGCTAAGGTACGGAGTATTTAGGGTATCAAACTAACAGACTGGGTTAGGAATACGACCATCCCTTCCATCACAAAGATAACTGATGTCATTTGGAAAACTGCCACGCTAAAATAAATAAATAAAATTCTTTATTTCACAAAAAGTGAACAATAACACTAGTAACTATGAAACGCTAAGAACTGTGTTACCAGAAAATTTAATAACTAGCAAACTGGGTCTCCGAAAAGTCATGGATTACCTTTTACCTGCTGATGGGTCACATTGTTATCACTACATAGTATAAAACAAAGTCGCTTCCCTGTCTGTCTGTCCCTATATATGCTTAGATCTTTAGAACTACGCAACGGATTATGATGCGGTTTTTTTTAATAGATAGAGTGATTCAAGAGGAAGGTTTATATGTATAATACATGCATAATATAGTAGAGAAACACTGATCATTTTAGAGGTGTCTAATGTAATGTCGTAAATAAACACATTTTTTTGCGCTTACATTGTAAACGCTGGCTGAACCCGTCGAGATAGATCAAAATAATGTACTACAGTATTGTACACCTTAAAAAGGTCTACAAAAAAGTCCGCGATGGTATATGTCTATCTCTTAGGGATAACCCACAATAACCATTTTTTATCCTATACCTTTTACGAGAAATAATGGCTCTAAAATTATCAGTGTTTCTCCATTGCACCCGTGCGAAGCCGGGGCGGGTCGCTAGTATACCAATAAAAAAAAAATTGACCATACTAAGTCTTATGGTTTCCGAGTTTTTTGATGTTTAATGAAATTTTTTGAAAATGTTTACCTTTGATCAGTTTTTTCCATGCCATTTCTACGAATGAAAACTTTTTCGAGTACAGGTTTTTTTTTATTTTCATCTTGAATCATCCTACTATCGATTGAATACAAGAAAGTTACAGATATCATCTTTTAAATACCTAAAATTTAGGTTCAAACTTAAAACTTTCACCAAAAAAAATTATACTTTATTTTTGATCGGCCCTGGTGAAAAAAGTAGTCTCAATGTGGTAGATCCCAATGTGGCCCCACATTGGGATCTACCAATAAAAAAAAATGACCGACCAATAAATTTTTTTTCAGACGGTAATCCATGACTTTTCGGACACCCGTTATTTTGAACTCTGGTAGGTACTCAAAGTAAGATCTAACTTGTGTTATGTGTGTGTACCAGTTTTCAAACAAAAGTTATTACACAAAGGTACACAGGTTCCACGAGGGACAGCAGAGGCATTAGTGCAGTTTCATTGTCACAGAGAAATGAAGTAAAAATATAAAACAGTAAAAATTATACAGAAAATAGAGTGGACAACGTATGTAAGTGTGTGAGGGTGAGTAAATGTTTAGGGATGTGTAATTTATGTATGTGTCATTTCCGTATGTGTAGTGTATGTAAAATGGAATTGGGCTGGACATCTGCCGCATGTTAGACGACCAAACTTTCGACCCAATGGGTCCCTCTTAATGGAAAGCGACATCGCGGCAGGCCCAGACGGATATGGCGAGATGAGCGAGATTCCTTCAACAAGAACTGCAGGGTAATTGCGTAACACACTATCAGTAGCAATGGGTTTCATTTTGACAGTTCAATAACATTCATTGCGTTATTTACGTTACTGAGCAGACACATGTTTCGAACATATGGAGCAATGGATTAGCAATATGCTTCAGAATTATTCAAATTGAGAGTAATAGTGTGTTACGCAATTAGGGTGCAGTTCTTTACCAAAAAGTTTTAAATTGAGATAAAGGCTATTAAGGACATCACCCATTCTGGGACATTTTATTTTTTGGCGCCATCAATAATAATTAAGTACATACTATTTTGAAAGTACACATAACTACAACTCATTATTTTTCACTAAGGCGTCGAAGTCGAGAATAAAAATTTGGATTCGTAAATAATTTGGATTCGTAGATATATTACTTGTGTGACAAAAATATTGTATTCCAATGACAAGAAAGGAAAAATAAGTATCATAATGAATTATGACTAATATGACTTGGAATTGAATTTGTATGTATTTATAATTTGGAATATTTTAATAATGTATCGAGACTAATATGACTAATTGTGTTTTAACTTCTGATTTGTATTTTATTACTGTATGCCTCAACGGCGGGACATAGCTGAACTTATTTTAATTATTTAAGACCTGTATTTATGACGTATACCTATAGTCCACAATAAAGATGATTTGATTTGATTTGATTATATATTTGGAGGTGGATCGAATGACAAGACCGTTGTATATCTTTGTTCTCAAATTCATTACAGCGTTGTAGCTTTACAAATAAACGTTTCTACTTTTGCGACCATTAAAATAAAATGTAATTCATTCCTGGCAGCCGACTTTTTATTTTTTATCCCAAGGCGGCTTACAAAACGGGTGATCTCCTTTGTGGAAAAACATCTAGTCTTACCAAAAAAACTCATTATAGTATTCACAAACATTACTACGTGTCTCACAGTGCGCGCGGACGCACAGGGTCCCGAAAACCTATTCATAGACAACACTTAAGTGGCGATCGGCATTATGAATTGAAAGGCTTGTCATATGGAACGCATTGAAAAATGACTTACGCCGCATAGTATTCCTACTTAGACAAGTATTGTTTGTGAATACGGGTGTTAGATACTTGTGCAACGCGTGTCTACTGTCAGTCAAACGTCAAACTCCATACATTAATCTCCTGTTGAACAGTCGTTTAGCCTAAACAGCTAAAAAACACGGTTTTGTGGTAATAGTAGATTCCAGTAAATACTACAAATTCTACTAACCTGACATTCCAAACACCTACAACTTTCTCTGTAGGTACAAGTGTTGGTCAACGCGTTGTCGATGTGCCGCAGATAGATTTCGTCGTGTGCCCCGCGCCGCTTGCGACGAGCCAGGGACCACAGCAGCGCTAACAGCGTGCCGCGGCTTTTGGCACACTTTGTGGGACCGCTGTCAAGATAACGCAATGAACGTGGTTGAACTGTCATGTAATGCTAATGCTGGGACACAGGCCTTATCTATGAGAGACGGAGTGGGCCTTAATACACCACGCGGGCCCAGTGCGGGTTGGTAGATTTCAAATGTCTTCGAATTTTTGGTTCTAGGATATGCCGGTTTCCTCACGATGTTTTCCTTCGCCGTTTTGAGAGCAGTGGTGATGAAATAATTTACATAAAGTAAAGCGCCTGTCTGGGTTCGAAACTGCTACCGACAACTCGTAAGTCACGGCACCACTGCTCCTGATAGCTATAGATATTTAGTATATAATTACATATTTACCTGTTCCCCACATTGTTCAATAGTGCTGGTTTCATATCCTCCGCCTCGCAGAGTGCGGTGGTACTCTGTCGTCGACGTGAACGAAGCATGCTTTCTGATTTCTCCTTCTCGTCCGTTACTGTTATAGAGAAAATAAGTAGAACAGTTAAAGACCTAGACATTGAGAACATACTGTAAGTACTGCTGTTAAGATTTCACAGTGAACTAAACAAAAATGGAATACACTCGAGTGAACTTCATTTTCGTTTCATTCCAAGTTCACGGGACTTGGGACAAAATTATGAAGAAATGAACGTTCATCCCGTCCATTCATTTGATTTTTCGATCATTCGTTAGGCGAGTAAAAAATGCCGAGTGCCGAATCCAACATCTTTGGATCGGTTTACTAATGAATTTATTTTGTGTTCAGTTTCGGAAGTTTCGGAAGGTTCGGAAAGTAAGGAATAAGTAGGTATATTAGAGGAAGTTTAAGAAAAATTGAAAGGAAGTCGTTTGTCTTGGTATGGACATGTAATGAGGAGGGATGAAACGCATGTAAC
This sequence comes from Eremobia ochroleuca, assembly GCA_949629135.1. Taxonomy (NCBI): domain Eukaryota; kingdom Metazoa; phylum Arthropoda; class Insecta; order Lepidoptera; family Noctuidae; genus Eremobia; species Eremobia ochroleuca. Next base: position 1,994,597 of record OX451411.1, on the reverse strand, counting down.
GAAAAGAGTGATGAATGTGAATGTAGATGGATGGGGAGGGAGAGGAAGGCCAAAGAAAAGATGGATGGACGGTGTGAGGAATGATATGAAAGAGAAAGGAGTAAATGATGCCATGACGTCTAACAGGGAAGAATGGAAGAAGGAAACGTGTTGCGCCGACCCCAAATAAAATGGGACAAGGGCAGGAAGAAGAAGAAGAAGAGTTTCGGAAAGATACCGAATGAGGCAAAAAAAAAAGTGAAGCCTCTGACACTCGCATCAGCTCTGATATCAAAAGGTGTTGTGTTTTTCCATCTCATGTAGCAGCCTCGAGTGTGGATTTGTGCCCAGTTGATGATTATGGGCTTACTCCCTATTGCATGGTACTTAAAGATACCTTGGCAAAATGCAGGTGGACTCAAGTACACTTCCGCCTAACCCTACGAGTAATACAAGCATTATACGTGGGTGGACCAAATATAAACCGGACTTCAGTAAAAAAAAATACGCACGTATTATTATACTCGTAAAAAAAAAGGAATATATTTTATTTTTCTACATAATCTCCCCTTCTATTAACACATTTTTCCCAGCGCAGGGGATGTTTCTTGATGCCAGTATCGAAGAATGTAATCGGTCGTGCCTTTAGCCAATTGTACACAAATGATTCCACTATCTGGTCAGTGTGAAAACGGCGTCCTCCACTTGAATTTTTTTTTGTGCCATTCCTACACTTGAGTTCTTGAAAGCGTATGCTTATCGAACTGTAGAGTCAATGGATGCAAAATTTCGGAAGGTTTTATGCCCTCCCATGTTAAAAAAAATTATGATAAGTCGTTGCTCAACAGACTTATATACCTCCTGCTCATACATGATGCTACTGGCGCGCAATAAACTAAAGTGAGCCGGAGCAGTATACCCCCCTCCCCTAGCACCAAGCGCGTCACTTCACTCAGCGACCAGTAATAAAAAAAGTCCTGTTTATATTTGATTCACCTAATATTATGTTAATAAAATTCATAGGGTTACAAGAATATACCAGAAACGTCCTGCTCACAGTAGCCCCACCGCTCGTTATCATCTCTCTTCTGATCTGCGGGCCACAACTCCTGGACCGATGGGTTCTGATAAATGGTCTCCGTGGAAGCGTTGCCGTTCTCCGCGTCGAACTGAGTCTCGGGTTGATTGAGGACCTGAGGAAGTATTCAAGAAAAAATGTGAGGACAACATACACGCCATGTACAGACGCCAGCACATCAAGCTACCCGAAACTGTCAAATTTTCCCAATCAACTTTGAACCTAATGCTTTAGCGATAAAGTTGAAAATCTATTATAGAACTTTGACAGATTGTAGTAGCTTGATGTGCTGACGTCTGTATATACCTAATACAAATCTTAAATTTATTCATTCACTGACAGACAACGCACAGCCTAAACCGCTGGGTCTAGAAGCATGAAGTTTTGGTCAAGGGTCCCTTATATCACGAAGGTGAGCACGAAAACAGGATTTTTGAATATGCATCCCGAGGGGTTAAAAATAGGAGATCAAAGTTTGTATGGAAATTCGTTTGTATTGGTATATACAGCGTGTAACGGAAAGGGGGTATCAACCCTGAAGGAGGTGAATGTGCTCATGAAACTCAACAACTTTCCCCAAAGAACATAGGTCAAAATATGAAAAAAAAAATTGGTCCTCCCTTACAAAACTGACTACCAGCTGATTGATTTACTATGGGAGGGCAAAATTTTTTTTTCATATTTCGACCTATGTTCTTTGGGGAAAGTTGTTGAGTTTCATGAGCACATTCACCTCCTTCAGGGTTGATACCCCCCTTCCGTTACACGCTGTATATACCTAATATTTTAATGGGCAGGCCTGTTGGTCTAGTGGTCGGTGGCCCTGACTGCTATACGCAAGGTCGTTGGTTCGATTCCCACCCAGGACAAATGTGTGTGTGATGAGCACGATCATTTGTTCTTTGTCTGGGTGTAATTTATCTATAGGTTATCTATGTATGTTTATCAGTTGTCTAGTACTCATAGCACAAGCTCTGCTTAGTTTGGGACTAGATGGCGTTGTGTGAAAGTTGTGGAATATATTATTATTATTCGATGGGAAATTCCATCGGGTATATGATTGGTAACGCCACATAAGTGCATGGTTTTTTAAGGAATGAGAACTTAAAAACAATGGAACGACGACCCAAATGCGACGCCCAATGAGTGGGACTAACTATCTTTAGAACCGTAAGTAAGTAAGTAGGTTTTATTTGTTTAAACATGGTGTACATGATACATTACATCATGCAATGTATGTACACCATGTTTATCCATACTATTATATCCACCACTATTATCCTGCATGCAATTTGCATGCAGGATAATAGTGGTATACAGAAAAGTTCTAACATGTTCAGCCGCATATCGTGACGTACAAATTGTCAGGGAGAGATGGTGCATAAACCGTGATGACATTCATCAAAATTACATTTCATCATTATTCATTAAATATTAGTTATAATTACAATACAATAAGCATATTTTTAGATACAATCCAACGCAAAGTAGTCATCATCTGCCTAGCCTTTTCCCAACTATGTTGGGGTCGGCTTCCAGTCTAACCGGATGCAGCTGAATACCAGTATTTTACATGGAGCGACTGCCTATCTGACCTCCACAACCCAGTTACTGGGTAATACGATACCCCTAGGTAAGACTGGTTGTCAGATTTTCGGGCTTCTGACACCCGTAACGACTGTCAAAGATCTACGAATGACAGCCGGGACCAACGGCTTAACGTGCTTTCCGAGGCACGGAGGGGTCTCGGTATGTAAAGATGGTCACCCATCTACAGACCAACCGCGGCAAGCGTAGCTTCACCTGATCGATCGACCTGTGCGGCTGTTATTGTTTAGCCACGGACCAAAGTAGTTATTAAATAAAATGGTCAATAATAATATGAATTACTTACTGCCATTAAAAATTTCAATTCCAAATTACAATTATTCCAAAAAAAAAAAAAACTCATTACAAAAACCCCGTAAAAGCTAATCAGTTGAAATTTTCTTAGATTACGTGTTACTGTGGTGGTCCAGTGGTATCGGCCCCGACTTACGGTCGTAAGTTCGAACCCAGACAGGCACTGTGCTATGTGTATTTAATTTCATCATTACTGCTCTCATAACGGTGAAGGAAAACAACATGAGGAAACCAGCACGTCTTAGAACCAAAAATTCTAAAACGTGATACCCACCAATCCGCACTGGGCCCGCGTGGTGAATTACGGCCCACTCCCTCTCATAGAGGTAAGGCCTGTGTCCCAGCAGTGGGAATTGCAGTCTGATTATGGTATTATGCTACGTGTTACTATGACCTCTATCATCGCAAATGATAAAACAAACGTAAAAGATAAAATCTTACAGAGTTTAGCTTAAGGGTGCGTGAGCGGAGCGGAGACGTGTAGGAATCGTCCAATCACAGACGAGACGAGTGACGCGATAAGGATTTCAACCATTGTGATTAGTCGATTCCTGCACGTCTCTGCTCCGCTTCGCCCAGCTCCGCTTCTGTGGAAACGCACCCTTATTCGTTAGTCAATAATCTCGCTAGCCATCGTTTACCTAGGTCGGACCGTTTTATGTATGGCAAACATAAATGGAGCCAGAGCGAAGGTTAGCGCGTTACCCTACATTGGTTTCCGCAAGGTGATTTGTGAATCATTATGATATGAGTGCCAGTTAAAAACCTTGTCGTATTTCTGTCTTTCTTTCTTATAAGTTTTTTTCTGTTTCGTAGAGTAAACCGTATGTTTAATAAAAATAAAAAATAAAACTTTTTTTTGCATTTAGTCGTACCTAACTCATAGATAGGTGTACAAGGATCTTTTGGCGCGTGGCCAAAATCGGAACTAACGCCGCCATCTTTATTTTAAAAACATTTCACAAAAAAAAATGTTTACCAACAGCGCCCCTCCTGTCAACGGCATGCGAGTGCCAACAGATGTAAGAAAGTATCTAAAGTTAGTATAGGTTCCTAATACTTACCGTAAATCCTGATTTTGATGCTTGACTCATTCATACTCAAATGCCCTTTTTTACTTTACTTTTAGTACGAGAATAGTTACAACTATTTATTTTTCGAATTTATTAAATATTTACCTGATAATGTGCTCGCGTGCCTAGAAAGAATACTGCACCTGAACCGCCAGTTGCCATTTTATTCTGAAAAATAATAAAATAATAATTATTTACCTATGTCCGTAAAAAAATTATGGCTAGGAAACACGTAATATTTACGTATTTCAACAAAATAATGCTTAGTAATGTTGATAAGTCATTTTTAAATACCAATAAGTTTAAGTTTTATTTATTTAGCTGCGACAACATGATATATAAAGCATTTAAATATTTTTTTTGCTTTTGACTACAAAATATTTACGGGCGCTTCTTATATTTTTACGTAATAATAGAACTAAAATTGAGTTGTATTGGGATTTAATTAAAGAAAACAATATTTTATATTAATTTTACTCAATTAACAGCGAACTAATTCAGTACAACACACAGAATTAAGTAATAAAACCGAGTAACACCTGCGTTCGTAAAATCGCAAAAAATTATGGGAGACTTACCTCAACACAAATCCTTTTTTAACCAGTATCTTATAAATGAATGATGAAATATTATAAACGACTAAATTATTATAACATGGGCTTGAAATTAATATTTAATCATTTTTAAAGGAATTGTTGTCGCGTTGATAACTTTGACAAAGCGTATATGACATTGTTTTGACTTGCGCAGTACAGCCCTATGCCTGTGCCTTTCGGGGTTGTCAGAAGCAAAGGAAAATATAATTTTCGGGAGATGTTGTGTTTTTCTAGACAACGTTCTAATAATAAAAGTAAGAATTAGGTTAAAAACGTTCTAAACATAATTTCAGTAGTATAGAGTTGTAGAGCTACGAATTGTCGAAATTTGTATTGTACTAAAGAGCGCCATCCTGATTCTTCTTCGTGAAATAAGTTCAAACTGTGTTCCGCCGCTACAATTTTAGTCGCCATATTGATTGAACAAGAAAACTCTTCTAGGCCAACACAGATGTCGTTACAAAAGGTAAGAAATAAGAATTTTGATTTGATATTTTTGTTTTGCTATCCGAGTTTCAACGTTGATGAAAATAATATAGAAATAGGTAGCAAGATTGTAGTTTGAATTTTTGTTTATGAAAATTCGTTGGATTTTCATTGCTAATTGCATATGGACAGCTTTTAACTTTATACTACTCAACTGCATATGAAATGAAACGAAAATGATAGAGTCGATAAAATTCAACAGTCAACAACTATGAGATGACTATACCGGAAGTAATTAAATTAAAAAAATCACTATAATTAATTTAAAAAGATAAAAACATCTAAGAAATCTACAACTGACTATTTTTTGTATCTTTTTAAATTCAATATCCCTTTTTTATTATTACTTACAACAAGTTTGGTTCTATTATTTTTTGCCATGTAAAGTTTTAGTCAAAACAAAAACCAACTAAAAAAGGAGTCAAATTAACCACACAGGTACTGTATGCATTCAATGTCAAGTTCAAGCATTCGTCATTCTCCTGAGTCGCGGGTATTCCAAATACAGTCTAGCAATTTCTTCTAGTCGACAGAATGGCAAATGTTGAAGTTTGTTTTTGCGACTGAGATCGTGTATGTCAGAGATAGGTATATTGTGCTATGCATTTGATTGAAGTGGATGCACTGGACCACTTTACCTTGCGGTAGCGGACTCCCTGTTGTATATCGCGATATTGTAGACCGTGTTCAAAGCGGTGCGAAAACTTTGATTGCGAGATGCAGGATTGTAGGTTAGTTTAAGAGTTCAGAGGCGGCTTTTATAGTTGTTTTTTTGGTTTTATTCAGTTAGTTTATGTAGTAGTAGTTACTAGTAAGCAGTTTCTCCACAACATAAACAGCTTTTGAATTATGAATGAGGGTTTAGAAGCAAAAAAGGTTTGTTTAACAAAAGCCTCTGTGATGAGTTTGGCACCTATGTCATACGGAAAAACTTAGGGACTAGATAGATATCACATGATAGAGACAAACGGAACCTAACAGTAATAACTTATTTATTTATTTATTTATTCCTTTATTTCAGGCAACTAAGGCCCTTAGATGAAACAATTTATACCACTACAAACATACCTACTTATAAACTAATACATACAAAATTATCACAAATACAATACTATTATAATATAACTCAAAAATACTATAAATAAATTAAAGATTCAATCTCGAAGAAACTAAATCAACCAGAAACCTCGTAACACCTTATAAGTAACTCTCTACTTGTTATACCTGCGAGATTCTAATTAGCCTTTAATAAGAAAGTATGTGGTTTAGAGAAAGCGATAGTGTGCAAAACAATTATTTTTAATAGCGTAGCCCTGGAGTTTTTTACCTCTCCATAGGAAACGACCAAATGAAACCGTGTATCTAGCTTCTGACGTTTTATAAGTGCCCATGTAGGTTTATGTGAAATCAAATATTTTGTATCAAAACAAGCCGGTCGATTCTGTAATAATCTCACCGTGAAATCACAAGTGAAGTGAGCTTGAAGTGAGCAGTGTCAACAGTGTTTATCCCTAATGACAGCTCACTCCACGCTCACTTCACCCAAGTTTTCACGGTGAGATGGTTACAGATTCGCACGGAAGATCTCTGTTTTTGACTACTCTGTACTCTCCCGTAGTAGAGGGGTGGCAATCAGGTTTCATGAATGAAGACCGTTAAGGTCAAGTTGCACAATGGCTTTACAATTATTATAAATGTAGAGTCGTGCCTTGTGTTGTTCTGTTGGAGAAAAGTGATGATAATAATATTGTGCAGTCCTTTAGAAAATAATTGGACACTATAATTTTTACTCGATCCGTGAGATTTAGTTACAACTTCCGGAACTCTATTTATTTATTTAAACTTTTCGCACACAAAAAGGTACAGACGCCAGCACATCAAGCTACCCGAAACTGTCAAATTTTCCCAATCAACTTTGAACCTTGTTTTAGTGATAAAGTTGAAAATCTATTAAAGAAATCTGACAGATTGTAGTAGTTTGATGTGCTGGCGTCTGTACAAAGGCGGACTTAATGCTTTAGGCATTCTCCAAAAAAACAAACAGCAATCGACTCTACATCGTTATTCTCCTATCCTGCAGGGCAATTGCGTAACACACTGTCACTAGCAATGGATTTCATTTTGACAGTTCAACAACATTCATTGCGTTATTTACGTTGTTGAGCTGAACATTTTTCGAACATATGGAGCAATTGATTAGCAATATGTTTCAAAATTATTCAAATTGAGAGTTATAGTGTGTTACGCAGTTCGGGTGCTGATCCCAATTTATTTCGGCTTCCATACAGTGTGAGTCTTTATAAAGTGCACATATTAAAAAGGGTGAAAATATAAACAGTTTTATCAACGAAAAAAATGTCAAAAAAAATCTAAAAAAAATTTAAATTTTTAATTTTTTTTACTCTCGTCTGGGTACCCCATGCAAACAAACTGTTACTACTTTTAAACTAAATGTCATATTAAAATAAAACAAAATTAATAATGATCTCTAATAATAGGCCAAGCTAATAAAGCCATATTTTTTTGAAAAAGTAACCTCATAAATTAATTATTCATGATTTTTTTAAGAAAATTTACCATTTTAACCATTTTTTACCATTAACCGTCAAGCAGTCGCGCGGCGTCGAATCGACCGCGATTCGATCGATTTTCGATACATTTATGATGCCAAATTGCTTACAAATCCAAAGAAAATTAGAATATTATTTTGATTTTATAATTTTGTTTATGTCCTAATATAATGATAGGTAATGTGATAAATACAAAAAATATTAATTAATTCGTGTTTTAAATCTCTGAAATATCCTATAGGTCTTTTAGGTTACGCGCGACCGCTGGCGTTACAAATGACGGCGCGCCCGCTTGAAGGTTAAAAAAAAAAATTTTTTTGACATTTTTTCCGTCGATAAAATTGTTTATATTTTCACCCTTTTTAATATGTGCACTTTATAAAGACTCACACTGTATATGTATCTTGTAAGTGAGTCACTTCCTTACTAGCCATATCATCGTTTACTTTATCCATCTATCGTTTCTTTGGCCTTCTGCCATTGACTTCGTCTATACAAGGAACCGTTTAGGAAGTTAATTTCGAAATAAGTACGTTTTTTTTCCCTTGAATAAAACTCAAACGCAAAGCATTTAGGTGTTCACTTTTGAATTGTCAAACAAAGGAGTCAGTCAGTCAGAAAGATGAAGCTAGATGCCCATTCCAAAACGTAGATCTCTATGGACAAGAACAGGCTAGAAACTCCATGGACACTCTTTTAAATCAGCAATGTTGCTTCTATACTGCATGTAACAGAAATGACAACACCGTCATATTTAAGGATGTACAGACGCCAGCACATTAAGGTAACCGAAACTGTCAAATTTTCCCAAATTTGAACCTTATGCGTGAGTAATAAAGTTGAAAATCTATTATACAACGTATAACGTTAAATGCGCAAAACCTGAAAATAGTTTGATCAGAATAACGAGCAGAATTAATTGAACCACTTTTTAATATAGGTCATATTTTTCAAAAAATCTTCATTAAAAACGTTGCCGTGTCTATTTATTAATAGGTCAAGCAAGCCAATGTCATCGCGGCGCAGCGGCCCGGTGACGACTCCTCCCTCGGTAAAGCGTCGTCGCAGACGCAAGAAACGATCAGAATGGCCAGTAAAACTAAAACAGCACATAAAACCTTTACAATTTTTTTAATGACTTATTTTCTGTCTGAAATAGGTCAATTGAATTAAAAATCACTTGGGGTGTCTGAGGTTTTGCGCATTTAACGTTACACGTTGTAGAAATTTAACAGATTGTAGTAGCTTGATGTGCTGGCGTCTGTACAACAGACCATTTAACTGAACAATTTTCTCCATGAACCAACATCGTAATGTCGCAAAAAAATATCCTCTGTCGCATCATCTTCATCATCATCGTCAGCGTACGGCAGCCCACTGCTGGACATAGCCTAGGCCTCTCCTATTGCACGCCATTCAACTCGATTCTCGGCAACTCTCATCCAGCTGCCACCGCCATCCTGCGAAGATCGCCGCTCCACCTATCCGCCTCCACTCTGTCGCATACAAAACTCTAAAACTTACTCGACCCAAATGGTTACTTTTTCGCGATTACGGTGTTGGTCCCATGGAGAAAATGGTTCAGTTACATTGCATGTCACACACCCTTAAATCTGACCACACATCTGATACATGCTGTGCGTGAGAACAATATTAAAACAAATGGAAGCAAGTTTACAATATACCGGCTGACTTTTTTACCGTCTGGACAAAAACAGGGTATAAAATTTCGATCAAAGGATTGAAGGTTGCTACAAATTCATTGATAACTTGCACACTTAGAGAAGGGAGGCACCCTTCTATGTTGACTTTTATATTATTTGGCGATTTATTCTTTTTTTTTTTTTTCGTGGAAAAACAAGAAATTTCTGTGCCATAGGCTTCTACTCCGTTCACCTTTTATACCCTGTTTTTTTCCAGACGGTAAAAAAATCAGCCAATATTATATTTTTTGCCCAGAGTAGTAATGCCTTTAAGAGAATAAATATAGCGTCACGTGGAAATATGCATCCGTGACCGCACGCCGGAAGATGCGCTAGTGTGTTTCATATACCAATTGAATATCGTTAGGCGAGGATGATTGGACAATTAACTTGTTTGGTTTTCTTTTTTGTTATTTCTGCTAAGCATGGCATGAAAGCAGCATTCTGTTATGTCTTTATATTTATACGTTTTGTTAATTTATCGAAATCTGCAGATTTGCTGAAAAAGTAACTTGAATGATGGGCTTAGCCAGCTCATAATTTTAAATTATATATAATTTTAATTTTATATATAATTTTAATTTAAATAATATATTCTTTGTATAAATAATTTCATCACCACTGCTCTCAAAACGGTGAAGGAAAACATCGTGAGGAAACCGGCATCTCTTAGTACGGCAGAATAAAAATTCGTAGACATGTGACAAACCAACCCGCACTGGGCCCGCGTGGTAGATTACAGCCCACTCCCTCTCAAAGAGAGGGGGGCTGTGTCCCAGCAGTGGGAACATTATACGCTGATTGTACAGACGCCAGCACATCAAGCTACTACAATCTGTCAGATTTCTTTAATATATTTTCAACTTTATCACTAAAGAATAAGGTTCAAAGTTGTTTAGGAAAATCTCACAGTTTCGGGTAGCTTGATGTGCTGGCGTCTGTACTGTTATGTGTAGGTATATTCTAGTCCTGCGTAGATTCCAAATTTGGAACGCAGATGATTGGATATCGAAAGGTAATTGGCAGTTTGAGACATTTTGAATCTCATATTTTACCGCTCCTGCTCCGCAAGCTTTTTCTAAATTTTCTAGATTTCTTTGTTGGATAAATTAAATGGTGGTAGAAAATCCGTTGCCTAGTTTAGAAGAACAACACAGTCACACATGCAGACGCGAAAAGCGACTATAATGTATATATTGTATAATATGTATGAATAGTTCATTTTCTAAATCTGTTACGATTGATTAATAATGCGTCACACCTGTAAGAATGCAATATTTCATTCAATCTCTGCGTAGCGATGTCATTTATTGATTAGCAATAAGTATCGATATCTTGCCAAGTTATTTATGAAATTTCTAGCCAGACAAGGCACACGGTACAAAAGTGCAATGACCGATGAAAGAACTGTAAAGTTGTACCATTCGCCATCTTCCAGTCTAACCGACCAGATCAAACTGAGATCAGACAGTGAACGTTTTTGAAATTGCGAGAATTGCTCCTGTAGTACTTTACATGTAGCGATTGCCTATCTGACCTCCACAACCGAACTAATTGGTAACACGGTAAGACCCCTTGGTAAGACTGGTTTCCAGACTTTTACTGGCATAATATTAAAACTGCGCGGCGATTACAGGAGCATAGTCATAATTATACAGTTCAGCCGATGTATTCGGGAAAAATCTCACCGTGAAGACTTAGTTGAAGTGAGCTGTCATTCCACCATGCTTGGGATTGACACTATTGACAGCTCACTTCACGTATGTTTTCACGGTGAGTTTTTTACAGAAAATACTAGCGGGACTATACTCCTGCTGGTGTATTCTGTCCGCGTGAACTACGTAGGTAGACTACGTAGTTCGTATTTCATTACGGCTCTACGTAGATCTGTGACGTACATGCGATCAATTCCAGCCGGCTACACTGCGTCATCCGCTTTGCAAGGAAAATGTGATACGTTTGAAATTTTAGATTTTATATGAAAGATAAAAAGCAATTTTCCGTTGCGACAGTCAATGTCAAAAATTAGAAGTAATTTTGATAGATTTAGACTGATATTAGAATACGAACGTTCGAAACACGGTACTTGCCCTTAATGGATGGATAGAGTGAAAGACTGGAGGGCGATTACTGAGATGTCGGCTAATAGAGATGTATGGATGAAGACCACATACCTTTGGGTAAGGGCAGGAGATTAATGATGCTGGAATGGTATTTTCCGAAAGGTTTGCTTTAAACAAATACAGCGAAGGTTAGTAGGATAGTTTTCTGACAAAGAAGTGGAGATCCTTTGATTGGTCCATAAGAAGAATGTTCTCAAATATACAACATTATTTTTAGTATACTGGAAACCTGAATATAGTTTGTTCAGAATAAGTAACTGAATCGATTCCAATAATTTTTACACCATCTTATACAACGTGTAACGTTAAATGCGCAAAACCTGAAAATAGTTTTATCAGAATATCGAGCAGAATTAATTGAACCACTTTTTAGTATAGGTCACATTTTTCAAAAAATCTTCATTAAAAACACTGCCGTGTCTATTTATTAATAGGTCAAGCAAGCCAATGTCAGCGCGGCGCAGCGGCCCGGTGACGACTCCTACCTCGGCAAAGCGTCGTCGCAGACGCAAGAAACGATCAGAATGGCCAGTAAAACTAAAACAGCACATAAAACCTTTATAATTATTTTAATGACTTATTTTCTCTCTGAAATAGGTCAATTGAATTAAAAATCAGTTGGGGTGACTGAGGTTTTGCGCATTTAACGTTACACATTGTATTTTGTCCCAAAACTTTTTGTACGGACAATCAGCCAGTCGATTCTGTAAAAATCTCACCGTGAAATCATAAGTGAAGTGAGCACTTAATAGTGTCAATACCTACCATTACGGAATGACAGAGCTCACTTCCCGCTCGCTTCACCTAAGTTCTCACGGTGAGATTTTTACAGAATAACACTGCAGGTAACATAACAAGCTTATAACTTTGTGATTTTTCATGATACAGTTTTGACATAGATTCTTTACATAAAAATACTAGACACGTGTTTCGGGTTTGCCATATACTAAAAATAATGTTGTATATTTTTCTTAAAGGGAGCCTTAGAAACCTAGGAGGGTAAGTTTATATCCCTATAACAATGTTACCTAGTAACTGGGTTGTGGAGGTCAGATAGCCAGTCGCTCCATGTTAAATACTGGTATTCAGCTGCGGTTAGACTGGAAGCCGACTCCATCATAGTTGGGAAAAGGCTTGACAGATGATGAACAAAATCGTCATTGTGACTATTGTTACTTGGACCACTTTTAGTTGGACGATTTATCTACTTATTGCTCTGCATGATAGAGCTCAGAAACCCTATTTGTTTACTTACAAGTAGTATTTTTATGGGCATGTTTGATGTTGCATTACTTATTTTAATACAATGGCCACTACAGTAGTATTAGTATTATAATCTCTATCACGTTTTACACTGAGCTCTGTAAAAAGCTTCTAAACCTAAATTTAACAATACTTAAATTGGATTCAATGTGAACGTTTTTATGGACGCAAATGGCATTGACCTCTGAGAGTAGAGCCCCTAATCGCTGTGCAGGAAGTTTTGTTGAAGGGCTAAGATATTTATTATACGTTGTGGGGTCGTCGTAAGGGTCATGCACAAAAAAAGGGTCTTCCAACCTGTCTTTTTCAATAAAATTAAAAAAAAAAACAAAAGTTTATTGACTCTTTAGTTAACTTGACTGGGAATCTGGTAGGTATTATACATGTATGTATATTTTTTCAAGTATGTTTATTTTTATACATGTACGTATATTATTCAGGCATGTATACCGTTTACTCGTTTCATCTTTCATGATGCATAATTTATTACAATTAACCGATACCATATAAAAATTAAACGCTAGAACACAGTTCAAATGGAATGCCATGATACACACTCCTGAACACGAAAAAACTGAATGACTTTATGCAAAAACGAGAGTTACTCATCTTTCTCTACCAACATTCTCAATATCCGATCCTTGACGGAGTACTACGTCACGTCAACCGTCCAATCAGGAGCCGAGGCCTGTATCGCGCAATTGAAGTTTTCACCCCTGTTAGCATATATACAAAAGGCTTGGTACTGAAGTCGGGGAGTCCACTGCTACACGGGAAACCGGTAGTGGCGGAGGGCCGGTCTAAGCCTCCGCCATCTGAATATGTCGTCTGTATAGATGTCATGTATGGGTTTAATATAAAATGTTTAAAGAATAATGTTCAATCATTCTGTTCAATGAAAAACGAGAATCCTTCTCACATACACCGAAGTAGCGCCTTTGACTTCCCTTTTTGTGTTTACTTTTAACATTATTTTTGCAATCAGAAGATGGTTGGATATGCTTTTTGGTCGTGGTCGTTGTGCTTTTTGTAGAGTCGTTTAATTAAAATTTTGCTATCCAAAATGTAGAGTCGTTTAATTAAAATTTTGCTATCCAAAATGTATAGTCGTTCAATTAAAATTTTGCTATCCAAAATGTAGAGTAGTTTAATTAAAATTTTGCTATCTATTCTATCTTTCGTCGATATGATATTTATTTTTCTTTAAAGTACATAAGTGCTCTTCTTAGTACATACATATATCGAATAGCTCATATGTTTTTTCCTGTAGTTCAGAACGATATCTAATGAACTAACTCTACATCTCCGAATAATAAATTCTTAGCTCTACATACAGATTCTAATAAGTGTTCTTAAGTACCAAACTAATTGGAATGACTTGACTCTACATTGAAAATTGTATTCTTTTATTCTATTATAGAATCTACTTCTTCCTTTATTAATTCTAGAGACGACTCATTTGTTTGTTTGTAATAATTCGACTCTACAAAAAACCACTGTTGATATTATTTATCATTTTGTAACACGAGGAACAAATGAATGTTTTTAATGACTGTTATTTTTGCAGGCATTGAAACTGCACGTTGGGCTGTCAAAGGAGTTCAATAGCCGGGAGTAACCTTGCATCAATGACCTGTTAATGTTATTGCACTAAGTGGGTGTTTCCTTAGACATCTATAAATATGTACTTACTTACGTTGCATTTTTTTTTGTTTGTAAATAATTGAAATAGTTTACTTAAGCAATAAGTAGTATGAATGTCATTTCAAATTTACATAATTTGACAAATTCTAAAGATGTTATTTTTTGCCGCTTTACCGGTGTAGTTAAAATACTCATTGGATTTTTATTAGAATAAAAAAAAGTCTGAATTGCATTTGTTATTTTTTTATATTAAATTTGTTAAAAAAAAATAACAAATAAAAATACCAGTACCCATTTCAAAAAACTTGTCGAAAATACAAAAAGAGGTTTTCATGTTATTTTCAAGATATTTACTTGTGAAAAATACAATAAAACCCATCATAAAAGGAAGTCAAATCAGCTACTAGCGTGTGGATGAGACCTAGTCTCTCTTTATCATTTTTCTTGACATATTTGACATTATATTTTACCATTATATGATTGCTTATACGCTTCAACATATCTGATGACAAGGAGATAGACCGGTTCCTTGTCAGCACCGGCTTACGTAGTAGCTACGGACCTCCCGGTAACCTGAGGCATAATACTGTTAGCGTTCTTACTGGCGTAAAAACTTTGCTTGCGAGTTGTAGGATTTCATGTCTGATATTTTTTTTCGTGAAAACTACTGTACAAAACTCTATAGTTGTTGTAAAAAATATATGTAATTAATGATAAAGTTTCTTGTGGTATTTTTTATTTTAAAACAGAGTTTGTATTTATTGTTTTAATGAAGGTTTTAATTTTTCCGGCTGCGCTTATGAGAATCCTATAAGAGTGAAAAGGACAAAATATTCTCGTTCACCTGATTCCAATTGGTTGCATAAGCTCATCTGTTTACCTTTTTGGCTCTACCATCTCTACCAAGTGACGTAACGTCATTCCATCAGTTTTACGAGAGAGACAGCAATATTTAATGTTGAAAGTTAAAAAGAGATAAACATGTTCACGTATTACTACCTAAACATGACGGTTACGAGTCTATGTAAATTTTATTAAAGTAAAGGATAAAAACACGATAACTCTAATCTGAGATACCGATAAATGCAATTATTTCTAAATCACCATTATTTCAATAATCTTTTGTAGAGAAATTTTTTATATTATGTTGCTATTTTGAAAAATTATAAAATATTCATCACTTTAACACTATCATAAATCTGAAATTAAAGTTATCATTTTATTTACCTTCTATTTAAAAGATATTTATAAATAAAGATACTAAAAATAATCGATAACTTATTTTCCGGTTACATTTTGTGGGTACACAAAATTCCCGCTGGCAACCCTGGCAGAATGCCGAGATGTCTTTCACTCGTAATTTACAAAGAAAAAGATATTTTATTTAATGGCGTCGCAATTTCCGTTCGCTAACTCAAGTTAATTCCCATTAATCAATCGTGCTATTCATCCTGTGAACGTTTAATTCAGTGTTTAAAAACTTCATTGTTGCCATTAAATGTGAGTATTGATTGTTGCAATAATAAAATTAAAAAGTCATCGCCATAGCATAGAAACACCGCATTACGAATTTGGTTTAGTGTTGCAAGAATTCTTGACAAACATTTTTTGATTGACGTTTATTCTGTTTATTATTTAGACGAAATTATGTATATTTGCTGCATGCCTTGTTTATTTGCAATAAAATGGCCGTAGCATCAATGTATGAAGGGAAACGTAACCGCATGACCTACCTGTCGAGATACCTTTCGTAGATTTCACCTACATATAATAATATAGTTGCAATTTCGCTCTATGCCCTCTCTTCAACTCTTCAGGACCGGTTTTCTATGATATCAGTACAGGAACTGCCATGGTAAACACCATATCTACCTAGTTTCACTGTCAAATAGTTTCTAACCAATAGAAACTTTATATACTTACCTATGTCTAGAGAAACAATCTGTTGTATCACTAACAACTATTCCCAAAGGACTGGTAACGACAAGAGGTACAACAATCTTCAGGCTGATTTAAATTGATTCAGTATTTCAATCCAGCGCTTAAAGCCAGTAGCGCTAGGTTAGCAGCAGGTCTATTTAAGTTCAGTCCTAGATACTGGATGCTTAATGTGTCAAACTCAACATAAAGAATTTATTTCAAATAAACCAATTATGGTCACTATTAAGTTGTGAAGGGGTTCGTCAGTCGGAAAGATGAAGCTAGTTGCACATTCCAAATTGTAGTAGGTACCTATGGAGAATAGCCGGCCAGAAACTCTGCATACACTCTCAACTCTAAATATGATTACAAAATATTGGTAACATCATTAATGTTGAAATTATACAACATTATTTTTAGTATATGCGAAACCCGAAACACGTGTATAGTATTTTTATGTAAAGAACCTATGTAAAAAATTTAAAAACTGTATCATGAAAAATCACAAAGTTATAAGCTTGTTATGTTACCTGGATGTCCATACAAAAAGTTGGTTACCACTTAACACGTGCTGCCGGCCAACCGGCTGTGACCTGTGTTGTGCGCATATGATTGCGGATATGTACTTAGTGTCACTCGGTGTCCAACTTGTTAGGTACCTTTTTTAAATATTATTTGGGACAAAATATAACATGGTGTAAAAATTATTGGAATCGATTCAGTTACTTATTCTGAACAAACTAAATTCAGGTTTGCTATGTACTAAAAATAATGTTCTATATGTGAGAAAAATGCAGAATGATAAAGGCGTTAGTAAAAAAAAAAACATAAAATCAAATACTACATTAAATTGAAGTAAGCCGTGGCAGATAAGAGATGACCAGTGCCTAATGATCTTTTACAGTCATTACAGGGAAGTCAGAAGCCCAAAAGTCTGACAGCCAGTGGGTATCTGTTATCCAGTAACTGGGTTGTGAAGTCAGATAGGCAGTTGCTTCATGTAAATACAAGTATTCTGCTGCATACGGTTACACTGGAAGCCGACCCCAACATAGTTGGGAAAAGGCTGGGCAGATGATGATGATGACCTAAGAATTCCCAATTCCATGAAAAATCATATTTGTGACTGGCAATTTTGGTTTATTCCAGCTCTTAACAGTTTCAATAATGGAATAGATAGATAGATATATTTATTATGTTCACCATATCAGCTATATACAGCCTGGAAGTCAACCAACATAGTTAGGGAAAAGCTAGGCTGATGATAATGCTGGAATTGGATGTTGGACTGGATCAAAACGCATAGCAAAATTACTACAATAATAGAAAAACATTTAAAACTAATATCAGACCAGTATCCCCTGCAGTGATAGGCAGATTACTTTTTAGGGTTCCATACCAAAATGGTAAAAAGGAACCCTTATGGTGCGACTCAGTCTGTCTGTCCGTCAGTCACAGCTGGATATCTCAAGAACTACCAATGCTATCAACTTGAAAATTGGAATAGTTTTAGATGACATTTGCCCAACTATTCAACAAACAATACCAAAGGTAGAACATTTGGGTAGGCCGCATAACTTACTCAAACTGCCAGACCATGATTAAATAATAGAAAAAAAAAGAGTAGTCTGCGTACTGGTCTTGTAATAAAAAAGTGACCGTACGGTCCCCCAGGGTGGGGAAGAGAAAGAAAGGGAAACCCTTGAAAATATAGCAGGATGACTTGGCGAGGACGGCTAGAAAGACATGGAATAGACAGGCAAAGGAATAAAACAAAGCTTAAATAATTAATTAACCGACTTCAAAAAAAGGAGGAGGTTATCAATTCGACTGTATTTTTTTTTTTTTTTATTTTTTTTTTTTATTATGTTTGTTACCTCATAATAACCGACTGGGTGAACCGATTTTCATGATTCTTTTTTATTTGCAAGCTGGTGCTTCCCGTGTAGTCCCATTGTCACCATTTCAATATCTGATGATGGGATCTTGTAGAAATCGGGGGAACTCTTCAATAAATAACAGCAGATTAACCGCGATTGTTGCTATAGCATATCTAAGCATTGTTTACACCATCACACAACATCATATCACGCCTGTACTCACTACAAAGGTTATAATTTTTTTTTATGATAATAATAATTACGCAATCGCACAACATAACATCACGTCTGTACCCTATAAACGCAGATGCAGCTTCCTGTCACTGATATTTATATAGCAAGTAGTGTTTATATGAAGTTGATTGGGGTAGATATAACTAAAAAGTGAAAAATAAAAAATTTTATATATAAAAAAAACAACCGACTTCCAAAAAAACACTACAAAGTGAAAAATAATTTTAATTTCGGAAGTCGGTGTCAAAAAACCAAAATGCGGAACCAACGACACCGACTTCCAAAATTAAAATTATTTTTCACTTTGTAGTGTTTTTTTGGAAGTCGGTTGTTTTTTTTTTTTCAGATCTAGTTTATCATGTCTGATGAGGAGGAGGTCACTGTTGAGACTTCCGACGGACAGATCCTGTCTGCAGAGTATAAAGATGGTAAGCATTCAAGCACATGACACTTTTTAGCTTGCTTACAATAGGGATGATCACATTTTTTTATTTTCTATTAAAAAAATATATTTGTCTGCAAATAGTGCGTTAAGCGTTCAGACTTTTTGTAATATTGTGTATATTACAAAAAGTCTGAATGCTTAAAATAATTCCAAATTATAAACGTTTTAAAATAACTGCTAGACAAAGACGGCAACATCATAGAAGTGACATCACGACTGTGTAACTTCATCTAGCGCCATACATTATCAATACCGCGCGACAAGGACGGGAGTGATCCCCACCAAAAACTTTTAAAGCGTGTCGCTTAGATTATCGATATCGATTTTACAGTTTTTTTTGGATTACCTCGTTTTACTATGCCTTCTCTGAAATTACATTATTTGTTCGAAGATTTCTAATATTAGCCAACAGCCCTATTTCTTGCTTTTGCAAACAAAATATTTTTGATTGTAGACAGGGTGTCCCAGAAATCAACATCAAGCCGCAAACTGGTGATAGACCAAGTCGTGACAGTTATCTGTAAAAGTTTCTTCGATTTATTTTCTGTTCATGAGCTGTTATTTAAAATAAAAAAAAATATGAGCTGTTATTTTTATTTATTATAATTGGTTCCAGGTCAGCTTCAAATAGTGGAAGTGACTCCGTTTGAGAAGGAACGGGTAATTATTACACAATTAAATTTATATCCTTCCGTACATAGTATAAAAAAAAGTCGCCGAAACAACTATATGATCTGTGGTCTGTACGCGCTAACTTCCGAATGACTGCACCAAATTGGATAATTCTTTTTTTTTATTGTTGTGTTTGGTATTGCCAGGACAAGACTTGTATGAAAGTAAATTTCGGAAATTCGAAAAAAAGATTACTGCACCCGTGCGAAGTTGGGGCGGGAGACCTGTAGACCTGTCCAGTCAGTGCACGCATTTGTCATTAATCGTGCAGCTCAACTCAAAAAAAAAAAAAAACTATTTTGTTACACCTAGTTTGAAGGAAGGACAGGGTAATAAGCCATACCCATCCCTTATTGACACAACACTGATGTTACGTAGGTAGAGAATACAATCCCGGGATAGCAAGTTCGTCATGCTCCCTTAGATGTCACTGCTTGCGGTAGCGTCGGGGGTCGGGTTGTCTCCTTCCCTCAAATATGGCGAGGGGGGTAATGGCTGACCTTTGCGTTATGCTCGTGAACGGGTGCTGCTTGTGGTGACTGGTCGTCTTGCTGACCATGGTTTTATCATTGTTTTCATTATTAATAACTTGTTTATTTAGTTTCCTTATGGTCCTAGTTTATCATTTGTGACTTCAAGCGACAGCTATGTAAACTGAACCCAGCATTGCATAAATATGTTAGCGGTCACGCCCTTTATACCTGGAGGCTTTTATTTAATTTCCATTTATTAATTTTTGCTTGAGTACGTATAGTTTTTTTATTGTATTTCTTGGTATATTGGCGTTGCTAGCTGACATATGGCAAATAATTTAATTTAGCGTTATGTGTCTTGTAATGTTAATTGCTTTGCATACCTTGTATTGTATTCAGTCAAGTATATTTTCTAACTGAACAGACAGCTGTGCTGCTGGGGAGTTTGTTGCGCCACTTCTTCTTCCCAGCGAAAGCACTAGGAAGTGGTGAAGGGCGGGCGTTTTGGGGGACTGTCTTTTGTAATTTTGACGTTCGAAAAGTGCTGATTCTCAGCCTAGTTTGAATAAATGACTTTTGATTTTGATTTTTTGATTTTATCAGCCGTTTTCTGTCCCCAAAAATTCCGAGACTGTATTTGGCCAATCTCGTGATTTTTGGGAGTGGCAATCCCGAAAATCCCGAGATTCCGATCGTAAAGGCTAAGTCTTTTAGTGAATAAATGATTACTTACTTACATACTCATCTGCCTAGCCTTTTCCCATCTATATTGGGGTCGGCTTCCAGTCTAACCTGATGTATTTACCAATATTTTTTTTATTTATTACTTACTTACTAATCTATAATTTTCTGCTCTCCAGCCAGATACCCACATCATGCCCGGCCTGGCCGAGGGAGATGATCAGGAGGGCAAGTACATGCAAGTACTGGACACCGGCAAGGGATTGGTGCAGTTGGACTTACTGAATTTGACGCTTGTCAGGTATGTAGGTCTTCGATATCGAAAACCGTATTATAGAACTCAAAATGGAGTCGGAAAGGACCTGGCAAGGTGCAGTGGTGACAGGTGGAGTAAGGCTGTGACTGAGTGGCGTCCAAGGACTGGGAGACGAGATGTTGGTCGTCCGGAGGCTAGATTGGCAGACGACATTGTTGCCATCGCAGACAAAACCTGGATGAGGAGGCCTGTGCTCAGTTGTGATGGTGAAGTCGGTCTCTGGATGATGATGAGACAGGTAGTAGCGACGTGTTCTTGAGGGGAAACTGCGAATCGGCAAACGTAAGGTAGGACGCCCTCAGGCAGGTGGAACGACGATCTTCGCAGACTGGCTGGTAGCAGCTGGGTGAGAGTTGACGAGAATCGAGCTAAATATAGGGTGACTGATAATTAGTGAGCGATACTTAAACACATGATTCTACTCATCATTACAAACAACTTTTACTATCGGACCAAATCCGAAATCGCGAAAAAAAAAAATCAACTGTTTCCTACATTTATGTTCGTACGAGTCGTCAAAATGTAGGGAACTGCTGATTTTTTTTTCGTCATTTCACTTTTTGTCCCATTATAAAACTTGTTTGTTGTCATGAGTAGAATCATGTGTTTAAGTATCGGTCACTAATTACCAGTCACCCTATATAATTTTTAATCAGAATTTCATTTGAATGTATATTTTTACCGATGTTACCAATTTATCAACATTAGCGCTTATTACTTAGGGCGCATTCCACCAAACCTTTATATATAGAATAAGTCCTATCCTGAACATATATATTTTTTTCATACTAAAACTGTCAGACGTCAATTTTATTCCACGAATAAAAGATCTGACTGGTAACATCTGCCCTAAGTAAGTTAGCTTATTTCTCTGACTCATTGTTTTATGCGTGTCGTGTTTACCTATAAGTAATTATTTCACTGTTATTTTACTTTTAAAAATGATGAAGTGTAACGAATTGTTGGCGAAACTAATAAAAAAAAACAAAAATATGGCGTACAATTGGAGAGGCCTATGTCTAGCATTGGACAGATGTAGGCTGATGATGATTACAGTATTTTTATCTCACGAAGCGACGCGCGCTTTACTTGTGGTAACCAAGCATCACTGTCAAAATCATAGTGCTCCTTATAGTGGTTATAATAAGGTTGCGGTTGGGTTGCTGCTGTTAGCGGTAAAATAGCTGCTGTAAAATACTAGAACCTCCTGCGCTCAGCAGACGCGTTTGTGACCACTGGATAACATAACTGACGGAATAGGTATATTATTTACAGTGGACCCCCGGTAATCCGGCCCCTGTCTAATCCGGCACCCCCTTTAATCCGGCATGTCTATTACGTATTATTGAATATTTTTTTTGACAATCTTCGCTAATGTAGACAATGCATGATTGAACAGCACCCTAATTGCGTAACCCACTATTACTCTCAATTAGAATAATTTTGAAGCATATTGTTAATCCATTGCTCCATATGTTCGACAAAAGTGTCTGCTCAACAACGTAAATAACGCAATGAATGTTGTTGAACTGTCAAAATGAAACCCTTTGTTACTGCTAGTGAGTTACGCAATTACCCAGCAGGTTACAACTTGTACGCGCCACCACTACATATAACATAGAATCTTATCATTGGATCTGTAATTTGTCGGATTACAAGGTACTCTTTTGTAAAAAAAACCGGACTATATGGATTGGGGGGGGGGGGGGGGGCGGATACTGCAAACAGGGTGCTTGTGTGAATATGTATATTTAGACACGTACACTACTGAACGGGATCCTGCATAAAACCGTACTTGCAAAAAACGGTATCTTGCGGTGAGGGCCATTAGGGTGCTGGGAATCGAACGCAGGACCTCTTTCTCAACAGTAGCGCTTGCGACGACTACAAGAACGAAGCAGACGTGTAATTAACTAAAAATACATGTTCATTTGCAGATGTCAAGATGGAGAGGAGTCATATCAGCTGGTGGCTAACGCTGGCACGTCTGATGGTGAGATGTCCTCAGATACTACCGTCACTTGTGTGCTGCAGAGTAGTGACAATGAAGGTATGATATTTTATAATATATCTGCTCGGAAAGTACCTCATAAGGCCCGGCGCACACTGGCGGCATTCACATATTTATAAGAATTGTGGATATACATTTTTTTTTAATTAATAATAACAAAAAATTCATAACCTATAAACTATTTATTATTTTTTAATGGGACCAATTTTAAGTCTTATAAATATATGAATAAAGGTATTTGTCATAACTTTTTATGCTCTTTTTAATGGTTTTAGTCATTTTGGAAATTTTTTATTAGAAATATGTGAAAACTGCAAACCATCATTTTGGGGTACGAACTTTGAGGGTGATTTTCACACCTTTAAAACGTTTGTTAGCAAAAAAGAAAAAATACGTATCTCATCATTTTTCATGAAGATTATTATAGTAAAGCCGCAACTAAATCGGTGAGGGATACCTCGCGAGGTTTCTTTGTGAGACATTCCAGATAAAAAAAAAAAAAACTAATAACACTTTTCTCGACCCAGTAATATTCTTCATAATATTTCAGACACAGACAATCAAGATTCCTACATGATGGTAGAGAATGAGAATGGACAGAATTCTCTAGTTATACTGAAGTCTGCGTTACAACAGCCAACCGCTGTGCAGAAGAAAGTTGAAGTCAAGGTACGTAGTAGTCCATAGCATGTATATGTCCACTAAAGAACATCATCATCATCTGTCTAGCCTTTTCCCGACTATGTTGGGGTTGGCTTCCAGTCTAACCGGATGCAGCTGAATACCAGTATTTTACACGAAGTGACTGCCAATATGAATACCCCTTGGTAAGACTGGTTGTCAGACTTACGGCTTCTGCCGACTCTTAACGACTGCCAAAGATCCACGAATGACAGCTGGGACCAACGGCTTAACATGCTTTCAAAGGCACGGAGGGGTCTTGATATGTAAAGATGGTCACCCATCCACGGACCAACCGCGGCAAGCGTAGCTTAACCCGCGCGGCTGTTATTACTTAGCCAGGATCCCCTCTAAAGAACATGTTACTTTTTATAACTGCTACAGGGGCTTGTCAGAGGGAGAATTAACACAAAGATACATATAGAAATAAGCATATTTATGTTATATCTTTTGGTTACAGAAAAGTTTGTCACCGACAGAAATATTAGAAAAAGCGAAATCTCTGCAAAAAGCTAAGTAAGTGTACATCTTGTTTTTATGTAATTGTTGATGATTTATTGATTTATTTTATTATTTATGTACACACAGTAAAATACATATGTATATGACATAATTTGAGTACAAAGGTACTGCTTATTTCTTAAGAAATTTCTTCCAGAGTCCTGCGAAAGGAGAAGTAAACTAGAAATGTAGACAATAATGTGTGAGAACATGAAGAGAAAAATATGAATGTGTGAAGTGTAAAACTAACATTTAAATATACACGAAGAGAAAATTCGTAGAAAAATCACTGTGCTCGTCACTGTAAAGTGAGTGCAAGTGACATCTACAGAAAATTTTCTGAGTGAGATTGGGAAAAATTCACTATTTGTCCAATAAATTTTACTGTACAGCATAAGAATTTTTACCGTGCTAGCATGGTATGTTTTCCATTACCACTCAAATGCACTCAGATTATGAAACAGCACAGTAATTTTTCTAAGATTTTTCTCTCCTTGTACCTACATCTTCTGATGATTATAATTATGTATACGTTCAACGTAACGCTCACGGCGCGTGTGCATTGACCTGTGACATTTCTTTCTACCTTGTATTCATTATTGATGATTGTGCGTTCTTGCGCTCGTGTCTTTGCTCGATAAAATGTAACACAAATACGCTCGTTGGTTTTTAAAATCATCTTGTAACAAAACATCGAGCGTCATCGAGTAATGTAATTGGATTAACAACTTCGCTGCCGGCTGAAATTGAAATACCAGTGTTATGCGTATGGCCAAAATATTTTTAAGTCTGTATTAGCTGCTATATTGCCAGTTATATCTAATTTTTTTTTTTGTGATCTCTGAGTTGGTCCTTAGTGAAAGTTGTTCATATTCATGAGTAGTAAAAAGTTTGGATCCTGTAAAAAAAGCATCCAGTGTGATAACAATCACGTCTGTGAAGTTAAAGTTAAAAAAATAAAAATTTAAAATTGACATTTCAAGTTCTTACACTAACCGGTCGAGAACCCCACAAATAAGTAATCAAATTAATGTATTTTTTTGTTTTTTCATGTTTAGATACCTATACCCATTCTGTCTGTATAGTTTCGCTAGGTAATTTAATTTGACCCTGTATACGCATACCAGCAAGTGACTGGGCAGTCATTCTACAACCCGTACGAATTAACTGTGCACCTCCGCGTTCTCCTTGAGCGTTCAGTAGCGATAGCATCTTTGTTACCGTTGCGTGTCTCCGTTTTTAATCGCCAGTTAATATTACGTTTTTGAATTTATTGCTGGAATAGTTAATCTGTGATTGGACGATTCCTGCACTGTTCCGCTTCGCCCAGCTCCGCTTCAGTGGAAACGCACCCTTATACTCGTTGCACTCGTGCACTTGCTCATAGCTCAGCGACAAAACTATCCGAACTACACATTTGCTGCTCGTTGCTCGCCAACTCGTGTCTAGTTGCTAGCTCTACTCCCTTCTCGATATTCGACGGTGGTGTGAGAGGTGCCTTAGACGACACATATTTCTATTTGATCTTTCATTCTTAAGACCATAGGTATATCTTTTTTTTTTTTTTCAAATGTTTGTGTGATGAGCACGATCATTTGTCCTTTGTCTGGGTGTAATTTATCTATAATATGTATGTATTTAGAAATATATATGTATGTTTATCAGTTGTCTAGTATTCATAGCACAAGCTCTGCTTAGTTTGGGACTAGATGGCGTTGTGTGAAAGTTGTGGAATATTATTATTATTATTTTCCAGAGCGCTCCTCTCAGCCTCGTCCCGCGGGCGCGGCCGCGGTCGAAAACGTAAGAGTGATCTGCCCCCCCCACACGAGCTGCTCGCCTCACCGAACTTCAAGCTGTATCTGTACAACTGCAAGCTATGCAGCTTCAAATGTAACGCTGTTAAGGACATGTCGGTTCACAAGGTGACTATCTATCTACAAAGTGTAATGTTAAATGCGCATAACCTCAGACACCCCAACTGATTTTTAATTCAATTGACCTATTTCAGATTGAAAATAAGTCATTAAAAAAATTGTAAAGGTTTTATGTGCTGTTTTAGTTTTACTGGCCACTCTGATCGTTTCTTGCGTCTGCGACGACGCTTTACCGAAGGAGGAGTCGTCACCGGGCCGCTGCGCCGCGCTGACATTGGCTTGCTTGGCCTATTAATAAATAAACACGGCAACGTTTTTAATGAAGATTTTTTGAAAAATTTTATCTATATTAAAAAGTGGTTCAATTAATTCTGCTTGTTATTCTGATCAAACTATTTTCAAGTTTTGTGCATTTAACGTTACACGTTGTATACAGATGCATAAAATTGAAGTGTCTGTTTGTAATGTCAAAATAACTGCTTTTTACTAAATACATATACCACGAATATTATAAATGTGAAAGTTTGTGAAGATGTTTGTTACTTAATCACGCCAAAACTACTGAAGGGATTTGGATAAAATTTGGTACACAGATATTTTATAACCAGGATTAACAAATAGGATACTTTTTATCCTGATATTCCCACGGGATCGAAAATTACGCAGGTGAAACCGCGGGGCGCTGCTAGTGAAATGTATATACGGCACTTATAAAAAAAAAAAAAAAACAATTTTTTGTGTCGACACAACATATCTGTTTCTTCCATACTTCTCTATTAGTCGTCATCTCGGTAGTCATGCCCTTTTTAACCATATCATTTTTCACATCGTTT